>CM021104.1:310017200-310081984 GCA_007115665.2 Sequoiadendron giganteum | reverse complement strand
CTCTCTTTCTCTCCCACTCTCCCTCTCTCCCTCCCTTTCTCCCTCCCACCCTCTCCCTCCCTTTTTCTCCCACTCTCTCTTTCTCTCCCACTCTTCCTCTCTCCCTCTCCATCCTTCCTTCACTCTCCCTCCCTCTACCTCTTTCTCTTTGACTCTCTCTTTCTCTCCCACTCTCTCTCCCTCTCCCTCCCTCTCCCTCCCCCTCCCTCTTTCTCTCCCTCTCCCTCCCCCCCTCCGTCCCTCCCTCTCCCTCCCCCTCCCTCTTTCTCTCCCTCCCCCTCCCTCTTTCTCTCCCACTATCTCTTTCTAACCCTCTCTGTCCCCCCTCTCTCCCTCCCCCTCTCTCTCTCTCTTTCTCTCCCACTCTCCTTGCATGCCTCTATCTCCCTCCCCCCTCCCTCCCTCTCTCTCCCTCTTTCTCTCCTACTTTCTATTTCTCTCCCACTCATCCTCTCTCCCTCTCCCTCCCTCCCTCCTCTCTCTTTCTCTCTAACTCTCTCTTTCTCTCCCACTTTCCCTCTCCCTCTTTCTCTCGCACTCTTCCCCTCTCTCCCTCCCTATCTATCTCCATCTCTCCCACTATCTCTTTATAATCCTCTCCCTCTCCGTCTCCGTCTCCCTCTCCCTTCATCATCCCTCTCCTTCCCTCCCTTCCTCCCTCTCTCTCTCTCTCCCTCTTAGACAAAGAGGGAGAAAATAAATATATTAAGGAAACCATATTTCATATAACACATGCGCATTTTGAAGAAGTAGAGATGCTACCGTTTTAGGAAGAAATAATGTGCTCACATTATAACGCGAGCGCATTTTGTATTCCACTAAAAATGGTAAAAAAATTGAATATACCCGTGATGTCAAGACCCACAGTCTGCATATTCTCCTGGTTCTGTGTGTGCTCCGACAAAAAGTAGCCTTTTGATGATGTTGTGAAGTGTGCAAGCATGTTTTTCACATTCCATCACCTTTTCCATGATCTTTCTACCACCTTTGCATGAAATAGAAGAGTTTCCACATTGAAAGACATATAATATCAATTGAAGTTTGAATTCCATTGAAAACTGATATACAATTGAAGTTTGGAGGGGAACAAGATTTTGAACAAGTCCCATTGTCATGGATTTTGAAGAAAGAAGAAGCTAAGGCTACATAATTGGGTTGAACTCCTCCATTTGAAAGTCTGGTTTTTTAGGTATGTGAAGTCTTTACAAATTTTCTTTCATTCTATTATGGCTTGCTTTCAATTTTGTTTGTCATTATAACCTTATGTTTTCAATGCACATTTTAAACCTCCTAATGATTCCCATACATGGAAAATTTCTTTAATGACCCTCTTACGACATGGAGATACCCAAAATTGAATCAAATTTCAAAATGGAAGCATAGATTGTCAAGGTGCTCCTGCACCAGAAACTTGTCAAACACTCACAATGCCATTACACTCATTATGATTATAACTTACATGATATTTATCTTATTTCCCTTCAAACTCAACTCCCCCAACGTATCTAACTATGTTTTTAACTTCTTAACTAACTTATCTCTTCACAAATTTTGCAAAAAATGCAATTTTTTGCAAATGTCCATGCTTCCATTTTGAGCCTATCTTGCAATCATGGCATGCCACGTTACAAATTTTATTTAAGGTATTATGGATTGAAAAAAATCATGTCACATTTGTCTATGCTAGGTTAAATTTTGTACAAGATGATTGTAAGTATTATTTAAATGAAGCCTTGAATGACATATATTTTTCAATTAACTTGAATCGATACATTTTTTAGGAACTAATATTTGTCTCATTACCATGGTACAAATAAAATTATCTGCCATGCTGAAGAAAAAGACAAAGAGGAAACTAATAGATGAAGAGAATGAAACCTTAAAAGAAAAGGAGAGAGTTCAGGTGGTGGCATATCATGAAAAGAAGAAATTGGAAACGATTGACAAAAACAAGCCAATTGAAGAGGAACCTCAACTGTCAAAAATAGAACGGGAATTGGTAGCACAAAAAGAAAGAATGCAAAAGCATCGTCATAAGATAGATTCAGATACCGTAGTTGGAGACACACCTTCTACAACAAGTGAATATGAAGGGACACCATTAAGCACAAGCAGATATGGAGGGACACCATCTAGAAGAAGTGAATATGGACGAACACCATCTAGTGCAAGTGAATATGGAGGGACACCATCTACCTCAAGTGAATATTGTTGGACACCATCCAACACATCTCAAGTTGAGAGTACATCATCACTCGGATTTGACGAAGAAGGTATGCCATCATCCCCATGTGAACCTCAAGGTATGTCTTCTTCTCCACCCTCGATCGAAGGTACAAAATCTATACCACCTCAACTAGATATTGATGAAATTCCTAATGTTGAGATGTATGTACCTAGGAGAACACCACCTAGAATTTTGCATAGAAATCCAAAGTATTTGATTAATATTGATGATGAGATTTTGTAGCACATGGAAGATAATATTTCAACATGCACTTGAAGAAGATATGCTGATAAGATTTGGGAACGATTCTTTGAAAGACTAAATGAGACTGCATGATGTCAACTATTTGTTGAAATGATGCGGGGTGTAAAGTATAGGAACATCATGAAGACTCTTGGGTTGAGAACATCGAATGCATCGAGTGAATACACTATTGTGAAGAATCTAATGGATTCTTATGAGAGTGTGGGTAAGACCTCATGCTCAAAGGATAGTAATGTCACCCAACGTGTCATTACATCAACTTTGGTAAGATGGAAAACAAAGAGATCTCATCTCATTAAAAATATGAGTGAACACATGGGAATTAGTAGAAATTTTTTATCAAGAGCCATTCAAAGGTGGCAAAGAATTGAGGGAAATGATTCAAATGAATTATGGGCATTCTTGGGGAGACTGTCACGAAAAGATAAATAAGTTGTCAAAGCCTTGAGAACACTAATTGAAGAGTATTGGAAGAATAAAACAAGGCCATCTCTAAATCAAAGGGATGTGGTAAGAAGGAGAATCAATAGTCGGAATCGTGAGCCACATCCAAAGCATTTTTTGGATATGACTCAAACCCAATTTTTTTGAAAATTTGAAAATGATTATCCTAAAATTAGTATTTCTCAAAGATATTTTGAAATGATTAAACCTTTTTATGTCAAGATAAATCACACATGCACTACTTGTTGTTGTAGACTACATATTGAATTTTCTAACCATTATGATGTTTATCATTCTATATTTGTAGATTTGCATACTAACAATGTTTTGCAGGATTGTGGCATAAAAGCCCCACCAAAATATTCAAGAGAGTTCTTATCAATAAATTAATGTGAAATAGAGGATGGCCAGATATTCTATAGGATAGCATGCTTGGATGGTTCATTCAAGCATTGCAGTGGCTTCCAGCATATGCCAGTATGTCAACATATGGAAAGCACAGATGAGGTGGGACAAAAACTAGTAGAGTTCAGGAAGTATAAAATAGTGGCATATGTTACAAAAGATGGGTCTCAAGAAAAAAGGTGTGATTTAGTTATTGAGAAGATTCCAGTGTACCAATATATGTCCATGTTTCATGACAATATAATGTCTGAGTATGCAATGCATACCCATAGAGCCCGATGGTTGGACATGCAATTCAAGCTATGCAAGGACACCTTTCCAGTTGGAAGCATAGTATTAGTGGTTGAATTTGCGGATAACTACACTCTACAACCAAAACATGAGGTGTAGTCACAGTATTACAACTCCACACAGGTTTCGATATTTGTGCACATAGCATTCATTCATGCATCTGATAGTACAGATGACCAAAGGAAGGTATTGAGGGAGTACCACTTTTACATTAGTGATGATCGCACACATTCTCCAAGGTTGCTTCCAAATATTCTACAGTTGTTTGGCTCAGAGGGGCATAAAATATGACCAACATATAATATGGTCTGATAACTGTGCAACACAGTTCAAGAACTCGTGCATGTAATTACAAGTGTTCAACATATGTGGAACTTTTGTGAGGCCAAACATGGAAAGGGGGAGCATGATTGTGTAGGAGCAAGCATGAGAAGAGTTAAAGTATAAAGATAGTGCAAAGTTGATAGATGCAAAATCAATCATGGAGTGGTGTAATGCTTCGATGGGTCTAGGTAATGAAGGCACGTCTTTAGTTCATATATTTTTTTGGTTGATGGATGATACTAACATTGCACCATATGAGGACTATTGTACACTAACATGATCGAGTGAGGTACACTCTTTCCTTAGCTCAAATGCAGGTTCATGGAGTATCGATACACGAAAGATGGCATGCTTTTGTTCTTCATGTACAATGCAATCCTAGAATGATTGTGAGTCAGGGGAGTGGGTTGATATATTGTTGACTAGTTATCGTAGCCCACTTCACATGTATCGCCCTCTGATGGCCTTGGAACTAACATAGATGGAATCATCGGTCAACTTTGACCACGTACCGGATCTAGCTCAACCAGGTGATATATCTACTTGCTTAGTTGTTGAAATTCCATATCGTTATCTTACTTTGTACTATATTCATAATGTTGAAAAATTTCAAGATTTTTTCTACACATATCAATGCAGGGCATGTTTATGCAGTTATTGTAGATGAAGACAATGAAGAGGGACCAAACTATTTCTTGTGTCATTGTGTTGAGGCCAAAAATAAATTGGAGGCCCCAGTTATAGATGGAGAAAAAATCAAATACCGTACAAGCTCAGTTGTGGTTACTGGAACATGGCTTAGGGGTGATCCCACAATACTAGTTTACAATTTTTGGGCAAACTGGACACTGAACTATTTTTTTTTAACTAAATCTTCACTTTCAGGCTCTTATAGCAGCTAAACCATGAGGAATTTAAAGATGATACAAACTAGTGATTTGTGATGTTTTGTCTATAGATTCTAAATATATTTTTTTCAAATTTTTTGGAATCAAATTGCATTTTTTTTCCATCTCATTCAAAAACTAGCTTTTTTAAAAAACAACATTTTTAAGGAGTGACACTCACCGTATACAACATAACATTTTTTGTATGAAGGATAAAATTCTATTTTTTTTGAATTTAGATTTGTAACTTCGATATCTAGCACTATCATTTGGTTTCATAGTGTTTTATTAAATATTTTTTCCTTAATCAAGTTTCGAAGTCAAACGAATTACAATTGAAACATAGGTGGACTGTATACAACATAAATTTTTCCTGTATGTATCAAAATTCAAAACAAAAAATTTAATGGATCAAGGACATCAATACCCAGCCTAAACATATTTTTTTAAATTTTATTTTGATAATCTGCTATTTTTCCACATGTGCAAAACAAATAGATTGATTTTCGGTGAAAAACCTATGTTTAATAAAACTAAAAAAACACATATATAATAAAACCAAAAAATATTAAAATTATATTTGTTGGATAACTCATTCTGAGGACTACCATGATCATTTCAAATAAATTTTAAATGAATTCATTTGATCCCCCAAAAGGTAAATCAAAAGTGATTTTTTATCAGCATTTTGATAGGTGTAAAGAGACTCTGTTGTAGGCATGGTTTAAAACTAGCCGGGTCCTATCGAAGGGGGTTTGATCTAGGGTGGTTTGATCAAACCTTCTTCAATTTAAATTCTTAAAATAAAACTTTTTAAGGATTAAATCATTATATTTTCTAAAAATATGTGATTTCAACTAAAATCAGAATCTCCCAAAAATTGTAAACCAACTTTGTGGGATCACCCTTAGAAGGTACCCACATTTGAGTGTTAAACATTGTCTATTTCAGGACTTTGACATGCATCGTAAGATTCTTCATTACTCGAACCTTGTCGTGGCATCCAATGTTTGTTTGACCAAATATGGGGGTAGACCTTTGAAGAAGACCTTTGGAAGGTTCGTGAGTCTGACCATGAGGCAATACTTGACATAATAAAGAGTAGAGCAGACCCGAGTGGTTCGTTGGATTAATTTGTAAGTATATGCACATTGGTTCTTATTAATTTATACTTGTATGCACATTAATTTGTTTGATGCCAATGCTATCATCTTATTTTACTTTGCGTATTTGTAAGTAACATACTAAACAGTGATTGGTGTCCCCTTGCAAAAAATACCGATATATGAGCCATCCAAGAGAATGTTAGCCAGAAAAGCAATGCAACATCCTTATTTTGATGATCTTGACAAATCTCAATCATGATTTTAAGCCATTAGAAAAGTGTGTGCAAACCTTGGTGAGGGACTTTCAATTTATTCATTTGAATTTAACCTTATCATGAGCAGTTATGACATAGACATTATAAGAGCATCTGAAATTTCAAATTACTCTATTCATGAGAGGTGTTGTGTGCAATAGGTATGTTGGGATTCCCAGTGAAGATGTATGACTAGGAGTGACTAAGTTGTGAGACCTACATGCCTATCTGGAAGTGCCTTCCATCTATTTTTATTTCATTTCCATTTTGGATGCTCTTTCTTTTTCTCTTTTACTTTGCATATTTGTAAGTAAACTACTAAAAATTGATTGATCTCTTGTTGTAGAAAATTCTGATTTATGAGCCATTAAAGATAATCTCAGCCAAAAAAACAACGCAACATCCTTATTTTGATGATCTTGACAAATCTAAATTTTGATTTCAAGCCATTATAAAAGAGCGTGTGAAGCTTAGCGAGGGAATCTAAAGTTACTCAATTGAAGTTAACCTCATAATGAGTACCTATGATGTAGACATTGAAAGAGAATCTCAAATGTAGAGTGACATTGTAAAAGATCTTTGAGAACGAAGTACCCAAGGCATTGTAATGAGATTTACTTACATAATGAGATTTACTCAAATACTGTAATTTTGGAGTTCATGTTTGGTGCAGTAGCACCTTGTTCTGTAAATGCCTTCAATAGCCAAATTTGCAAAATTTGAATTTTGAAATGTAAACAATGTGAAAAAGGTAATGTAAAGGTCATATGTAATGTATTCAAAGCCTCAAAGAGGTCATTAGGTGATTAGAGAAGTGATATAAAGCATGTAAGGTCGAATTAGGATGTTTTAGGTGTGTGTGTGTTTATTTGTGCAGGGGAGTTCAAGAAACAAAGGAGCATACCTTTAAATATTCAAAAAACCCCCTTAACTTGTTGAGGCAGAAATAATCATGTATCCAAACCCTCAGATCCACAATTTGTCTCAAGACAAATTCACTCTACCATGCCAAACCAAAACCCTTATTTTATGCTAGTATAAGGAAGGTTTATTGAAAGGAATGGTTCCACACCTTGCTAGAACATGCCACTACCTTAGACCTTCTTAAAATCACCTGCAAAAACTCAAAAGACAATCACCCAACCTCTACATGCAATATTTTATCAAACCCTAGGGTGAAACCTCATTTTTCATGCCCTTTTCCATCAAAATCTACAGGGGCAGCAACACAAACCCTATAAAAATTATTCCATTTCACTTAGAAATTTCTCATCTGATCCAACAAGATCGTGTTGGGGCCCTCTAGAAAAACCTCTCTCGGTATAGGCTATCTCGGAGTGGTTTTCCCGTGGCGGCAAATTTTCACTTGATGGAAAAAGTGTCAAATTCAAGTTGTCCAAAGTTTCAAAGTGGTGCAACTTTTGCTCTGCAACTCGTGTGACCAAACTAACTGCTCCGACGCATTTGAATAGGTATTTTTACGCTAGGCATGGTCCTCTTTCACACTGAAACATGCGGAATCGCTCCGAGCTATGTTCCACTGAATCGATCCCTTAAGGGTCCAAAGTGCAAAATGGCTACAAACTTCTGCATGCTATTACTCACATACCATGATGCTTAGAAACTTATCATCTAATCCTACAATATCCTTTTGGGCTCATCTACAAAAACCTCTCTCATTTATTTCTACCTAAGAGTGGTTTTCCTATGGCGGCGAATTTTCACTTGATGGAAAAAGTGTCAAATTCAAGTTGTGCAAAGTTGGAAAGTGGTGAAACTTTTGCTCTGCAACTCGTGTGACCAAACTAACTGCTCCAACACATCTGAATAGGTATTTTTATGCTAGGCATGGTCTTGTTTCACACTGAAACACGTGGAATCGCTCTGAGCTATGTTCCACTAGATCGATCCCTTAAGGGTCCAAAGTGCAGAATGGTTGCAAACTTCATCATGCTATTAATCGGATACCGTGATGCTTAGAAACTTCTTGCTTGATACTATATGATTTTGTTGGGCCTCTCTACAAAAACCTCTCTCAGTTTTGGCTATCTTGGAGTGGTTTTCCTGTGGCGGTGGATTTTCACTTGATGAAAAAAGCGTCAAATGCAAGCAGTGCAAAG
The DNA here is from genome assembly GCA_007115665.2 of Sequoiadendron giganteum. Lineage (NCBI taxonomy): Eukaryota > Viridiplantae > Streptophyta > Pinopsida > Cupressales > Cupressaceae > Sequoiadendron > Sequoiadendron giganteum. The sequence continues at coordinate 310,073,662 of CM021104.1, read as the reverse complement.
TTACAAAGTGGTGGAAATTTCGCTCTACAACTCATGTGACCAAGAAGACTATTCCAACACATCTGAATAAGTATGTTTATGCTAGGCACGGTCCTCTTTCGTACTGAAACATGCAGAATTGCTCTGAGTTATGTTCCACCAGATTGATCCCTTAAGGGTCCAAAGTGCAAAATGGCTATAAACTTTAGCATGCTATTGCTAGGATACCATGATAGTTAGAAACTTCTCATCTAATCCTACAGGATTGCATTGGGCCCATCTACAAAAACCTCTCTCGGTTTTGGCTATCTCAGAATGGTTTTCCCGTGGTGACGGATTTTCACTTGATGGAAAAAGTGTCAAATTCAAGTAGTGCAAAGTTGCAAAGTGGTGCAACTTTCGCTCTGCAACTCATGTGACCAAGTAGACTATTCCAACATGTCTAAATAGGTATGTTTATCCTTGAGAGGCTCAAATGGAGGTTTTTGATGAACTTTTGGAGAAGATCTAATAAGAATTATTCACACTGTTCTCTATTTTTTAAATTTTTGATACAAACTTGTTGATCCCATACTTGGTACAACCTCCAGATTTTAGATAAAGAACATATTGAAATCTTTTTATGAATCATTTCATGGAATGCCAATTGTAAACGTGTTTTTTTCTTTTAGATAAAGTTGTTTACCACCAATCAATTAATATTCAAGACAAATAATGAAGGACAACAATGATCAATGCTAGGGCTAACCAATTAATAATTATACATGTGAATAATTCAAGCATGTACATGTCAATAAGGGAAGCACAAGTACTCAAAAACATGTAAGCGTCAAAAATTTTATACACGAATACATAGAATACACAAATTAATACAAAGTATATGCACGAATACAATGTATACACATGAAAACATGTAAGCCACAAAATAGACATTCGAACACACATAAATCAAAAAGTATACACGTAAGTTGTAAAGTATACACTTGAATACATGTAACTCATATCTATTGAACCATCAATTTAGAATGAAAATATGGACAGGCATCGATAAAAGATATTTGTATTAACCAAATAGCCATGTAGGAATACATCAATATATGTTAGTATAAGTATGAGATGTATGTAAAAAATAGCCATATAGGCTTATGAGAATCCCATATAGGCATACAATGTCAAATATGTCCAATAAAAATATGTACAAAACTGCCATGTAGGCATACAACAAAGGGCTCTGGAATCAAAAGTCATTGCTCTCCATGCCTTGGAAATAAATTCTTTCCCTTTCCTTTTCGATTGGATGGCGATAGGTCTGTCACTCATTTTTGCTACAGTCGAGGAGTGCTCCTGCTGCTCCTCCTAGTGTTTAGTTCATGGTGAAGTTTTAACTATTACAATAAGAAGTAAACACATGAATATATAGAAATTACATTATAAAAAATGATATATTTGACAAAATAATCACTTACCACCATCTCATGATCTCTCTACATGGGGGAAATATTCTCACACCCATGCTCAGGTGTGCTCAAGCCCTGTATAAACCATACAAATAGAAATTAAACTATGTGAATAAATAATGGTTTGATTTTTCACTAACTAACATCTATAACAACAAATGTAAATTGAAATATACTAGTTTTCCTCATACCTCTCCTGTCAGAGCCATCGAGGATTGTATAATAGATGACACACCAATATACATTGCCCTCGTCACATTGGTATGTGTTTTGGCTTGCATCATCTAAAAATAAAACAATAAATTATTCAACGTAGTCAACGATGTGCATATAAACTACACAAATCTATTAAGTACTTGATTCATTAGTTAAAATATTTATTCTATTACCTTCGTGTAGGTTTGAGTAAATCCACTGCCAATGGGAAGTGTTCCATCAAAACCTCCAATATTAGTCTGTTCAACATCCAAAATAGCATATTAAATTACCATTCGTAAAACAATGCTATTAACATGCAATACATTTATAATTGTTTACTAGTTACATACCCCAACGATAGGTGTACTATAGAAATAAGTTGGTGGGGGGGTGGTGTATCCAGTCTCAACACTATGACCCTACAATTTTATTAAAATCATAAAAAAAATTTAGTTAATCTTGCATTTCAAAATCGAAATTTAATAAATTAAATTCAATGAACATGCACTAACTTTTACCTGACTATCAATGCCATATGCCTCATGCAAAATGTCAGCTTCCCTCTCCATCTCCATAGCTATAGACAGATCTTGCGTACCAGTCTCCTGAGTGTCGGTGGGGTCATATGAACAAGTAGCCCCGCAAGATTGACACACATGTGTTTGACAACAACCACTCGAAGACTCCCCTGGATGGCGCTATAGAATAGGGCTAGTATGATGGATGACACTCTGGGTCAAAGTGTTGATCGCCTGCAATGTCTCTACATTAGCACTTTCCTTCACGATGAAAGATATAACATCATGCTCATGAAGTGGCCTAGCGAGCTCTCGTCTACCTTGCCATGTAGGATCTGACTGTGCACCGGGTCTTTCCTGAGCTGACCCCCCACCTCTCCCCTGGAAATCCCTCATATCAAAATAATTTGGGATTTTGTTCAATATGAAATCACTATATAGTTTCCTAAGGAAATATTGTGGGACCTCGCAATTGTTGCATGGTGGGTAATCGAAGACCATGTAGCACCTATCGTAAAACTGGTCCCTAATCTGTTGGTGGTGGCACCAATGGATAGGAAACCTCTTCACATTAAGGGTAAGAATTTGATTTGTGCGTGGGTCGGTGAATAATGAGCACAAATCACCTTTTGTAATTTTTAAATCCTTTACATCTTTGTATGATAGTTTATTTGCATAATAATCCCTAGCCGCCTACCTCCTATCTTTCCATCCAATTATTTGTTTGCTAATTGAATCTACATTTTTTACCATATCTTTCAATGAATTTGCTAGGGTCATTCTTTCTGTGGTTGAACCATTTGGATCACTCAACCTACTGATCAAATACTCAATTTGTTATTTGTTGTTCTCAATTTCACTCATTAAATTTTGTTGAGTGTCAGGAGGGGGTTGAGTGATTGGTGGAGGAGGTTGTTGTTGTGGTTGATTTTGATCTTGACGATTTGGTTAGTCTTCTTGTTGAGGATCTTCAGAGTTTGCAGGTTGATTTGCATCTCCTAAAAATTAAAACAAATATATATCAAATTCAACCTAAAACTAACTAATTGAAAACAAAAACCACAAAATCCTTACCTCTCACATATCCTCATCGTCGTGGCACAATCGTTGCGAAGAAATAGAAATTGTTGGTGAAACAATTTGTTGAATTGCTCCTCCTAGAACGCGAGCGCATAAGAATGGGGGTTTTCGCTGCGGCTGCAAGAAAAAAATAGTTGAAATAACAATGATAGGTTTTCACTTTTTTTTTTGCTTTTAACAAGCAATAATGTGAGCGTGTTATAATGTGCTCGTGTTATTGGTTTGTTGTTGCCGAGCCTGGTGAAACAATTTGTTGAATTGCTCCTCCTAGAACGTGAGCACATAAGTATGAGGGTTTTGGCCGTGGCTACAAGAAAAAACTAGTCGAAATAACAATGACAGGTTTTCACTTTTCTTTTTTTTTCTTTTAACAAGCAATAACGCGAGCACATTATAACGCACTCGTGTTATTGGTTTGTTGTTTCCGAGCCTTAGGCTCATCACACCGAACCAGTAACGCGTGCATGTTATAACATGCTTGCATTATTGCTTTTCAAAATTTTTTTGAAAGGTGTCTACGGAATTGCTACCCATTTCAATGCACCTGCCCTTTTTTCGAATTTAGATTTGTAACTACAATATCTAGCACTTTAATTTGGTTTCATAGTGTTTTATTAAATTTTTTTTCCTTAATCAAGTTTCATAGTCAAACCAATTACAATTCAAACATAGGCGGACTATATAAAACATAAATTGTTATGTGTGTATCAAAATTCAACTGTTTTTAAATGGATCAAGGATATCAATACCCAGCCTGAACATATTTTTCAAAATTTTATTTTGACAATCTGCTATTTTTCCACATGTGTAGAACAAAAAGTTTGATTTTCGCTAAAAAACCTATGTTTAATAAAATGAAAAAATAAAATACATAATAAAACCAAAACATATTAAAAGTATATTCGTTGGATAACTCATTTCGAGGACTACCATCATCCAGTTGGGTTTATGGAATTTCCTCCATTTCCATCCTCAACTTGAGCTTCGAACCACAAAATTCTATATTCTTTTACCACCTGAGGGGGAGAAGGAGGGAAATGGGGGGTTTGAGTGAACCCTTAGGGGTTCGCTTGAACCAAGGTTCATTTGAACCCCCTTTCAAAAAGGGTTTCCTTTGGGTTTTTTTGTAGTAATGGTTGGAAGTTAATTAAATGGGTTCATTCGAACCCTTTTTCATTTGAACCCTCTTTTGGTTCGTTCGAACCTATAAGTTTGTTCAAACCCCAAAAATGAATTTTTTTGGCATGGGGTTATTCTTTTCAACTTTTCCTTCCTCAATCCAATTGTAAACCACTTTTGTGGGTTCACGCAAGATAGAGAATTGAAACCACTATGGTGAATAGTGAATATTTCATTTTTAATAGGGAACTTCACACATTTGTGAATAACAAATGGGGTCCTGAATTCATTGAACGAAGCCATGGGTGGCTTGGTCTCTAAATGAAATTGGTCAGATTGAGGGATGATAGAGAATGTCACATCCAATTTCTTAGGACCTATCTATAATGGGAGTGCAATCGATCCAATCATAGGGAATGTGAAACCATTATGTGTTTTAATCCATGCAACCGGTCTATTATAAACATCTTGAGCAATGTCATGTAATACTAAAAAATCTTCGGTAATCACATTCTCAGCACAGGCAAGATCTATGAGTATCCCATTAGTGGGCTTATCATAGATTCCATCGGCTATATAGAGAGGACCATCGAGAAGGTTTTTGAGAAAATATTGAGGTGTAAAAGTAATATTAAAAGATATCTTGGTATGACCCTTATGATGGATGACATCTATCGCACCCACCATCTCATCCATAGGATTGACATGGGTGGAAATCAAAAGAGGATTTGAATGTGCATGTTTTGTATCAACATTCATAACATCAATTTACAAAGTTTTTCCAACTTTGACAAAGGAAACATTGTGTTTAGGCATAGGGTTGGTAAAAATCTATAAGTTTTGGTTTGGGGGTGCCACAAACTTATTACTTTTATCATTGATACCAACAACGGATAGACAACCTGAGTCAATTAGGTCTTGCACAAGGTGCTTGAGATGCTTGCATTTTTTGGTATCATGTTCATTATGTCGATGAAAATAGTAGTAAGCAGTGGAGTTATAAGATGGAGGTAATAGTTTATTGGGATCGGGTGTATGGACAGGAGGTAATTATATCATTTGTTGTTGGAGTAATTGATTCATGGTGTTATGAAGGGTATCCAGTAATGACATGAAGGTGCATTTAGGATCTCCATAATTGAAGGGAACAACAGATGAGATGACAACCACTTGGTTATTGGTGGGTGGAGGGGTTTGGGATGGAGGGTTAAATTGTAAAAACCCTTTGGTTGGTTTTCAGAATGGTTGAGAATTAGTGTGGGTGGAAGCGTCGGACTTCTCAACTCTACTAGAAGTGGATCTCGTATCACGACTACTAGTGCAGTTGTGGTAATCATAGAGGGCTTGACACAAGTGCATGAAGGGAACTTCATGAGGGTGATATTGTCTTGGAGAGGTGTTAACAGGTTTTCAATGAACATCTTTTGCAGATGTGTGTCAAGTATCTTGACATTGATTAAGGAATAAAGTGCTTGATAACGAGAGATAAAGTTGGTTATCTTCTCATTAGTGTCTTGCTTGCATCTCATGAGGTCAACCAAGATTTTCTTAGGGGTTATGTGGACAAGTGGAAGTTGTTGATGAAGGAATCTTTGAGGATCCTAGTAAATAGTTTAGTGAGAAACTTGTCATCAAGAGGAAAGTCACTACATAAGGTAGTATAGGCATTAATGTGATTAGAAGGGTCACCCTTCCCTCCGTAATTCTCGAATATAGGAATTTATACTCCCTATGGCAAGGGGGTGTGTACGATATCAAGGGATAATGGATTTCTATGAATGTAATGGGTAGGTGAACCGTGTTGGCTTTGGTTGATAATGGATATTTGTTGTTGAATGAGGTGACAATGAAAAATATTTGTAATAAGGGGGTTGGTGTAAGTGGTATGAGATGGAAGGGAATGTGGTGATGGGTTGAAGGTGGTGGAAGGGGAAGTAAAAGGGATGGTAATGGTAGGGATTTTGGAAGAGGTTAAGGGATGTGATGCCACAAGGGAAGTAGGAACAATAGTAGAAATGTCGAGGGAAGGTACCACATTACTAATCGATTGCATGGTTGTTGTCATACTAGGAGATGTATAAGTGGGGATGGAAGCTATGGTTGAGGGGGAAGGAGTGGAAGGTCCTCCTTGGAAAACAAAAAGGGTTGGTGAGGTAGATACCTTAGGTGTAGAAGAGGCATGTTTGTGGTAGATTTCTACTATTCTCTTCATAACACTTAGTCCATCATCACGGTCAAGCAGATGATGAAGGTTTTCTATGGTGGGAATGGTGGTACCAGATATGTTTTCAAGACTTTGGTCATGTTAAAGGTTAGCCAAATCAACATGGATGTGGAATATCTTGTCATATGGGAGGTCAATATTTTTTGTTGTCACCATGTGTGTCTCCTATGTGCAAAGAGTTGCTAAGGATGGTCTCTAAGCCTAGTGTACTATTGCCAATATTAGGAGTTGAAGTCGAAGAGATCCCAAGATCTAAAAAAATAGTGTTGTTGTTAGATGCCATGAGTCTAGAACTTTGTCTCACAATAGTATCAGCAAGAGAACACCAAATTCTCATACAAGGTTCCCTAAGGGTGGGGTGGAGACTAAGGCAGTGGAAACAAAAGAGACAAAACTATTTGTAACTAAGATTCTAGAACAAAAGACACAAAAGCAAAACTAGGGAATTTTGATGCAGGAAATGCTTTAAGATTTCTAGAAATTATAGAGTGAATGGTGCAAGAGGAATAGGTCGCCTAGTGTGGCGACTTAGTCCTAGTAGTGTTGTTTTTGACAATTTTCAAAGATTTTAACAAATTTTTATGCTTTTTATGATTTTTTGATGTGGATAGAGAATGGAAATGCAAATATTTTTGTATCTTTATAAAGAAAATGTAATGCAAAGTGCACTCTAACATGAAATTTCACTAATTCACTTTTCTACAAACCCTACGATGCAAACAATGCAAAATTTTCAATGCAATGCAAGCTATTTTTGAAGATGAAATGCAAAATCAGAAAGTTAACAAGTGGTATATGATTGGGTTCACCAAAATGAACCACCAAAAATGATATTCTAATAAGGGAGAGAGGATTCGCTTTACTAGGCCCCTAGGTTTTTTCACCTAAGGAGAACTTGGTGTAGGAATAACACTCTATTTGCTTTGTTGATATGGCACTTTTGGCGGTTGCATTCAAATGAAGGATGTATTGATTAGGGTTGTGATGTGTGTGAGAAGTGTGGCTGAAAAATAGAACTAAATGATGCTAATATAATCTATGAAATGTAAACAAAGGAAATTTAAATGCACCTAAAATATATGCCCTAAATGTATGCAAACAAAAAGTAAACTAGAAAACACAAAGATGGTGCACCTAAAAATGGAGAGTTGCAAATGAGAGGCCCTAGAATGTTCTGGAAATTGCCTAAAATTAGTAAGACACTTACGCCAAGATGGGCAACCTAGTCCTCCTATCAGGAAACTTTGTTGGACTGGGTTTCGAGGAAAAGGGTACCCAGAAATGCAAAAACCCTATTTCAAGCCCGGTATAGGGACAAGGTCACCAATAATGGTGACCTTGTCCTCCTAGTACTTTTACAAGCCTGTAGGTTTGATTCTATGGGTCCCAATTGGTACTTTCCTTCTCTATAGCAGTTTGTGTATGAATCTCCCGAAAATGACCTGTAACTTGTCTTTTTGCTCCTCCTAGGGTTTGATGTCTTGATGTGACTTGAATGGTATGATTGTACTTTCTCCAAGTCTTTGTACCTGGCAAAATATGAGTACAACTTGCAAAACACATGAAAATACAAAGAGAATGTTGGGGTTAGGGAATAGGGGTTTGCCTCAATCAAACTCCTTTGATGGTAGCTAAACCCAAATGAGAAACGATAAAAGGAAAGGATGCTTAAATGATAAAAAATGTAAATGCTCACCAAATCCTTTGTTATTGAATTCTGCAACATGTAAGAACCAACTCCAATGGAGGTTGCTTGTGATGCCCTTGTGCTTGATTGCTTGCTTGGGAAGCTTGAGTGCAAGAATGCTTGTGAAGAGATCCAAAAAATAAGCTTGGGAGAGGAGGAAATGAAGGGAAAAACCCTTATTTATACAAAATATGCCCTAATTTTCCCGAAAATGCAATATGATAGGCTGACACTAGGGTTTTGGAGGAAAATTCCCATTAGAAATTTATTCCAAAAGGGACTAGATCACCCAAGGTGGCGACCTAGTCCACTTGGACAATTTCAAGTGGTTGTCGGGAATAAAATGGCGATTAATGATGTTTATTAGTCTTGCCTCCTGAAACACACTTAAGTCAGGCCTGAAATTACATTAAGGGGACAAATTAACATAAGAAAAGTGTTAATTAGTTGATGATAAACCTAGGAAGATGTGAAAATGCCTTACAACACTTTACAACACCTTGACACAAGGCTTGGAAAGGGGTAAAAGGGGGTTATTTAGGTGAATTATGTTGAAAGGGTCTTAGAAAAGTGGGAAGATGTATTACAAAACTTCAAAAAACCTTAGTAGAACATCGTTCGATTGTTTCTGATTTGCAAGCATTCAAGACTGGATTAAGGAAAAACAAGGCCTAAATTCAAGGGAAAAGGCCAAAATGAGTGAAAAAATGCCAAAGACCACTTTTTGGAGACACAGTTAGGGATAGAAAAGAGTCTATTAGATGGCTCATGAGATACATGGTTAAAGTACGTTGGCGTGAGGGGATGTAACACTATTTGCAGATGGCAGTTGTTGGATGGGGGCTTCAACCAATGGGCCAAATTTGGCCAAAACTGGCCCTTCACTATAATGAGCCATGGGTCCCCTTCTTGATCTAGATTGGAGATTAGGATGAGTCTATCAGAATGGATGAGGTGATGTGGATGATGAGACTGAAATAAAATTTCCACATAAACATTCTCGTGTCACTGCTCGAGAATATAGAGCACATTTGACTGCTTTATTTCATCCCTAAGAGGATATGTAATAAATTTTTGTTCAAGAATACAAGTTTTTGTTTTGAAAACATGTCTACTCCTAAATTTCTTCTTTTGGATGCCCAGCTCCTTAAGGGGCCAAAATATTTAGCATGGAAGAAAAAATATACGTACGCTTCTTCAATTTGAAGAATTATGGGGGATTGTTATTGGCTCGGTTCAACGTCCAACTAATGTACATGGGAAAAATAAATTTGACAAGGCTGATGCAAAGGACTTGATGTTGATAAATCTCAACATCAACAATGAGGTTCAACCTTATATTTCGGATGTAGAAACATCAAAGGTGGCATGGGATGCACTATCTACTAACTACAAGGCTAAGACGTAGAACAAGATTCTCCACCTTCAATTGAAGTTGCATACACTTAGTATGAAATATTGTGAGAAAGTAGAGGAGTTTTTTATTTTTATTTTAGAACTCCGAGTAGAGCATGTTTTTGTTGGTGAAAAAGTGGAGGATGCATTGCTTGTTTTGATTACATTACGAGCTCTTCCTTCTCAATTTCGTACCTTTTACACAACATTAAACATCACTAAGTATAAGGTTACTTTTGAGGAGTTGGTAAATTTGTTGCACTAGGAAGAAGATATTCAATCAATACAAACTAAGTTTAAAGAGAAAGCTCTCATCTCGAGATGGCAGCATTGTCCAGAATCTCACAAAGGATAGTCACAAAAGCAGATGTTTCCAAAGAAGCCTCCAAAGGAGAATTGTTAGCATTAAATTTGTAGTACCTCTACACATGACACTACCCATTGTTTGTATAGTAGGCTCACTAAAGGTAATTCCAATCAAGAAGGCTCCTCTAGTAATCCTCTTACTTGGAAGCACAAGGGTTATATTGAAACACAACCAAAGAGTATATTGGATGAGGACTATGACATTAATCAAAAACATGGTTCTTACATTTCTCACACTTCACATCCTTCATAGGACATATGGCTGATTGATTTTGGTGCTAGTCAACATATGACATGAAATTGAGAGCTTTTTGATATGTTGACTGATCAACCCATAGGAGATTGATTTCTCATTACCGATGGTAAGGATTATGTTGCAACAGCCATGGGCACTATCACCATTCCTCTTGGGGAAAAGAGTTGTACTCTCACTAGAGTTCTATATGTTCCAAGTTTGACTTCCAATATTTTATCTATTAGTCAACTCTTGAATCATAAGCTTCGAGTGCAATTTCAAGTTGACAATTCTATCAAAACCTTCTTGTTTTATAGAGATGGTGTGTTGCTTGCAAAATCCTTTCTAAAATGCCATTTATTTTCCCTAGATATTGTTTCTTCCTTTGTAGTTGCTCTTGTTGCCTCTACAAACGACTCCATTGTTCTTTGGCATTATTGGTTTGCAAACCTCTCAGCTAGCTCCCTCTATCAACTTAGCTCTAAGGAGATGGTACATGGAATTCCTTCTATTTCTCCTTCCTTTCCTCTATGTTCTAGATGCCTTGCAGGCAAACAACATTGGGATCTGTTTGAGTAAAGTTGATTTCATGCTAAGTACCATCCCGAGGTTGTTCATATCAATCTATGTGGACTTTTTCCTACCTCCTTTCAAGGTTGAAAGTACTTTCAATTGTTCATGGATGATTTCTCTCGTAAAAATTGTGTGTAATTTCTCATACAGAAGAGTGAACTTTGTCTCACAATAGTATCAGCAAGAGAACACCAAATTCTCATACAAGGTTCCCTAAGGGTGGGGTGGAGACTAAGGCAGTGGAAACAAAAGAGACAAAACTATTTGTAACTAAGATTCTAAAACAAAAGACACAAAAGCAAAACTAGGGAATTTTGATGCAGGAAATGCTTTAAGATTTCTAGAAATTACAGAGTGAATGGTGCAAGAGGAATAGGTCACCTAGTGTGGCGACTTAGTCCTAGTAGTGTTGTTTTTGACAATTTTCAAAGATTTTAACAAATTTTTATGCTTTTTATGATTTTTTGATGTGGATAGAGAATGGAAATGCAAATATTTTTGTATCTTTATAAAGAAAATGTAATGCAAAGTGCACTCTAACATGAAATTTCGCTAATGCACTTTTCTACAAACCCTAGGATGCAAACAATGCAAAATTTTAATTGCAATGCAAGCTATTTTTGAAGATGAAATGCAAAATCAAAAAGTTAACAAGTGGTATATGATTGGGTTCACCAAAATGAACCACCAAAAATGATATTCTAATAAGGGAGAGAGGATTCGCTTTACTAGGCCCCTAGGTTTTTTCACCTAAGGAGCACTTGGTGTAGGAATAACACTCTATTTGCTTTGTTGATATGGCACTTTTGGTGGTTGCATTCAAATGAAGGATGTATTGATTAGGGTTGTGATGTGTGTGAGAAGTTTGGCTGAAAAATAGAACTAAATGATGCTAATATAATCTATGAAATGTAAACAAAGGAAATTTAAATGCACCTAAAATATATGCCCTAAATGTATGCAAACAAAAAGTAAACTAGAAAACACAAAGATGGTGCACCTAAAAATGGAGAGTTGCAAATGAGAGGCCCTAGAATGTTCTGGAAATTGCCTAAAATTAGTAAGACACTTACGCCAAGATGGGCAACCTAGTCCTCCTATCAGGAAACTTTGTTGGACTGGGTTTCGAGGAAAAGGGTACCCAGAAATGCAAAAACCCTATTTCAAGCCCGGTATAGGGACAAGGTCACCAATAATGGTGACCTTGTCCTCCTAGTACTTTTACAAGCCTGTAGGTTTGATTCTATGGGTCCCAGTTGGTACTTTCCTTCTCTGTAGCAGTTTGTGTATGAATCTCTCGAAAATGACTTGTAACTTGTCTTTTTGCTCCTCCTAGGGTTTGATGTCTTGATGTGACTTGAATGGTATGATTGTACTTTCTCCAAGTCTTTGTACCTAGCAAAATATGAGTACAACTTGCAAAACACATGAAAATACAAAGAGAATGTTGGGGTTAGGGAATAGGAGTTTGCCTCAATCAAACTCCTTTGATGGTAGCTAAACCCAAATGAGAAACGATAAAAGGAAAGGATGCTTAAATGATAAAAAATGTAAATGCTCACCAAATCCTTTGTTGTTGAATTCTGCAACATGTAAGAACCAAATCAAATGGAGGTTGCTTGTGATTCCCCTGTGCTTGATTGCTTGCTTGGGAAGCTTGAGTGCAAGAATGCTTGTGAAGAGATCCAAAAAATAAGCTTGGGAGAGGAGGAAATGAAGGAAAAAACCCTTATTTATACAAAATATGCCCTAATTTTCCCGAAAATGCAATATGATAGGCCGACACTAGGGTTTTGGAGGAAAATTCCCATTAGAAATTTATTCCAAAAGGGACTAGATCACCCAAGGTGGCGACCTAGTCCACTTGGACAATTTCAAGTGGTTGTCGGGAATAAAATGGCGATTAATGATGTTTATTAGTCTTGCCTCCTGAAACACACTTAAGTCAGGCCTGAAATTAAATTAAGGGGACAAATTAACATAAGAAAAGTGTTAATTAGTTGATGATAAACCTAGGAAGATGTGAAAATGCCTTACAACACTTTACAACACCTTGCCACAAGGCTTGGAAAGGGGTAAAAGGGGGTTATTTAGGTGAATTATGTTGAAAGGGTCTTAGAAAAGTGGGAAGATGTATTACAAAACTTCAAAAAACCTTAGTAGAACATCGCTCGATTGTTTCTGATTTGCAAGCATTCAAGACTGGATCAAGGCAAAACAAGGCCTAAATTCAAGGGAAAAGGCCAAAATGAGTGAAAAAATGCCAAAGACTACACTTTTTGGAGACACAGTTAGGGATAGAAAAGAGTCTATTAGATGGCTCATGAGCTACATGGTTAAAGTACGTTGGCGTGAGGGGATGTAACACTATTTGCAGATGGCAGTTGTTGGATGGGGGCTTCAACCAATGGGCCAAATTTGGCCAAAACTGGCCCTTCACTATAATGAGCCATGGGTCCCCTTCTTGATCTAGATTGGAGATTAGGATGAGTCTATCAGAATGGATGAGGTGATGTGGATGATGAGACTGAAATAAAATTTCCACATAAACATTCTCGTGTCATTGCTCGAGAATATAGAGCATATTTGACTGCTTTATTTCATCCCTAAGAGGATATGTAATAAATTTTTGTTCAAGAATACAAGTTTTTGTTTTGAAAACATGTCTACTCCTAAATTTCTTCTTTTGGATGCCCAGCTCCTTAAGGGGCCAAAATATTTGACATGGAAGAAAAAATATGTGTACGCTTCTTTAATTTGAAGAATTATGGGGGATTGTTATTGGCTCGGTTCAACGTCCAACTAATGTAGATGGGAAAAATAAATTTGACAAGGCTGATGCAAAGGACTTGATGTTGATAAATCTCAACATCAACAATGAGGTTCAACCTTATATTTCGGATGCAGAAACATCAAAGGCGGCATGGGATGCACTGTCTACTAACTACAAGGCCAAGACGTAGACCAAGATTCTCCACCTTCAATTGAAGTTGCATACACTTAGTATGAAATATTGTGAGAAAGTAGAGGAGTTTTTGTTTTTTATTTTAGAACTCCGAGTAGAGCATGTTTTTGTTGGTGAAAAAGTGGAGGATGCATTGGTTGTTTTGATTACATTACGAGCTCTTCCTTCTCAATTTCGTACCTTTTACACAACATTAAAAATCACTAAGTATAAGGTTACTTTTGAGGAGTTGGTAAATTTGTTGCACTAGGAAGAAGCTATTCAATCAATACAAACTAAGTTTAAAGAGAAAGCTCTCATCTCGAGATGGCAGCATTGTCCAAAATCTCACAAAGGATAGTCACAAAAGCAGATGTTTCCAAAGAAGCCTCCAAAGGAGAATTGTTAGCATTAAATTTGTAGTACCTCTACACATGACACTACCCATTGTTTGTATAGTAGGCTCACTAAAGGTAATTCCAATCAAGAAGGCTCCTCTAGTAATCCTCTTACTTGGAAGCACAAGGGTTATATTGAAACACAACCAAAGAGTATATTGGATGAGGACTATGACATTAATCAAAAACATGGTTCTTACATTTCTCACACTTCACATCCTTCATAGGACATATGGCTGATTGATTTTGGTGCTAGTCAACATATGACATGAAATTGAGAGCTTTTTGATATGTTGACTGATCAACCCATAGGAGATTGATTTCTCATTACCAATGGTAAGGATTATGTTGCAACAGCCATGGGCACTATCACCATTCCTCTTGGGGAAAAGAGTTGTACTCTCACTAGAGTTCTATATGTTCCAAGTTTGACTTCCAATATTTTATCTATTAGTCAACTCTTGAATCATAAGCTTCGAGTGCAATTTCAAGTTGACAATTCTATCAAAACCTTCTTGTTTTATAGAGATGGTGTGTTGCTTGCAAAATCCTTTCTGAAATGCCATTTATTTTCCCTAGATATTGTTTCTTCCTTTGTAGTTGCTCTTGTTGCCTCTACAAACGACTCCATTGTTCTTTAGCATTATTGGTTTGCGAACCTCTCAGCTAGCTCCCTCTATCAACTTAGCTCTAAGGAGATGGTACATGGAATTCCTTCTATTTCTCCTTCCTTTCCTCTATGTTCTAGATGCCTTGCAGGCAAACAACATTGGGATCTGTTTGAGTAAAGCTGATTTCATGCTAAGTACCATCCCGAGGTTGTTCATATCAATCTATGTGGACTTTTTCCTACCTCCTTTCAAGGTTGAAAGTACTTTCAATTTTTCATGGATGATTTCTCTCGTAAAAATTGGGTGTAATTTCTCATACAGAAGAGTGAAGAATTTTCCCGCTTTCAACATTTCTATGAGTAAGTTGTTCATGAGTCAAGGAAGCCTCTTGTTCTCCTCCACTCAAATCGATGGGGGAATTCATGTCCACAAATTTCTTGGACTTCTTGAAGAATAATGGCATCAAAAAACATTTGAATACTCCTTATACACCCAAGCATAATGGAATTATAGAGTTGTGCAAGAGGACTGTCATGAAGATGGCTCGATGCATGCTTTCCTCAATACAATTGGATGATCAATTTTGGGAAGAAGTAGTTCAGATAGTTGTATATATTCTTAATATGGCTCCTACAAAGATTCTATAGGACAAGACATCGAAGGAGGTATAGAGTGGCTAGAAACCTTCAATTTTTCATCTTCGAGTGTTTGGTTGTATTTCATATATGCATGTCCCACGTACTAGGAGAAAGAAGCTTGACTCCAAGACACTCATGTGTATCTTTATGGGCTACAACCTGACTTCCAAAGCTTACCATCTCATGGATCTTGAGACACATAAATTTTATGAGAGTCAAGATGTGGTATGTTATGATTCATCCTTTGACTTGATGGCACAAAAGGAAGAAACAACCACCTCTCATAAATTGCTCTCATAATCAGATAATGAGAATGAGTCTTCATCTCCAAAGGTAGGAGAGCTACAAGGAGAGATTTTTGTTGATCTTGGTCCATTGGAACATCAATCCACACAACAACCACATTATCAATGTCCAAAATGGGTACAAAATACTATAAGAGATTCTCATCTAGATTCTCTTTCAAATCTTCCTTCAGCAGTTGAAACTTGAAGACATGGAAGGAATGAGGTAAATCTAGCTTTGATGAGTTAAGTTGTTGATAAAATTGAACCTAATACAATTTGAGAGACCTTGTGTCAGCCGCAATGGAAGAAGGAAATGGAGCCAAGTATGATTCTTTAATGAATAATCAAATATGGGAACTTATCGATCTCCCTCTAGGAAAGAAACCCATAGGCTACTTGAATAGGTTTTTAAGAAAAAATACAAGGCAGATGGATCCATCGACAAAAATAAAGCATGCCTTGTTGCTAAAGGCTATGCTCAACAAGAAAGAATTGTTTATGAAGAAACTTTTTCCCCGACTACAAAACTGGAGACAATTAAAGTTGTTTGTGCATTGGTAGCATAGAAAGGTTGGAGGCTTCATTAGATGGATGTCAAGAGTGATTTTTAAATGGAGATATTGAAGAAGAATTATACATTACTCAACCCGAAGGCTTCCTTGATGAACACCATCCTCAAAATTTATGTCATCTCATTAAGTCTCTTTATGGGCTTAAACAAGCCCCTAGGGTATGGTATATTAAAAAAGATGGTCATATTTTATAGCATGGTTTCATTTGTAGCCCTTCATATCCTAATTTGTATATTAAGAACATAGGCACCAAGATTATCATTCTTGTCTTGTATTTGGATGATCTTGTAATCACAAGGAGCTTAGACATTCTCATTAATGATGTAAAAAATGATCTTAAAAAGTCTTTTGATATTACAAATCTAGGGCTTCTTCACTACTGTCTTGGCTTAAAGATATGGAACAATCCACACCATATTTTATCTCCTAGATGAGATATGCCAAGACACTCCTAGAAAATTTTAGAATGATAGATTGTAAACCTTTATCCACTCAAATGGAGAAAGGTTTGCAACTATCTAGATTCTAGGATTCACCTCCAATAGGTGCTACTTTTTATCATTATCTTGTTGGGAGTCTCATTTATTTGACTTATACCAAAATAGATTTATGCTTTTCACTCAGCTATATTTCTAGATTTCTACAAGAGCCTAAGAAATGTCATTGGGTTGTAGCTAAGCATTTTTTCTGATATGTTTGTGGCACTCTTGATTATGATCTAGAATATAAGCAAAATTCTCAATTCTTCTTGCAAGGATATGTTGAATCCGATTATGTTGGATCTATTGATGATAGGAAGTCAACTGCAGGTTATATTTTTCATCTTGGATCTAGGCCTATTTCATGGATTAGTAAGAAGAAAACTATTGTTGCTCTCTCCTCCACTGAAGCTGAATATCATTTTGCACAAGTAGTGTGTGAAGCAATTTGGTTGTGTCGTATTTTGGTTGGCATGGACATACCTGAGGCACAACCACCTATCTTTTTTGTGAAAATCAAGGGGTGCTCAAGCTTGTGAAGAATCCTATTTTTCATGAGAGAACAAAGCATATTGAGTTCAAATTTTATTTCATTAGTGAATAGGTCCTACATCACCACATTCAACTCCAATACTACCCAACAAAGTCTTAGATAACTGATCTTCTCACCAAATCTCTTGGTAAGTTGAAATATTTTAGGGGTACATTTGTAAGACAAATGTAATGAGCTGGAGGGGGGGGGGGATGTTAGCATAAATTATTACATTGTCTATGTTTTCAGACAGTTGTGCAATTGCGGGTAGAAAGTTGAATTGTTCTCCTCAACCATTTAACTACTTGCTACCATTTTGTTTTCTTTCTGCTTGTATAAATATCATCACAAGCATCTCAATAAAGTATCAATTTTTCTACATCATCTTGTCTTCATTATCTCTTTAATTTATATATTTGATAGCTTCTCCAATTGTAGTAAAATAATTAAAATACCTTACTATTTTTACTAGGTACCTTATGTACCTTTTGTTTATTATATTGCATTATTATTTCCACCTTATAAAATAAGGATATTACCCACACTAAATTTGACAAAAAAGTTTTGATTGACATCACATACATTGCAGAAAAGAATCTAAAAGAGCTATGGAAAATCTACCATCAAGTTTCTAGAAAGATTTGATATAAATATGATTATATATTTCAATCCAAAAATATTGCAAGACCAAATCTAATAATGAATCCTCCAAGTAATAGATTATTAAATATAATATTAATCAAAATTATAGTGAAAAGGTTTTACCAAAACTAGTAATTTTTCTAAGTAGGGTCATGCCATTACAAAAGGTGTCTAATATTAAATTTAGGAAAACCTAGGTAGTATTTTAGTAAACTTGGGTGACATTAGTCTAACTATTTTATCCTTTGTTAACTACACTAGAGTTAGGATTAAGTAGATGTCCCTGGGGTTATGATGCTTCAATAGAGTATAAGATTATATGGTGTATAAAAAACCATCTTCATGGATCTTGTAAGACCAACATGGAGAATGTTGTTTTTTCTTATAGACATATGTAAAGTGATCTATCAATAATTTGGAATGACATATTTAAATACTCCACCTCTTATGGACATGTTTCTTAAAACCAAATGCCTTCTTCTATCACATTAATTAAATTATTCCCTTTCTCCTTAATACTAAAGTGATATTTTGTGTCACATTAAATGGTTATTTGAAAAATATTTATGCATTTGCATGTGATAAGATATTTCTTTAGAGATGAATCCCATTTGTTGATATCTAACCTCTAAATCTCCTCTACTATCAACCTACATAGTCCAACATTACTACATATTAATGATTTTGGTTTTGTGAAATAGATCTTTTTACTTGATTTATTTTTATATTTGTCAATAGATTTCCTTACACACTTACCTCATTTCCTTGCACACTTACCTCATACAAACATAAAAATTCATAAAATAATTTAAGAAAATATAATTCTAAATAAATAATATTAATCTTGATCATAAATGAAAAAAATATATAAAAACATTAATCTATAATCATTATTCTAAATAAACATTAATCTCAACTATAATCCAAACAAGCATTTATTTCAACAAATTATTCTAATATAACTTCAATTAATATTTATCAAATATATTTCTATTTATGGGAATGGCATCCATCAGATGATGTATGGCTCAAAGTGAATTTTGATAGCGCATTGAATGGTAACCTTGGCCCAACAAGGATAGGGTGTATCATTTGAGATCACGAAGGGAAGAACATAACATAAAAGATCATAGTCAAATGACATCCATTGGATGATGAATAGTTCAAAGTGAATTTTGATGATGCACCGAAGGGTAACCTTGGCCCAACAGGGATAGGGTTTATCATTTGAGATCACAAAGGTAAGACCATAACAGAAGAGATCACAAGTCTAGGTATTGACACCAATAATGAAGCAGAAATGTAGGCCACTTGGCATGGTCTCAATCTTTTCAATTGATTGGGAGTAAAGAAAATATACCTCGAAAGAGACTCCCTAAATACAACCAATGCAATTCGTAGAGGCTCAACCCTGAATTAGAAATTGGACTAACTACTAAATCGCATCCTAATCGAGTTGGCCAAATTCGAGGATTATAAAGTGGCACATGTTTACCGAGAAGGCAATATAGAGGTAGATATCCTATCAAAAATGGTTCTGGATCGAAATAATGAGACTCGGGCTGGCGGGGAGTAAATGTCAGTGAGCGAGCCAGTATGAAGGACGATGAGAGGACTATCGGGGACATCACTGGCCGAGTACAATAAATCAGGCTGACAGCATAGCATCTGAGGGTGGCTTAGAATGGTGGCGGATTTCTTTCAAACTCTACTCCATCCTCCATTTTGTCCCAACCTTGTTTGAGCAGCAAAGATGGAGGCCACAATTTTCCTGGGAGAAAATGACAAACAAAAGACATTTCGGGTGACTGTCACTGATAAGTGGCTGTGGAAAGAGTTTTGAGTGGACGACACGAAAGTGCTGGAAGTGGTGAAGCGAATTCTCGAGAAAAAGTTCCTTATTTCTTTGTATCGCTACAGAGTAAACTGTGACCTTCCGTCCACCTTCATGGCTTGGCTGTTGCAGGTTAGGGAGAGCAAAGAGTCTATCAGATGGCTCATGTGCTGCATGGTCAAAGCACGTTGGCGTGAGGGGATGTAGCACTATTTGCAGATGGCAGTTGTTGGACGGGGGCTTCGACCAAAGGGCAGAATTTGGCCAAAACTGGTCCTTCACTATAATGAGCCATGGGTCCCCTTCTTGATCTAGAGTGGGGATTAGGATGAGTCTATCAGAATGGCTGAGGTGATGGGGTCTGTGGAGATGCAGAAGGAGATGACTGCTGCGCACAAGGCAACTGACCCGGGGCCAGTACTGGCACTCCCGACAGCAACCATGGGATGCGAAGGAGCAGAGGAGGGCATGGAAGACTGATCATCAGAGTTGGAGAAGCAGCGAAGTGCGTCGCAGGTATAAAGACCTTGCATTTTGTAATTCTCTTTTTCTAGTTTTTGGCTAAGGCATGACACTATTACCTAAATATATATTTGAGGTTGACACCTCACAACCTTTTTTATGTACTAAAAAACTATTTATCAAATATAATTCGAAACATTCATTTTCAAAAATTATAAAATATAATAAAATCTATCATTTACTAAAATAAACTATACCATTCACATTATCAAAATTTAAGATGAGATCCTTAAGGATCATGCCCAATATTACATGAATCTTGAAAGAAAATATACTGAAATGCTTCTCAACACGTTTATAAAAAAATTATTATATATATACAATAAGATACTAAACTATTACTATTGACTTGGGAATTGATTTAAAATGTCTCATGTTCTGAACTATGAATTAATAATGAATATCATATTTTGTGCATAACATATGAGATTGTTGTGTGAACATTATGTTGGACGACATTATTTGTTTCTTTTCACCTTGTCTTTATTTCCTCATGGCATACTCCAATGTCTCAAAGTCAATTTTACTTTCAAACACTATAATTTCAATGACTTGAACATTTATACTAATCATATAAAACTTCATTGAAATCTAAATAATTTTTTATTTTTTTAAAACATGATTTTTCTTCTTTTCAGATATCTTATTCTTATCTCAAATCTCTTCAAAAATAACATTGTTATGTCGAATAATCATGATTAATGTTAAAAAAAAATCAATCTCCAACACTAAAGAAAATGTATAAACTATCATAATATTGATATTGAATAAATATATATATAAATCTTATAATTCAGTATCTATCAGTTCATTATTTTTGAAGATTAACCTTTACATGGCTGATTTTAGGTCCTTTTCACATAGTTTTTCAGGTAATCTATTTATGGTAAAAATATTTATTTTCTTCCATGGACCAAGTTTTTCTGGCAATCTATTTATGGTATAAAAATATATGTTTTCGTCTATGCAGCAACGTCATTGTACATGCATGTAAATAACTTACAAATCTAAACAGAGAGTAGAGCAGAAACCGTAATCGCTAGGGTTTTAATATCCACTGCCTTGCAGGTTCGGCTGGCTTGGCTGCACGCGAAATAAAGGTGGGGGAGTAGTTTGCCCCTCTGAATTGCAAACATTAACGCCATATTCTTCATGGTTTTCCGGATTTGTAAGCTACAGAATGGAACAAACCAATATTAGGGTTACAAGGTTTAGATGCAATTTATTTCCAGTTCATATTATTGATTTTGTAATTTTATTAAGGAAAAATATTATGTTTGACTGTAAAAATCCAAATTCTTTAATACAATAAATGAATTCATAACTAATACCCACCCATTCCCTGAGAATGGAGCACTTCTGCTGCAATCCAGTTACCTGTACGCAACAAAAATCAAAGAAAACACATTTAGGGTTTTAATAAAATCAGATGAAGACACTTTTAGGAAGAAAATTGATTTCTTGTCTTAATATTTACCTTGCTTTCTGTCTTTCGGCGTTCATATTTTAAGACTTCTGTCTGTTTTCAAAATATCAAGCAAAAGAAAAAAAATGATCAGTATACAGTATTTTTTTATTCAATTAATATGTATTAATGTGTATAGAAAATGTTTGCCTTTCTCTGTCGAACTTTCTTTCCTGCAAGTACAAGATTTCCCTCAAGATAGTCCACTTGGTTTGGTGACAATGTCTCCAATTCTTCACCAGTCACACAACTAGACAAAAGATTATTAGAATAAAACAGTGATTCTTTAATCTTACACCATTTATTGAACCTAAATATTTGAGATTATAAACACAACTTTACCTCAATTCTTTTTGCAGCTCCTCATTTTCTTTCCTCAGATTTCTAAATTGAGACAACATTTGCTGCTTGTGTTCAGTGAAAAAAAGCAAACCCTCAAAAGAAAGTTAAGTGTGGTTTACTACCTAAATAATTTACAGTGATCTAAGAAAGCAGCAAGCTGTATATTGTATTTAGTTGTTAAAGAAAATAGTTTAAAGGGATACCCACCTCATATTCATCGTTCCAAACTTGTCCTCCTGAGGCATTCTTGTATCTCTCAAAAGTTCTTTTCATGCTATGAGAGTAAAATTCATTTCAAGTTAGAACATTCTAAAATAGATCTTTAGAATTTAAGATATTAAGTTTCTCCATGAAAATAATATTATTTTAAATAGGTTTTTATCTGAAACTCTACCTTTTTTACACCCGTTTTGATTGAAGAAAGGTAAGAGAAAAAAATTGCTTTTAGGCATATCTAGGAAAACAAAAACGTCTAGAGGCACTCGTTTTGTGTCCAATTTTTTCTCATGTTTTGAAAAGATCAATAATTTTCAGCATAGATCACAGTTAAATAGATCTTAAAGATTATTAAAAAAATTAAAGTATCATATTTTTCCAAATTTTTATGGACATTTCATTTTGAACATTTAAAATAAATGGATCTTTTGTTGTATAAATTCTTTTGTTTTTATGTGAAGAAAAATGAAAAAAAAGCATAGATCAGATAAGATTTTTCTTCATATTCACAAAAAAGAAAACAGTTTTAGTAAATAAGACTTGTGCGAAAATGAAACTTATGAATACTAGACAATTTGAAGTGCTTGAAAAATGAGGGATTCCAAGCTCTATATATTTAGATTTGTTAGTTAAACAGATTTTAAAGATTATTAGAAAATTTAAACTATCAAAGTTTTCTAAATTTCTATGAATACATCATTTAGAACATTTAAAATAAAAATTTGTGAAGAAAATTGATAGAAAAGAAAACATAGATCAGATAAGATTGTTCTTCATATTTGAAAAAGGAAAAAAAAACAATAGATCAGATGAGATAGTTCTTCGTATAAAAAAGAGAAACATTCTTAGTAAATAAGACTTGTGTGAAAATGAAACTTAAGAATAATAGATAATTTCAGATCCTTAGAAAATGAGGGATTCCAAGTTCTATATATTTAGATTTGTTAGATGGATAGATGTAAAAAGTAATAATCTAATTCATGAATATATAGTTTTGAGATCTTCATGGATTCGGATATCTTAGAAGATAAGATGTATACAAAGTAATGAGCTGGCTTTTTGGAGATTTTCATTTCTCAATTGAAAATATGAAGAAAAATAACCCTGAATGATATAAGTTGTTAACAGATCCATTTAGAAATAATATCAACTAACCTTGAGCTTGCAAAATAACCCTGAAAGATATAAGTTGTTTACAGATCCATTCAGAAATAATATCAACTAACCTTGAGCTTGCAAAATCAAAGAGCCTTCCAGTGCTATTGAAAACTATAATAGCAACATCTGCTTCACATAAAATTGAGATCTCCTTTGCTTTCTTGAAAAGCCCAGCTCTTCTCTTGGAGAAAGTTACCTGCCTGTTTGTTGTATTTTCAATTTTCTTTATCTCAATCTTTCCCCTACCCATTATTTCGCTCAGAGCTCTTTGCCCTCAAAACAAAAAGCAGAGAAGAATAGGTTAATATGAGATGAATGTTGGTGAGGATAAATACCGAGTCACAATGTTCAACTACTGTTGTTGTAAACTACAGATTTCTAATACCGGAATGCACTCCAGAAAAGT
The DNA here is from genome assembly GCA_007115665.2 of Sequoiadendron giganteum. Lineage (NCBI taxonomy): Eukaryota > Viridiplantae > Streptophyta > Pinopsida > Cupressales > Cupressaceae > Sequoiadendron > Sequoiadendron giganteum. The sequence continues at coordinate 310,049,785 of CM021104.1, read as the reverse complement.
CGCAAAATGGTAGGTCTATAAGTAATACAACTGTGAGAATACAGAAAACTTTAACTAGAGATCGAACAGAACGCTTACACTTGTCAACATAAAGGGCCTTGGACCACACTATACGGTAAAGGCTTTGGAACCACACTGCATTGATGTTACAGTGCAGAAAAAAGTCGTATGTTTGTTAGGACATTGAAGTATCAATAGCTTTCTTTTGTACGTCAAATCTGATTTTATACTTATTAACCATTGGAGAAAGAGACACGTTATCTCCTCTGGATATAAAGTAAAACCTGATAAGAAGAGATGATCCTCGAGGCATTCTTATTGTTACTTATAATTATATCTGACTTAATAGTTAACATCATTTTTCATTCATATATATATATATATTTTTTTAATGTTTGTGTCCATATATACCTTTCTCTTGTTCTCGTTTTGTGTATATAAACTTTTCTTTTTTTTCACATATCCTCAATTATTTAGTTTTTTCATATTGATGTGAGATTAGAAATTTTTATCAAGAAATTGTTGGAGTTTCACTCCACTCCTACCTTTGTCTCCTGCCTTAATCACGCCCCCACGCCCTCAATCTCTACTGCTCACGGTTTGACGACACTACTGGGCTACCATGCCCACTCTCTCTCTCCTGTTCGCGACTTCATGGTCATGCACTCCTCAGTTTACCGCTTTACCGCAGTCATGTCTCTCACCAACGGCGGTTTCACGGTGGCAGTCTTCAATGCTTACCTCACTACCACGGTTTAACTGCATGTTGCCTGCGGCAATGCGGCTAACCGCCAAACAGTCGTTACCTCCCTCCTGTGGTCTACAGTCTAACTGCGTGCAGTACCGCGGTGACCGTCATCGCTTTCCTTCTTCGTCCATTGGTGTCGTTACCGCTCTACCGTGGTCTATCTGCTAACCGTCAGCGGTATCACAGTGCCTTTGCTTCGTTGTGTGATGACCGCGTTTGGGCGATTACCGTGACCACCGCGGTCTATTTCATAACCGCCACAGTACAGCGGTGGGTGTTTTTCTTTGCTGTGCACTTGGTTCCCGCGACCACCGCGGTCTCTTCCAAAACCGCTATGGTAGCACGGTGGTTGACGAGGGTTGACCTTTTTTTTTAATATGATAGGATAAATGACGTATATTTAATATGATAGGACTTTTGTTTTATATGGTGGGACGAATGCTTGCTGGCATTTTAATTGCCATTTATTTTTGACTCGATTGTATTCGTATATAGTGGTAGTATGGTTGTAATTTTTTATTAGATATAAGTTTTATAAAATAGAATATTGCTCTGAAGTAGCAAAGAATTTTAATGGCTATTATGTGTTGAATATATATCTAATTTAAATTCTTCCTGTATATGTTTGTATTCTCTCTGCCATTTCCTTCACGTGGTATCAGAGCTTAAGGTTATTTGTAGAGAGTCTATAAATCATGGCAGCAAACACAAGCTTGAGTAATCCCCAAATTCCACAGTTGAATGGAAAGAATTATGACTATTGGTCAATATCAATGAGAGCATTGTTCTGTTCGCAAGATTTATGGGAGTATGTAGAGAATGGGTTTCTAGAACCGGTAGATGTAGCAGCATATAATGTCTTGACACAAACAGAGAAATATTTGTTGAAGGATAACAACAAGAAGGATTCAAAGGCTCACTTCTTCACTCTACAAGGTGTACATGGAAGTATTTTTCCTAGAATTTCAGCCACTACCAAGTCTAAGCAGGCTTGGGACATTTTACAGATTGCATACCAAGGAATGGACAAAGTCAAAACTGCAAAGTTGCAAATACTGAGAAGAGAGTTTGAGACTCTGTTTATGAAAAAAAATGAGTCTGTAGATTCATATTTTACTCAAATAATGGGACTGGTAAACCAGATGAGAACACATGGACAAATACTAGAAGATGTCAAAATTATAGAAAATATTTTAAGAAGCTTACCCACAAGATTTGAGTCAATTGTAGTCACAATAGAAGAGACAAAGGATCTCACATAGTATTCAGTTGATGAGCTACACGCTTCACTAATTTCTCATGAGCATAGACTCAACAGAACAACAAATATGTCATTGGAGTATGGATTCAAGTCACAAGCTTCAATTAACCAAGGAAGAGGCAAAGGTAGAATGAATTTCAGAGCAAGAGGAAGAGGCTTCAATAGAAGTGGAAGTAATAACCAGTCAAGTTCAAGTGGAAGAGGCAGTAGCCAAAACCCATCTCAAAATTTTCCTCAAGGACAAAGGTATGATAAATCTCAGGCCCAATATCATTATTGTAAAAATTTTGGCCATTACATGAATGAGTGTAGAAAGAAATAGAATGATATGAGTAGACAAAATCCAAACTTTTCTAAAGAAAGTCAAGATCATAGGCCTGATAAGAGCACAATGTTTTTAGCCTGTAATGTATCTCAAGCTAGTGTGAAAGAAGTATGGTTTTTAGATTCAGGTGTTGTAATCATATGATGGGGAATTTAGAGTTGTTTATAGGTTTAGATGAGAATATTAAGTCAGATGTCACCCTGGGTAATGACAACAAAGTGTCAGTTAAAGGAAAAGGGAATGTTAATATTCTAACCAAGCAGGGGGAGCAAAAATATATTTCTGATGTTTATTTTGTGCCTGGTCTTAAACACAACTTGATGAGTGCAGGACAATTAATTCAAAAGGGTTATAGAGTGTCTTTCAAGAATGGGTTGTGCACTATTTTAGACAAATACCCAAGTGGCCAGTTGATTGCAAAAATTCAAATGACAAACAATAGAATGTTTCCTTTGAGAATTCAGCTAGCTTTAAGCACAAACTTTGCACAGGCACAAGAGGTATCAACTGTTATTCAAACTATCTTTCAGGCAAAGGTGAAGGATGAGAACTGGCTTTGGCATTTAAGATTCGGCCATTTAAATTTTGGAGGTTTGAATTTGCTTCATAGGAAGAACATGGTAAAGGGAATTCCATTAATTGAAAAACCTAAAAGAGTTTGTGAAGGTTGCATACTTGGAAAGCAACATAGAGAATCTTTCCCAGTAGGGAAATCCACAAGAGCAAAAGCCCCATTGGGAATAGTTCATTCAGATTTATGTGGTCCAATTCAGACACCTTCAATAGGTTGTAGTTTTTTATTTTCTGACTTTCATAGATGATTATTCAAGGAAGACATGGGTGTATTTTCTGAAACAAAAAAGTGAAGTGTTTAATTTCTTTTGGTAATTCAAGTCTTTAGCTAAAAAATAGAGTGGTTATTTCATCAAAGTGTTGAGAACAGATAGAGGAGGTGAATACATATCAAGAGAGTTCTTAAATTTTGGCAAAGAACATGGAATACACAAATAGTTCACAACAAGATACACACCTCAATAGAACGGTGTAGCTGAAAGAAAAAATAGAACCATAATGGAGATGGTTAGAAGTATGTTAAAAGCCAAGCATTTAACAAATAAATTTTGGGCTTAAGTTGTATCTTGTGCAACATATATCATGAACAGATGCCCTACAAAAAAAGTTATGAATATTATCCCTGAAGAAGCATGGACAGGTATAAAGCACAGTGTGTCTCACATGAGAGTTTTTGGATGTGTTTAATATGCACATGTACCTGATCAGTTGAGAAAGAAACTTGACAAAAAAGGAGAAAAATGCATTTTTGCTGGATATAGTGAAGAATCCAAAGCATATAAACTGTTTAATCCATCAACCAAGAAAGTTATAATCAGTAGGAACGTTCAATTTATTGAAGATGAAGCATGGGATGGAAGCAAAGAGAATACAGTCAATGTTACAGTCAATATCCCTCAAGATGAGAATGAAAATACAGTTCTAGCTAATGTACCTGTTGTTCCAATTCAACCTCAAGCAAGTAGTCAACAAATGACACCAGCAAGTAATACAAGAGCAGTAGCAAGAAGACTGCAGACACCAACCACAGGGAGAACTTCTGGCACGGGACCTTCAAGTCCACATTATGCAGATTCGAGTGATCTTTCAAACCGAACCTTGGCTAGCATGAGAAGGCAAAAAATTAGAAGCATGTCTGATATTTATAATCAAAATGAAGGTGAGAACAATTCTTAGCAGTTTAAACTTTTTGCATTTTACTCACAAGCTAAAGATCCAATTCATTATGGAGATGCAATCAAGGAAGAAAAGTGGTTAACAACAATGGATGATGAGATAGATTCAATAGAAAACAATCAAACATGGGAATTGCAGAGTCTTCTAAAAGACAAAGATGTCATAGGTGTTAAATGGATATAGAAGACTAAATTGAATGCAAATGGAAAGTGCAGAAGCACAAAGAAAGATTGGTGGTAAAAGGTTATGCACAACAACCTGGAATAGATTACAATGAAACTTTTGCACTAGTTGCACGTCTTGACACAGTCAAAATGTTATTGGCTTTAACAGCACAAAACAGTTGGTTAGTTCATCCAATGGATGTGAAGTCAACATTTCTCAATGGCTATCTAGAAGAGGAAGTCTACATTGAACAACCACTAGGATATGAGATATCAGGACAAGAGGACAAAGTCTATAAACTGAAGAAGGCATTGTATGGTTTGAAACAAGCCCCAAGAGCATGGTATAGTATAATTGACAATTATTTCACAAATAATGGATTTACTAGATGTGACAGTGAACCAACACTGTATACTAAAGTGAATGATGAAGGTAAAATTATGATCATATGCCTATATGTTGATGATTTGATCTTAACTAGAAATCTGTCAATTGAAATGTTCAAAGCAGAAATGATGAAAGAGTTTGAGATGACAGACATGGGGCTGATGAAGTATTTTCTAGGAATTGAGGTAAATAAAAATAAAGATGGTATTTTTATTTCACAGTCTAAATATGCAAAGGATGTTTTAAAGAGATTTAATATGTTAAATTGTAAGTCAACACCTACTCCAATGGTGACTGGACTGAAATTGAGTAGAGAAGACAAAGGCTCAAATGTTAATTCAACTTTGTATAAACAGCTAGTAGGAAGTTTAATGTATTTGATAGCCATAAGGCTTGACATCATGTATGCAGTTAGTTTAATTTCCAAATTCATGGACGCACCAAAAGAATCACAATGGATGGCTGGAACGCGAATTCTGAGATACATCAATAGAATGAAGAACTATGGCATTTAGTATTCTAAAACAGATGATTTTAAATTGACAGGCTTTACTGACAGTGACTGTGCTGGAAGTGTTGATGACAGGAAAAGCACCTCTAGTTATGTTTTTCACTTTGGCAATGGAATAGTCGCATGGGCTTCAAAGAAATAGCCAATCGTTACATTATATTCTGTTGAAGCTGAGTATGTTGCAGCCACAAGTGCATCATGTCAAGTAGTGTGGATGAGATGAGTTTTGGAGGAAATTCAAAATGAACAGAAAGGAGCCACAACAATTTTTTGTTATAACAACTATGCCATAGCTTTGTCAAAAAATGCGGTCTTCCACAAGCAGAGCAAGCATATAGACACAAGGTTTCATTTTATTCGGGAGCTGATCACAAAAGGTGAAATCATTCTGGAGTATTGCAGGACTGATGACCAACAGGCAGATATTTTTACCAAGCCACTGGGCCGTGATGAGTTTATATGCAAAAGAGCCAGACTGGGCATCATTGATTGCACGTGTTTCATTCAAGGGGGAGTGTTGGAGTTTTACTCCACTCCTGCCTTCGTCTCCTACCTTAACCACACCCCTGCGCCCTCAATCTCTACTACTCACAGTTTGACGACGACTACCAAGCTACCGCGCCCACTCTCTCTCCTGTTCGCGGCTTCATGTCTCTCACTGATGACGGTTTCATGATGGCAGTCTTCAATGCTTACCTCGCTACCCCGGTCTAACCACATGTTGCTTGCGGCAATGCGGTTAACCACTAGACAGTCGTTACCTCCCTCTCGTGGTCTACAGTTTAACTGCGTGTGGTACCGCGGTGACCATCATCGCTTTCCTTCTTCGTTTGTTGGTGTCGTTACCGCTCTACCGCAGTCTGTTAGCTAACCGTCGGGGGTATCGTGGTGCCTTTGCTTTGTTGTGTGATGACCGCGTCCGGGCGGTTACCACGACCACCGCGGTCTATTTCATAACTGCCATGGTACAACAGTGGGTTTTTTTCTTTGTTGTATGCTTGATTACTGCGACCACCGTGGTCTCTTCCAAAATCGCTACGGTAGAGCGGTGGTTGATGATGGTTGACCTTTTTTTTTGGTTGTATTGTTTTGTATGGTGTGCGATGGCGGATAGATAGGATAAAGGATGTATATTTAATATGATAGGACTTTTGTTTTATATGGTGGGACGAATGCTTGCTGGCATTTTAATTGCCATTTATTTTTTACTGGACTGTATTCATATATAGTGGTATGGTTGTAATTTTTGATTAGATAGAAGTTTTATAAAATAGAATATTGCTCTGAAGTAGCAAAGAATTTTAGTGGTTGTTCTGTGTTGAATATATATCTAAGTTAAATTCTTCCTGTGTATGTTTGTATTATCTCGGCCATTTCCTTCAAAAATAACCATAAATTTTTATATTGAAAATATAAGTTGTATACATATATTTACAAAAATAAAAAGAAATGTTTCTAATTAAAACATATTTCATATTTTAAAAAATTTATTTTAAAAATTATTGGTGTGAGACATTATGGAAATTGTAGAACAATTTTTTTGATTGAAATTTTGAGAAAATGTTTGTTTTATTGAATCTCTGATTTGAATAATATAAATATGAATATATTTTAGTGGTGGGTTTTCTGCTACAAGGATTTCTCATGTATATTTTAGTGGTGGGTTTTTTGTGGCAACAAAAATATTGGCTCTCCTCTATCTGACTCTTTGGCCTCTTTCTACATCTCCTCTCTACTATGGTCTAATCCCCTCCCCTCTTACACTAGTCAGTCTAGTAATCTCGTGTCTATCCCACCATGTATCATAGTTTATTGTAGTCCCTACGTCAGACACATATGTGTGTAAATATCAATCTATATGTGTCAGTGTGTCAAAATCCATAATAGCTATGTTAGGAGATAACATAGGCCCATTGTCTCTTATTTCTTTTTATGCCCTCACAAACATCGCCTCCCTAGTCGACTCTCCTTGTGAATGTCTAAACTATTGACGTACACATTTGAACATGTACCACTCCATGATATGAACCATCCTGTCAATTAAGTGCCTAGGCTATTTGGAGTAAGGTAACTTCTCACCATTATCTATCCATGTCTTACATTCCCTCCATGGTCTCCATGTTAATCTATCTAAGCCATCTAGTGCTCACCTATAGTACCATAGATCACCTAATCACCTCTACATAACCATATCCACATACATGCACGCATAGGGTATTCCTACACCAAGAACCCTATAAGTCACTAACTATGTCATCACTATGTGCTCCCAAGACCATATGTCCAATATTGTCACCTCATAGGATGGGTTGGCCCTATACTTGTACACCACTTAATACATGTTTTGGTATAAGTGTGGTAATACACATGGTCCTCATGCATAGACCACTCCCTCCTCAAACATTATCTTCAATACCTTGCCCAAACTAGTGGAGAATCTTCTAGATCTATGATCTAGTGTCAAAACTCCTTTGATCACTCAAGCCAATTCTAGTGTTAGTGGCTCAAATTGTCCCATCATCCTTTGTAGATCCATTCCTCATCCTTATTCTATAGATTTTGTATCAATTCATCTCTTAGTAGCATGGTCACTTAATGTCACTCTTGTGGCATGATCTACTTCAACTTCTCCTACATTCACTAACTGTATGATGTTATCCTTTGCATAAGAATTAACCTATTCCATTTTACATCAAAAATCACCAATTTCCAAGTTATTTGTGTAATTCTAACAATTATGTAGCATGTACCCTCATTTGTGCAGTTATAGAAGTAGTGTTTCCTATTATTTATATGATTTTGTTAATTAGTATTATCAATAATTATCAAGAAAGAGTATCATCTACCTACTATCTTTGAGAAAATTTCATTATCAATACTTTCATCTTACTCAATTATGCTATTATGAAGAGAAACCCACATATCAATCATTCAAGCAACTATTAAGGAAATAATGGAGAAAATCAAGGTCTTTGTTGTGGTATAATGATTTATTATTTAATTTAATGCGTAGATATTGAGCTTTGTTGAGTGATTGTTGAGGGTGAATTTGGTACTTTCATTGTATTCTGAATATTTTTCATAGTTCTCAATTTCATTTCTATATTTTGGCATAGCTAGCGAGACCCACTTCCCTAATTATTAAACAATATATTTTGCAAGAAATTTACCTTTTTGAAAGTTATAGGTATAAATCTGCATATTTTATCTATTATGTCATGCATTTAAGTTGACTTGTGGCATATTTGAGTTGATTTTTTGTACATTTGATTAGACTTGAAGCACATATGAGTCGACACATGGTGCACTTGATATATATGTATATCAAGCAACACTTTGTTTTTCTATTTTTCCTTAGATCTAAGAATCTAATTTGATTCACTATGCATATGATCCAATGTATTATGCATGTGATTCAACATACTACATATTTGATCTAGTCTACTACACACCTAATTTGAGGCACTGCACATTTGATTCAACTCACTATGCATCTAATATATTCTATTATGGGGTATGTGCAGGATCATGATGGGCCAAAAAGTGGCGATATGTAAGCCATATGAAGGTCCATGTGGTTGATGATTTTTTTTTTACCCAAAATTGATGAAACGAAAAGGGTTTTTAGAGGAGATTCTCAGCTTTCCACCAATATAAATTATGCTTTACTTTGAATTTAATAAATAATTATTATTCATTTTCTATTAGAATTATGAATAAAGTCTTGATTGATAGGCTGGTTGAAAAACATCTATAACTTTCAAATGGTATCACATTTTTTGAATCTGAAATATGCGTCACATTCTATGCTTTGTATACTATAGATTAAAAAATAAAAAAATTAATTTCATGAATTTTTGACCAAGTTAAGGTGGTTAGACAGACGATATTTTATAATTTTTAAAAGTTGTAATAAAAAATTGATAATTAATTATTTACTTGGAAAAAAATTATAAAAAAATATGCATCACATCGGGAGATGAGTCCTCTACTTAAATCTAAAATATTATAAAAAATATTATCATTCTATTGTGGTTAGGGTGGTCAGACAGACACGCACTTCTTATTTTTATCCTGAAATTTAAATACTACTGCATTGAAATTTCAAATTTTCACCAAATAGATTTTTTTTTTAAAATAAAGGTCTAGTAGTTTAGAAACTACATTCAATTTTCTACAAATTCTTTTTTTACTTTTTTTTGAAATAATATAGATAACTTATTCAAATTTTTACGTCAAGTTGTCTAACTCTGAATTTTTGTCTTTTTATTGCCACTTAAGGGCCTGTTTTTTCCATGATGATCCTGCACATACCCTAATGCATCTAATTTATTCTATTGTGTATTTGATTAGACCATAGTGAGGAAATAAGAATTGATTTCAATTCATTTTAGATCTACAGGTATATGAATTTTTTTGACATTTCTAATAGGTTTGATGCATAATCTAGCCGAAGATTAGAGAGATTAACATTTTATAGGACTTATGGTTGTTAATGTTTTATGTGTAGGGATTCAATATTTTGAAATTTTAAGGGTTGTAAAGGCTGGTTTGGAGCTTTTTAAATTTAGCATTGGACTCTAGGTTCCTTCATCATAATCAATATTTCCCTTTTAAATTACAAACTAATCATTTCCTTATTATTTTTGGTATCATTTCTTTAGACCATATTGCTTGGCATGTCTTTTCAAATTGGAAATTGGGTTAATATTAATCTTTAACATTTGGATTTAGATCTAAAATAAACCATTTTATTTTAATCCCTAAGATGTGCTTCCATATTCTCTCCTCTTACATTTTAGGGTGATCTTGAGGATCTAAAATATTTAATCTTGTTTTCTTTTGAGGGAGCCTACCAAGAGATATCATCACTCTAGGGGACAACCCCAACTCTCATATTCTTATGGGGTATAAAGAGTGAGGGTTGAATCAAAATATATGCCTCTTGGAAGTGAAATATTATCTATCTAGGCTAAGCCTTTAAGAGTTTTATACATTAGAAAAGTGAAGGTGGAGATTGGGATACTCTTTCCTCTCAACTGTTTTGGTGGTATTCCCTTTCATCTACAAATTAGGACTCACATACCCAAGTGTGGTATATAGATAATACCCTTAGTTAAACTTATAAATCCTATTTTAAAATTCTTGGCACTTTTTTTATATTGTGTCTTTACACCCACCTGAGTAAGCTTGTTCATGTGTGTTATGTATTGAAATTTTTAAAAGAACCTTCCCCACTTGAAACCAAAAGGGGTAAAAATCCAAATTGAATCATAGGAAATTTTCCTTTACATTATAAATTTGTGTGATTTTAATCTTTGAACAAATTGGAAAAAAATAAGTCATAAAAATTTAAAGATTCAAAAAGAAAAAAAATCATAAGGAAAAAAAAAATCTATTTTATTTATATTCTTAGATTTAAAATTTTTAATATTTCTTTGTGTAGATTTTTGAAATCTTTGATCTTTTAAAGTCAACAATTGTATTGGTCATTTTTTGTATCTCTTTCTAGAGCAAATTCCTTAAACCAAAATAATTCTTGAAAACCAAATCTATGACCTAAAAATGTGCTTCTACATTATAATTCAGTATATCTAATTAGCCAATAGGCTATTTGTGTGAACTTTGGTAAAAAAAATTGTCAGCCTTCTGGCGGTCGGGAAAAAGGTGGCAACATATGCTTTATTTTTATCCGATAGGCTATTTGTGTGAACTTTGGTCGGAACTTTCATCAGCCTTCCCAATTTTTAATCTTCATGGCATCGGGCTACCGATCTATTGGTCGAGAAAAAGGTAGCTAAGGTTTTTTGAATTTTTCAATTAAAAGTATTTGGCGCGAAAATAGAGAAGGCCAGGTGAGTTAAACGTTGGATGGCATCAGCATTAATCATTGCATGGTTTTCATGTAGTGGCAGTGGTTGTAAGTAACACCTACCTTGTAAAGCCTTGGAAAAAATAACAAATGGTTGCGCAATTTTTGATAAGGAATTGTTGGGTGTTGTATCAGAGCTGTGAGTGAGGAGGGCAAGGTTCTATGAAGGTGCAAGTGTGATTATCCATTGTTTGGTTTTGTATCAGAGTTGTGGGGGCAAGCTTCTGTGAAGGTACAAGTGTGATTATCCGTTGTGGAATTTCTATGAAGGTGTTTGGAGGTTGTTTTGTATTTTTTGCATAGGGCGATGGTGGCAAAAGCAATACAAAAGTGTCAGTTGCGATAATTATTTGCCCCTTTTTTGTAGGCGGTGGGGAAAGAAGGGAGTGTAGAGAAAGCAAGCGGGAAGAGGTGCATTTGAAGCAGTTGGGAAGAGGTGCGGGAAGAGGTGCATATTGAAAAAACCCTTTCTACGGTATTTCAAAAATAGTTTGTGTTATTTTGCAAAGGGGATTGTTGATTATTGTTCTGTAGCTTAGTTTATATTGTTTCATTGATGGTCTCCATGTAGTTCTGATGGGTGGAAGGCAATATTGTTTATTTTTGCATTGGTTTGTCACTGTGTAATTGTGTGTTTTTTGTGGGTTTTTTGACCTGGGTCATTGTTGAAACCAATATTGTTTATGGTTTATGTGTATTTGTGATGGGTGGAAGGCAATATTTTTTGTTTGTGCATTAGTTTCTTACTATGAATTCGTGTGTTTTTTGTGGATTTTTTCATTTGGGTCACTATTGAAACCAATTTTTTCCATTTATGGTTCGCGTTTTGTGGTGAATGTTTTGAGTCAGTTTGTTACTGTGAGATTTTTATGTTTTGTGGGTTTTTCCATCTGGGTCACTGTTCAAATGAATATTGTTTCATTTATAGTTCGTGTTTTGTGGTTAAGGTTTTTAATCGGTTTGTTACTATGAGCTTTTTGTGTTTTGTGGTTTTTTCTATCTAGGTCACTGTTGAAACCAATGTTGTTTCATTTATGGCTTCCATTTTTTGGTGATGCTTGTAACACAATAAAATAGTTAATGTTATACATTTTATGTTGTTTTCTATAAGGCATTGTTGATTTTTGTTCTCTAGCTTAGGCTATATTGTTTCATTTATGGTTTTTTGTTTTGTGGTGATGGTTGCAAGGGAATGAAATAGTTAATATTATATAGTTTATGTTATTTTCCATAAGGAAGTGTTGATTATTGTTCTCTAGCTTAGGCTATATTGTTTCCTTTTCGACAAGGTTCTGCTGAAAAAAGACTATATATAGTTTGTTGAAACCAATATTGTTGTGTTTGTGGCTTTCATTTTCTAGCGATGATTGTAACACGATAAAATAGTTAATGTTATACAATTTATGTTGTTTTCTATAAGGCACTGTTGATTGTTGTTCTCTAGCTTAGCCTATATTGTTTCATTTATGGTTTCCATTTTGTGGCGATGGTTGCAATGGAATGATATAGTTAATCTTATATAGTTTATGTTGTTTTCCATAAGGTAGTGTTGATTTTTGTTCTCTAGCTTAGGCTATATTGTTATGCAGTTTATATTGTTTTCTATAAGGCATTGTTGATTGTTATTCTCTAGCTTAGGCTATATTGTTTCATTTATAGTTTTTATTTTGTGGCGATGGTTGCAACAAAATGAAATAGTTAATGTTATATAGTTTGTGTTGTTTTCTATAAGGAAATATTGATTGTTGTTTTCTAGCTTAGGCTATATTGTTTCCTTTTCGACAAGATTCTGCTGAAAAAAGACTATATATAGTTTATTGAAACTAATATTGTTTGTTTTATGGTTCGACTTTTGCAGCGATGGTTTTGAATGGGTTTGTTACTGTAATTTTTTGTGTTTTGTGGGTTTTCCCATCTGGGTGACTGTTGATACCAATATTGTTTTTTTTAAGGCTTCTATTTTGTGGTGATGGTTGCAATGCAATAAAATAGTTCATGTTATGCAGTTCATGTTGTTTTGTATGTGTGTCTATTTTTCTATTTTGAATATTTATATGTATGTGTGGGTGTGTAAGTGTGTATATGGTCATTTTCGATAAGTTCCTATTCAAGAAAGGATTTTCTAAGGTGTTGTTGAAACCATTATTGCTTCATAAAAAGAATTTTGTAGGTTTCTATTGAAACAATTATTGTTTGGTTTAAGGCGTGAGTGTGTATATTTGTATATTCATTTTCTACATGTATCTTTGAGGTCATGCATTTATCTATAAATAGGTATGTCAAGTTTTTAATATCCATATAGTTATTTGCTTCTTGTTTGGTTCGATTGTCACATACTCTTATATCTCCATAATTTTTGTTTCGCTATTTTTGAATGTTTATATGTATGTGTGTATATGGTCATTTCCAATAAGGTGTTGTTCAAGAAATAATTTTCTAGGTTGCTATTGAAACCATTAAATTGTTTCATTTAAGGCTTGTGTTTTATGGTGATGTTGCAACATTATATAGTTTATATTGTTTCATTTATGGATTCCCTTTTGTTTCAATGCTTGCAAAAAAGTAAAATAGTTAATGTTATAGAGTTTGCGTTGTTTTCCATAGGGAACTTTTGAGTGTCGTTCTCTGGGTTTGGCTGTATTGTTTCATATTCAATTTGCAATACAATAGAAAATTTTATAGAGTTTATGTTGTTATCTATAAGGCATTGTTGAATACTCCTCTATAGCTTTGACTATATTGTTTCCTTTCTGCTAAGGTGTTGTTGAAAAAAATTATTTTCTAGGTTGTTGAAATCATTATTGTCTCATTTAGGGTGTGAGTGTGTATGTTTGTGTATGCATTTTTCACATATATATTTGAGGTCATGTGTTTATGTATATATAGATTTTTTGAGTTTTTTATATCAATATGGTTGTTTGCTTCTTGTTTGGTTGAATTCCACATACTCTTATATCTGCATAGTTGGTGTTGGCTATTTTGAATGTTTATATGCATTGTCAATTGCTATTCGGTAGCTTAAAAAAAGGAAGGCTGATGAGAATTTTGAGAAAATTTTAGACATATAGCCTCTTGGCTAAAACTTTCTATATAGAGGCAATGGTTGTGAAGCAATAACTACTAGTAGTCGCATGCATGGGCATGCATTGATCAGACGATAGGGTGCACCAAAAATGTCTATTGAATGGGTAGTGTGCAACAGACTTTTGATTTTTCAAGTGCAACGGGAGATAAAAATAGCTTGTGATATTTATAATTGTACGATTGGTGCAAGGAAGGGACACCATGCTAATAAGGCAATATGAAATAATGTGACCTTAGTTCATAGTAGGAGGTGGATCTTATGAATTTGGACTTTACGAAGAATTCAAAGTTAAATTTGAATAGCCGAACCTAAACATAATATAAATCAGAGAACTTTGACATAGAGATTATTTTGAATATATTCATTTAATATGAGCATTGTAAAAAATTATAAGCCTAATGTTATAGTCCACTTGTTCATTTTTATAATTTGAGATTAAGAACCATTTGCATAAAAGTGAGAAAATGGTCTTTGTGTTTTAAAATGAAAATTTCTCAATTGAAAACTGGTTATGAAATTCTAGAATAAAACTATACATCATGTTGAATTAATGCTATTATTTGCAATCGATCCATTGAATTTTATTTGAGGTAATTAATCATCAATAAATTTTTTTTGTATTAATATGTAATATTTAATAATTTTAGGTAGAATAGTTCTTTAAAATTTACTTTAATGAATAATTTTAGGTATGAAAATAAGTTTTTCGTTATAAAAAAAGAATTGAAAAATTAAATAAAATTTCAATTTTTAAGAATTAATTTGTTAAATAATAATAATTTGTTCAAAATTTCAGACATAATATAATTTTAGCTCTATCTTAGTTATAAAATTCTAGAATAAAACTATATGTCATGTTGAATGAATGTTATTATTTGCAATCTATCCATTAATTTTAATTTGAGGTAATTAATCATCAATAATTTTTGTTTTATTAATATGTAATATTTAATAATTTTAGGTAGAATAGTTCTTTAAAATTCACTTTAATGAATAATTTTAGGTATAAAAATAATTTTTTCCTTATAAAAAGAGAATTGAAAAATGAAATAAAATTTAAAATTTTAATAATTAATTTGTTCAAAATTTTAGACATGATATAATTTTAGCTTTGTCTTAGTTTTACATTTACGAGACCTAGATGCACATCTATATTTTGACCTTTTTGCACAAGTTAATCAATAAATTGATTGATAATTATTTAATTATCTTAAGATACATATCCATAAAAGTACATGGCAGAGTTAAAGTTGTGGATTAAACAATATCTAGGAAAAGTATCGATCATCAAAGGTGTGTCACCAAAAAGTGTAGCCTTGACACTTTTCACTCATTTGGACCCTTGCCTATGGATTTTGGACCCTTTTCAACCTCTTTTTACCCCTTTCTAAGCCTTGTTCCAAGGTTTTGTAAAACATTTTCACACTTTCCTAGGCTTTTCATCACTAAATAATCCTGTTCTTATGCTATAGTGACCCCTCAATGCACATACATACCTTAACTTAGTGTGTTTTGTGAGACAATCCTGACAAAAAATAATAATCACACTTTAATCTTGGAAAACCAACCAAAAATGCCCATGTCGCATAAAAAATATAATAAACTTAAATTTCTTTCAGGATTTTGTCTCGTAAATCCTAAGGTTGGCCTATAGGGTGTTATTTTTCAGGAAATTAGGGCACAAATTGTATAAATAAGGTTTTTTCCCCTCATTTTGCACTTCTTCCATCTCATTTTTCTCCTATCTCATTTTTCTACTCACTCAATCTTCTCAATCTCTCATTTCTCCTTCTCAAGCAAGCTAGGGTTTGAGTATTCTAAGTCATCAAGACATCTCTCAAGAAGCATTCAAGGGATGAATCCTCCATTGTTGCAACTCAAGATTAATCATCATGGAAAGGTAAAATCCATTGTTTCATGCTTATTTACATTATTTCATCATTTTAATTTGATTACTCAAAAGGGGTTTGATCAAGGCAAACCCCCATGCACTAACAATCAATAGGTAATCCTTCTTAGTGTCAATTGTAGGTCTTGTATGCAAATTTAGCAAAGAAACAAGGTGGAAAAGTCTTCAAAAACTTTCCCAAGATCTTCAAGGTTGGAGAAACCCTAGTTGGATCTTGGAAGACACTTGCAGACCAGATTCTTCACTTTCAAAACTCGATACCTAAAGGAGAAAACAGTGCAAACTAAGGGCTTTAGATTCTACTTTCTGATCTTTAGAAATTCAAAAGAGGACTAATTCCCCAACAATGGTGAACTAGTACCACTGTACCCATTGTTCAGAGATTTTGGTAGATCTGGATACCCTTTTGGTAGAAACGGGCTTTAGTGAAGTTTTCCAGATCTAGGACTAGGTCATCCAGAATGGCGTAAGTGTCCCAGTAGGCCTAAATTTCAACATCAATAACATTTCCAACCTCCAATCTACTCTGCAACTCATATATCGGTGCACTTCTTCGATTTTATCCATTTCTGTAATAGTTTGTTTATGTTTCTTAGGTAATCTTGTACATACTTGCATATCATTATTTGTTTTCCAGCATAGTTGCAATCTCTAAGTTTTGCATTCATTGTTAGACACATTTCACACACATCACACCTATTCCAAATCCCCAACCCCTAATCCTTTGAATGAACACCAAGAACACCTTTAGTGTGAAAGAGAGGAATTGTACCAACTAGCTTCTAGGTGAAAACCCCTAGGAGCCCATTGGGAAATCCTCTTTCCATAAACACATTTATTTTTGGTGGTTCATTTTGGTGAACCTGACATCTACATCCCTTCCTTTATGATTTAGATTCCTTCATCCTAGAATTATCTTGTATTGCATTTTGCATTAGTTTTAAGTTGCATTCTAGGGTTTTCAAATTTGCATTAGTGAAAAGTGCATATAGGTTGCATTTTTGCATCATAAATCATTACAAAAAAATTAAAATTTTGCATTTTCAGCTTAGATCTGTATTATATAATACATAAACCACCTGAATCCATCGAAATATCCTACAAATTCTCAAAAAATCACTAGCATGACTAAGTCGCCACCCTGGGTGACCTAGTCCCTTTAGGCCCCTGAAACTGCCTTTTACAGAGCTGAAAATCCTATTTTTAGGCTTATGTTTTGTGCCATTACCTATCTATATCAACTGTTTGTGTTTCTATAACATGCATTTCATTAAATCTACCATAAATTAGCTCATTTCATGCATTGCTTAGTTTCAATTTTGCATATACTACATTTATTTTTCAGATTGTTGCATAATGTAATCATAAAATTACCTTGTTTCCCATTTTAAAAATTCTATTTCAACATTTCACTTTAAATTATTGCATTGCACTTTATTTCCTTTCTCTTCCTAGCATGTTTTCTTTCAAAATATGTGGCTTTGATTTGGTTTCACATGGATTGCATAAACTCAACATTCCTTCTTATGAGTTCAATGTAGATTATAATACTGAATTCATTAAAGAACATGTTAATAACAAAACCATTGACACAATTCTTAACATTATTTTACCCCTCAATGAGGATCTTTGTGTTGAAAATCATAACAATAATACTTGTTCTTCTCCTTATACCTCTCCAATTAGTGATGAAGGTATGTTGGTGGAAGAAGATACAAGCATTGAGGGTCTTGATTTTCCTTCTCCTCATCCCCCCTTGCAAACCATTAAAAAAAAACATTTATTGACATCACCTTACCTAGTCTCTATAACCATGATCCTCAAAATTATCCTTCTTCTAATATCCCTCCTTGATGCAAAGAGGATAATTTGGTGTTAGAAGATATACCTCTTACAAGTCATGAGACTCTTGACCCTCCCTTCCCCAATGCTCCTAACCTTTTGGACAATTTATTTGACAATCATAGTGGTCCCTCTCTTGATGCCTCCCCTCCTTGTGATGAAGCATGTGATGAACCTCTTCCAAGCTCTCCTACTAGGGTAGATAGTATGAAACAGGAGAATGAGACATTTGACGATAAAATATAACCCTCTCCTCCTCAATCCATCATTGTTAATCCCATCATTGATCATTCCCCTTCATGTGATAAAGTCATTTTAGAAGAACCCATCCTTGCATGTCATGAACATGTCGCTTGTAGTTCTCATAAAATCTCTCCTCCTAGAGAGGATATCATGATGCAAGACAGTGACAATAATAATATAATTCCCTTACAAGAAGATGTAGAGACCGTATCAGAGTCTCCTTCCCTAAGGGATATTAATATTGGGCGGGTGCATGGAAATGGGTAGCAATTCCGTGGACACCCTAAAAAAAAAAAGTTGAAAACCATAACGTGAGTTATAATGTGCTCACGTTATGTCTTCCATTAAACCTAGGCAAGGTATCAAAACTTACAACTACAAAGACATATAACGCGAGCGCGTTATAACGTGCTTGTGTTATCAACTGTTAAAAGCAAAAAAACAAATGCAAATCTCTCATTTGCATTTCGACTGGTTTTTTTGTTGCACCCACGGCCAAAAACCCCAAAATATCATGCTCACATTCTAGGAGGAGAATTTCTTCACCAAGAATTTGTATTTATTCACAACGATGGCACCACGATGAGGAGGAGCTGTAAGAGGTAAGGATTCTATGGTTTTTATTTTGAATTTGTTAGTTTTAGGTTGAATTTGATATCTATTTGTTTGAATTTTTAGGAGATGCAAATCAACCTGCAAACCCTCAATATCCTCAATAGGAGGACCAACCAAATCCTCAAGATCAAAATCAACCACAACATCAACCTCCTCCACCAATCACTCAACCCCCTCCTGGCACTCAACAAAATTTAATGAGTGAAATTGAGAACAACAAAAAAAAAATTGAGGATTTGATCAATAGGTTGAGTGATCCAAATGGTTCAACCACAGAAAGAATGACCCTAGAAAATTCATTGAAAGATATGTTAACAAACGTAGATTCAATTAGAAAACAAATAACTGGATGGGAAGATAGGAGGCAGGCGGCTAGGGACTATTATGCAAATAAACTATAATACAAGGATGTGAAAGATTTAAAAATTACCAAAGGTGATTTGTGCTCATTATTCACCGACCCACACACAAATCAAAATCTTACCCTCAATGCGAAGAGGTTTCCTATCCATTGGTGCCACCACCAACAGATGAAGGAGTGGTTTTATGATAGATGGTACATGGTCTTCGATTACCCACCGTGCAACAATTGCAAGGTCCCACAATATTTCCTTAGGGAACTATACAGCGAGTTCATATTGAACAAAATCCCAAATTATTTTGATATGTGGGATTTCCAGGGGAGAGGTGGGGGGTCAACTCAAGATAGACCTAGTGCATAGACGGATCCTACGAGGCAAGGTAGACAAGCTGTCACAAGGCCACCACATGAGCACATTGTTATGCCTTTCGTCGTGAAGGAAAGTGCTAACATAGAGACATTGCAGGCAATCAACACTTTCACCCAGAGTGCCATCCATCATACTAGCCCTATTCTACAACGCCATCTAGGGGAGTCTTCTAGTGGTGGCCTTCGAACACATGTGTGTCAATCTTGCGGGGCTACTTGTTCACATGACCCCACCGACCCTCAAGAGACTAGTACACAGGATCCATCTGTAGCTATGGAGATGGAGAGGGAAGCTGACATTTTGCATGAGGCATATGGCATTGATAGTCAGGTAAACGTTAGTGCATGTGTTCATTGAATTTAATTTATTAAATTTTGATTTTGAAATGCAAGATTAACTAAAAATGTTTTATGATTTTAATAAAATTGCAGGGTCACAGTGTTGAGACTGGATACACCGGCCCCCCACCAACCTATTTTTGCAGTACACCTATCGCTAGGGTATGTAACTAGTAAACAATTATAAGTTTATTGCATATTAATGGCATTGTTTTACGAATGGTAATTTAATATGTAATTTTGGATGTTGAATAGACTAATATTGGAGGTTTTGATGGAACACTTCCCAGTGTCAATGGATTTACTCAAACCTTCATGCAGGTAATAGAATAAAGATTTTAACTAATGAATCAAGTACTTAATATATTTGTGTAGTTTATACATGCACATCGTTGATTACGTTGAATAATTTGTTTTTTAATTTTTAGTTGTTGCAAGACAATACACCTCTGAATGTGATGAGGGAAATGGATATTGGTGTGAAATCTTCTATATAATCCTTGATGGCTCTGATAGAAGAGGTATGAGGAAAATTAGTAAATTTTAATTTACATTTGTTGTTATAGATGTTAGTTAGTGAAAAATCAAACCATTATTGATTCACATAGTTTTTGTCTATTTGTATGGTTTATATAGGGCTTGAGCATGCCTAAGCATGGGCATGAGGATATTTCCCTTGTGGAGAGGGATCGTGAGATGGTTGTAAGTGATTATTTTGTCAAACATATCATTTTTTATAATGTAATTTCTATATATTCATATCTTTACTTCTTATTGTAACAGTTAAAACTTCACCATGAACTAAACCCTAGGAGGAGTAGCAGGAGCACTCCATGAGCATAGAAAAAATGAGTGATCGACCTATCGCCATCCGAGTGAAAAGGAAAGGGAAATATTTTATTTCCTGTGCATGGAGAGCAATGACTTTTGATTCCAGAGTCCTTTATTGTATGCCTGCATGGTAGTTTTGTACATATTTTTTATTGGACATATTTGACATTGTATGCCTACATGGCATTCTCGTAAGCCTATATGACTGTTTTGTACATATATTTCATACTTATATCGACATATATTTATGTATGCCTACATGGCTATTTGGTTAATACAAATATCTTTTATCGATGCCTGTCCATATTTGCATTCTAAATTTATGGTTCAATAGATATGAGTTACGTATATTCAAGTGTATACTTTACAACTTACGTGTAGACTTTGTGACTTACGTGCATTCGAGTGTATACTTTGTGGCTTACATGTTTTCATGCATATACCTTGTATTCGTGCATATACTTTGTTTTAATTTGTGTATACTATGTATTCATGTGTATACTTTTTGAGGCTTACGTGTTTTTGAGTACTTGTACTTCCCTTATTGACATGTACATGTTTGACTTATTCATGTGTATAATTATTAATTGGTTATCCCTAGCATTGATCTATGTCATCCTCAATGCATGATCCTTGAGATGGAGTAAGTACACCCTCAAGGTCAAAAGGAGTTTCAAATGCTTTCTTCCTAGGCTCATTTTGGTAGTGAAACCAAAACCCTCTTGCATCATTCAAACGATTTTTTTTTCCTTTATAGTAGGTCTGAAGTCATTATCATTCTCCATTAATTCTTCATGTATCCACTCCCCATTAATGGTTGTCTCACAACCTTCATGAAACCAAGCACTTATCTCATTTGTGATAGAAGAAATGTATGAAGATTTATCTTCCTCCCTATGAACCATTCATTATCATGAGAGATGGGTTCTTGTGAACGACTACTGATAAATCATGGGTCAATAAGTTTGACTAGTAAAACTACACAATTGAATCCTGATAGCAATATCACAATATTTATATATCTAAATGTGTTATTTCCTGTAGCTAAAATTTGTGCTTATACTTATGTGATCGATGTATGTTTGTGTATGGGATCATAGTAATTTCTATTTGATGATGCTATTGTGTCTTTAAGGTTTATTTATTAAAGGGTGCATGAAACAAGTTTTAAATCCTTACAAATCTTTGAATTTCTTAGGTTTTTCTATTTGTCGAGTCTGGGCTCCGAGCCCGAGTCCAAGTCAAAAAATGGCTTGTCAAGTCTGAGGCGAGTCCTAGTCTTGTAACACTGGTGTGAACACATCGAGGAATAATGTATATGCTGATGAAGAGAGAACCCATCCTTGTTTCCAAACAAACCATGGTATAGATATGGTTGGTCGAGATAAAACATCACTCTCCTGGATAGTTCGAACCATAATATTTCATGGCTACAAACACACCTTCATTATGTGTGTTCTTGATCCTACTGAAGAAATGGTGGAACATGTTGTAGATCAAATATTGCAACCCTAAGTCCACAAGAAGGTTACTTGTCATGATTTCCACAAATGTCTTTAAGATGTTCATCGTTCTTGAGTAATGTGAACTATTGATGTTATCTAGATCTTTGAAACTATCTGCAATCATGTGCAATACTATAGAAGCTAGAGCTATATCTAATACTACAAATGACTGTTCAATGGAATCTTGATAGCAAAATCACAATTTGACACATTGTAGAAAATACCACCTACTTATCAATTAATGAGCTAAAGGGGCTCTATAATGAATGTTTCATAAGGAAAAACACTTGCTGAAGGTTTTGCAAATGGGGTTGCAAGCTAAATGGGCTTAACCTTGGGGAAAAAACTTCGTGGTTAAGCGCTTGAGCTGGAGTATATTGGAATGGGTGACCTCCTAGGAAGGCCTAGTGCCTCACCTCTATGAGCATCACTTAGATGCGATGAGTGCTAAGTGGGCCATTCAATATCATTTCAAATTTGTTGCTTTAAGCAACTTACAAATTTGCAACTTAAGACTCCTCCAACCTAAGGGATCGATCTGGTGGAACATAGCTCAGAGCGATTCCTTGTGTTTTGGTGAAAAAGAGGACCATTCCTAGTGTAAACATACCTATTTGGACATGTTGGAATAGTCTTCTTGGTCACATGAGTTGTAGAATGAAAGTTGCACCACTCTGCAACTTTGCACTGCTTGCATTTGATGTTTTTTCCATCAAGTGAAAATTCGCCACACCTGGAAAACCACTCCGAGATAGCAAAAACCAAGAGAGGTTTTTGTATATAGGATCAACGCGATCCTATAGGATTAGATGAAAAGTTTCTAAGCATCATGGCATCTGAGTAATAGCATGCTAAAATTTGCAGCCATTTTGCACTTTGGACCCTTAAGGGATCGATCCTGTGGAACATAGCTCAGACCAATTCCTTGAGTTTTGGTGTGAAAGAGGATGATTCCTAGAGTAAAAATACCTATTCGGACATGTTGGAATAGTCTACTTGGTCACACGAGTTGCAGAGCGAAAGTTGCACCACTTTGCAACTCTACACAACTTGAATTTGACACCTTTTCCATCAAGTCAAAATCTGCCGCCACGAGAAAACCACTCTAGGATAGCCAAAACTGAGAGAGGTTTTTGTAGAGGGGTCCAACACCTTTTTGTAGCATTAGATGAGAAGTTTCTAAGTGTCACAGTATCCAAGTAATAGCATGCTGAAGTTTGCATCTATTTTGCACTTTGGACCCTTAAGGGATCGATCCGGTGGAACATAGCTCAGAGTGATTCCACGTGTTTCAGTGCAAAAAAAGACCATGCCTAGCATAAAAATACCTATTCGGATGTGTTGGAATAGTCTACTTGGTCACACGAGTTGCAAAGCGAAAGTTGCACCACTTTGCAACTTTGCACTGCTTGAATTTGACACTTTTTCCATCAAGTGAAAATCTGCCACCATGAGAAAACCACTCCAACATAGCCAAAATTGAGAGAGTTTTTTATAGAGGGACCCAATGGCTTTCTGTAAAATTAGACGACAAGTTTCTAAGTGTCACGATATTCGAGTAATAGCATGCTGAAGTTTTCAGCCATTTTGCACTTTGAACCCTTAAGGGATCATTTCTATTGAACGTAACTCAAAGTGATTTCACGTGTTTCAGTGAAAAAAAATACCATTCCCAGTGTAAACACACCTATTCAGATGCATTGGAGAAGTTGGTTTGGTCACATGAGTTGCAGAGCGAAAGTTGCACCACTTTGCAACTTTGCACTACTTGAATTTGACAACTTTTCCATCAAGTGAAAATCCGCCGCCACGAGAAAACCACTCCAAGATTGCCAAAACCGAGAGAGATTTTTCTAGAGGGGCCCAATTCCTTTTTGTAAGATTAGACAAGAATTTTTTAAGTGTCACGGTATCTGAGTACTAGCATGATGAAGTTTGCATCCATTTTGCACTTTGGACCCTTAAGGGATCGATCTGGTGGAACATAGCTCGAAGTGATTCTACATGTTTCGGTGCAAAAAAAAACATGCATAGCGTAAAAACACCTATTCAAATGTGTTGGAATAGTCCGTTTGGTCACATGAGTTGCAGAGCGAAAGTTGCACCACTTTGCAACTTTGCACTGCTTGAATTTGACACTTTTTCCATCAAGTGAAAATCCTTCGCCGTGAGAAAACCACTCCAATATAGCCAAAAATGAGAGAGGTTTTTCTAGAGGGGCCCAACACCTTTCTATAGGATCAGACGAGAATTTTCTAAGTGTCATGGTATCTGAGTAATATCATGTTGAAGTTTCCAGCCATTTTGCACTTTGGACCCTTAAGGGATCATTCTAGTTGAACGTAGCTCGAAGCGATTCCACGTCTTTCAGTGCAAAAAAAGACCATGCCTAGTGTAAAAAAACCTATTCAAATGCATTGGAGCAGTTAATTTGGTCACACGAGTTGCAGAGCGAAAGTTGCACCACTTTGCAACTTTGCACTACTTGAATTTGACACTTTTTCCATCAAGTGAAAATCCCCTGCCATGAGAAAACCACTCCAAGATAGCCAAAAATGAGAGAGGTTTTTCTAGAGGTGCCTAACTCCTTTCTATAGGATCAAACGAGAAGTTTCTAAGTGTCACGGTATCTGAGTACTAGCATTCTGAAGTTTGCAGCCATTTTGCACTTTGGACCCTTAAGGGATCGATCTGGTGGAACATAGCTCAGAGCGATTCTACATGTTTCAGTGTAAAAAAATACCATTCCTAGCATAAAAATACCTATTCAAATGTGTTGGAACAATCCGCTTGGTCACATGAGTTGCAAAGCGAAAGTTGCACCACTTTCCAACTTTGCACTGCTTGAATTTGACACTTTTTCCATCAAGTGAAAATCCGCCGCCATGAGAAAACCACTCCAAGATACCCAAAACCGAGAGAGGTTTTTCTAGAGGGCCCAATTCCTTTCTATAGGATCAGACGAGAAGTTTCTAACTATCAGGGTATCCAAGTACTAGGATGCTGAAGTTTGCAGCCATTTTGCACTTTGGACCCTTAAGGGATCGATCTGGTGGAACATAGCTCAGAGCGATTCTACATGTTTCAGTGTAAAAAAATACCATTCCTAGCATAAAAATACCTATTCAAATGTGTTGGAACAATCCGCTTGGTCACATGAGTTGCAAAGCGAAAGTTGCACCACTTTCCAACTTTGCACTGCTTGAATTTGACACTTTTTCCATCAAGTGAAAATCCGCCGCCATGAGAAAACCACTCCAAGATACCCAAAACCGAGAGAGGTTTTTCTAGAGGGCCCAATTCCTTTCTATAGGATCAGACGAGAAGTTTCTAACTATCAGGGTATCCAAGTACTAGGATGCTGAAGTTTGCAGCCATTTTGCACTTTGGACCCTTAAGGGATCGATCCGATGGAACATAGCTCGGAGTGATTCTACGTGTTTCGGTGCAAAAGAGGACCATGCCTAGCATAAAAATACCTATTCCAACTTGTTGGAATAGTTCGCTTGGTCACACGAGCTGCAGAAAAATGTGTACAAATTGTTTACATGACCTTTATATGACCTTTTTCACATTGTTTACATTTCAAAATTCAAAGTTTACAAATTTTCCTACTCAAGGCATTTACAGAACAAGGTGCTACTACACCAAACATGAACTCCAACCTTACAATATTTGAGTATATCTCATTATGTAATAAAATCTTATTAAAATGCCTCTCGCACTTTGTTCTCTCAGATCTTTTACAATGTCACTCATACATTCAAGATTCTCTTTAAATTTCTACATCATTGGTGCTCATTATGAGGTTAACTTCAAATGAGTAACTTGAGATTCCCTCGCTAAGCTTCACATGCTCTCTTATAATGGCTTGAAATCAAAATTGATATTTGTCAAAATCATCAAAATAAGTATGTTGCATTGCTTTTTTGGCTGAGATTCTCTTTGATGGCTCTTAAATCAACATTTTCTGCAACGAAAGATCAATCAACCCTTAGTAGTTTACTTACAAATACGCAAAGTAAAAGATAAAAAGAAAGAGCATCCAAAATGGAAATGAAATAAAAATAGATGGAAGGCACTTACAGATGTTGCATGCAGGCATCAAAATAAGGATGTTGCATTGCTTTTCTACTTGACATTCTCTTGGATGGCTCATATATCTGCATTTTTTGTGAGGGGACACCAATCACTGTAAAAGAAGATGATAGCATTGGCATCAAACAAATTAATATGCATACAAGTATAAATTAATAAGAACCAATGTGCATATACTTACAAATTAATCCAATGAACCATCTGGGTCTACTCTACTCTTTATTGTGTCAAGTATTGCCTCATGGTCAGACTCACGGACCTTCCATAACGTCTTGTTCAAAGGTCTACCCCCATATTTGGTCAAATGAACATTGGATGCCACGACAAGGTTTGAGTAATGAAGAATCTTATGATGCATGTCAAAGTCCTGAAATAGCCAATGTTTAACACTTGAATGTGGGTACCTTCTAAGCCATGTTCCAGTAACCACAACTGAGCCTGTAGAGTATTCGATGTTTCCTCCATCTATAGTTGGGGGCTCCAATTTCTTTTTGGTCTCAACACAATGACACAAGTAATAGTCTATTCCCTCTTCATTGTCTTCATCTACAATAACTGCATAAACATGCCCTGCTTTGATATGTGCAAAAAATCTCTTGAAATTTGTCAACATTACGAATACAGTACAAAGTAAGATCTAACGATATGGAATTTCAACAACTAAGAAAGTAGATATATCACCTCATTGAACTAGATCTGATATGTGGTCAAAGTCAACCGATGATTCTATTTGTGTTAGTTCTAATGTCCTCGGAGGGCGATACATGTGAAGTCGACTAAGATAACTTGTGAACCATTTGACAACCCACTCCCCTGACTCACAATCATTCCAGTCTTGCATTGTACATGAAGAACAAAAGCATGCCATCTTTCGTGTATCGATACCTCATGAACCTGTATTTGAGCTAAGGAAAGAGTGTACCTCAATCGATCCTATTAGTGTACAACAATCTTCATATGGTGCAATGTTATTATCATCCATCAACCAAAAAAATCTATGAACTGAAGATGTACGTTCATTACCTAGACCCATCAAAGCATTACACCACTCGACGATTGATTTTGCATCTGTCAACTTTGCACTGTCTTTATACTTTAACTCTTCTCATGCTAATGCTCTTTTCACAATGCTCTTTTCACACATGCTCCTACACCATCATGCTCCCCCTTTCCATGTCCAGCCTCACAAAAGTTCCACATATGTTGAACACTTGTAATGACATGCATCTTGCACAACCAGCAGAACATGCGCGAGCTCTTAAATTGTGCTGCATAGTTATCAGACTAGATTATATGTTGATCGTATTCTATGCCCCTATGAGCCAAACCACTATAGAACATCTAGAAGCAACCTTGCACAAACTCTGGAGAATGTGTGTGATCATCACTAATGTAAAAGTGGTACTCCCTTAATACCTTCCTTTGCTCATTTGTACTATCGAAT
This sequence comes from Sequoiadendron giganteum, assembly GCA_007115665.2. Classification (NCBI taxonomy): domain Eukaryota; kingdom Viridiplantae; phylum Streptophyta; class Pinopsida; order Cupressales; family Cupressaceae; genus Sequoiadendron; species Sequoiadendron giganteum. The sequence goes on along the minus strand of CM021104.1, from coordinate 310,022,126 downwards.
GCATGAATGAATGCTATGTGTACAAATATCGAAACTTGTGTGGAGTTGTAATACTGTGACTGCACCTCATGTTGTGGTTGCAGAGTGTAGTTCTCTACAAAGTCAATCATGGATACTATGCTTCCAACTGGAAAGGTGTCCTTGGATAGCTTGAACTGCGTGTCAAACCATCGGGCTCTATGGGTATGCATTGCATACTCAGACAGTATACTGTCACAAAATGTGGTCATAAATTTGTACACTAGAATCTTCTCAATAACCATATCACACCTTTTTGCTTGAGACCCATCTTTTGTAGCATATGCCACTATTTTATACTTCCTGAACTCTACTAGTTTTTGTCCCACCTCATTTGTGCTTTCCATATGTTGACATACTGGCATACACAAGAAGCCACCACAATGCTCGCATGAACCATCCAAGCTTGTTGTCCTATAGAATATTTGGCCATCCTCTATTTCACATAAATTTTTTGATAAGAACTCTCTTGAAGATTTTTCGTGGGGCTTCTATGCCACAATCCTGCAAAACATCGTTAGTATGCAAATCTAAACATATAGAACCATAAACATCGTAATGGTTAGAAAATTCAATATGTAGTCTACAACAACAAGTAGTGCATGTGTGATTTATCTTGACATAAAAAGGTTTAAGTAGTTCAAAAAATCTTTGAGAAATACTAATTTGAGGATAATCATTTTCAAATTTCTGAAAAAATTGGGTTTGAGTCATATCCAAAAAACGCTTTGGATGTGGCTCATGATTCTGACTACCGATTCTCCTTCTTACCACATCCCTTTGATTTGGAGATGGCCTTCTGTTATTCTTCTAATACTCTTCAACTAGTGTTCTCAAGGCTTCAACAACTTCTTTATCTTTTTGTGACAATCTCCCCGAGAATTCCCATAATTCATTTGTATCATTGCCCTCAATTCTTTGCCACCTTTGAATGGCTCTTGATAAAATTTTTCTACTAATTCCCATTTTTCACTGGTCTTTTTAATTACACGAGTTCTCTTTGTTTGAAAACTTACCAAATTCTATGTAATGACACGTCGGGTGACATTACTATCCTTTGAGCGTGAGGTCTTACTCACACTCTCATAAGAATCCATTAGATTCTTCACAATAGTGTCTTCACTCGATGCATTCGATGTTCTCAACCCAAGAGTCTTCATGATGTTTGTATACTTTACACGCTGCATCATTTCAACAAATAGTTGACATCTTGCAGTCTCATTTAGCCTTTCACAGAATCATTCCCAAATCTTATCAACATACCTTTGATCGAGGGTGGAGAAGAAGACATACCTTGAGGTTCACATGGGAATGATGGCATACCTTCTTTGTCAATTTCGAGTGATGATGTACTCTCAACTTGAGATGTGTTGGATGGTGTCCAACAATATTCACTTGCAGTAAATGGTGTCCCTCCATATTCACTTGCAGTAGATGGTGTTCATCCATATTCACTTGTGCTAGATGGTGTCCCTCCATATTCGCTTGTGCTTAATGGTGTCCCTTCATATTCACTTGTCGTAGAGGGTGTGTCTCCAACTACAGTATCTGAATTTGTCTTATGATGATGCTTTCGCATTCGTTCTTGTTGTGCTGCCAATTCCCATTCTCTTTTTGACGGTTGAGGTTCCTCTACAATCGGTTTTTTTTCATCAATCGTTTCCAATTTCTTATTTTCATGATATGCTGCCACCTGAACTCTCTCATTTTCTTCAAGGTTTAATTCTCTTCGTTTGTTAGTTTCCTCTTTATCTTTTTCTTCAGCATGGCAGATAATTTTATCTATACCATGGTACTGAGATGAATATTAGTTCCTAAAAAAGTGTTGAAGGAGTGATCTATGTAATGAACTTTTGACCTTGTGCAGGGTATTTTGAAGATGTTTGGACCCTTCAAAGGAATGGGAGAGGCTTGGAGTTGTCTTAAAGGATGAATTTTGGTGAGTGATTCTAAATTTATATAATTGGCAAGTGTATATAATTTGGTAATTTAAAATGTGCATTGACAACCTAAGGTTATAATGACAAACAAAAATGAAAGCAATCCATAATAGAATGAAAGAAAATTTGTAAATACTTCACATACCTTAAAAACCAGACTTTCAAATGGAGGAGTTCAACCCAATTATGTAGCCTTAGCTTCTTTTTTCTTCAAACTCCACAACAATTTGACTTGTTCAAAAGCTTGTTCCCTTCCACACTTCAATTGTATATCAGTTTTCAATGGAATTCAAACTTCAATTGATATTATATGTCTTTCAATGTGGAAACTCTACTATTTCATGCAAAGGTGGTAAAAAGATCATGGAAAAGGTGATGGAATGTGAAAAAGATGCTTGCACACTTCACAACATCATAAAAAAGCTATTTTTTGTCGGAGCACGCATAGAACTAGGGGAATATGCAGACTGTGGGCCTTCAAATCATGAGTATATCGAATATTTTACCATTTTAGTGGAGTAAAGAATGCGCTCACGTTATAACGTGCATGTGTTATAATGTGAGTGTGTTATGTGAAATTTGGTTTTCTTAGTGTATTTCTGAGAGAGTGGGAGGGAGAGAGGGGGAGAGAGGGAGATAGAGAGGGAGGGAGAAGGGGAGAGTGGGAGAAATAGAGAATGGGAGATAGAGAGGGAGGGACAAAGGGAGGGAAAGATGATGAGAGTGGGAGAAAGAGAGGGAGGGAGAGATGATGAGTGTGGGAGAAAGATAGAGTGGGAGAGAGTAACTAACCTTAAACCCTCAAACCTCAACCCTCAACCCTTATACCCTCATAATCCATCAACCCTCATCCCTCAACCCTCTACCCTTAAACCCTAAACCCTCAACCCCTATACCCTCTTAATCCCTCAACCCTTAAACCTTAATCCCAGAGGCCTTAAACCCTAATCACTTAACCCCCATACCCTCTTCATCCCTCAACCCTTAAACCCTAATCCCTCAACCCTTAAACCATAATCCCTCAACCCCTATACCCTCTTAATTCATCAACACTCAACCCTCAACCCTTAAACCCTAATCCCTCAACCCCTATACCCTCTTAATCCATCAACCTACAATCCTCAACCCTTAAACCATAATCCCTCAACCCCTATACCCTCTTAATCCCTCAACCCTCAACCCTCAACCAATATACCCTCTTAATCTGTCAACCCTTATATCCTAATCCCTCAACCCTCAACCCTTAAACCCTAATCCCTAAATCCATATACCCTCTTAATCCCTCAACCTTCAACCCTTAAATCCTAATCCCTCAACCCCTATACCCTCTTAATCCGTCAACCCTCAACCCTCAACCCTTAAACCCTAATCCCTCAACCCCTATACCTTTTTAATCCCTCAACCCTCAATCCTCAACACTTAAACCCTAATCCCTCAATGCCTATAGCCTATTCATCCCTTAACCCTCAACCCTCAATGCTTCAACCTTAATCCCTCTACCCCTATACCCTCTTAATCCTTGAATCCCTCAACCCTCAAACCTTAAACCCTAATCCCTCAACCCCTATACCATCTTAATTCGTAAACCCTCAATCCTAAACCCTTAAACCATAATCCCTCAACCCCTATACCCTCTTAATCCCTCAACCCTTAATCCTCAACCCTTAAACCGTAATCCGTCAATCCCTATACCCTTTTAATACCTCAACCCCTATACCCTCTTAATCCCTCAACCCTCAATACTCAACCCTTAAACCCTAATCCCTCAATCCCTACACCCTCTTAATCCCTCAACCCTCAACCCTCAACCCTCAACCCGTCAACCTTATTCCCTCTACTTCTATACCCTCTTAATCCTTGAATCCCTCAACCCTCAACCCTTAAACACGAATCCCTCAACCCAAATACCCTCTTAAACCCTCAACTCTCAACCCTTAAACCCTAATCCATCAACCCCTATACCCTCTTAATCCCTCAACCCTTAAATCCTAGTTCCTCAATCCCTAATCTCTCAATCCCTATACCCTCTTAATCCCTCAACCCTCAACCCTTAAACCCTAATCCCTCAACCCCTATACCCTCTTAATCCATCAACACTCAACCCTAAACCCTTAAACCCTAATCCCTCAACCCCTATACCCTCTTAATCCCTCAACCCTTAAACCCTAATCCCTCAATTCCTATACCCTCTTAATCCCTTAACCCTCAGCCCTCAACCCTTCAACCTTAATCCGTATACCCCTATACCCTCTTAATCCTTGAATCTCTCAATGATCAACCCTTAAACCCTAATCCCTCAACGCCTATACCCTCTTAATCCATCAACACTCAACCCTAAACCCTTAAACCCTAATTCCTCAACACCTATACCCTCTTAATCCCTCAACCCTTGAACCCTAATCCCTCAGTCCCTATACCCTCTTAATCCCTCTGACCCTGAGACCCTAGACCCTCAGCAGATACTTAGGCCAGTCAGCCCTCAGCCCTTCAACCTTCTTAATCATTGGTTCCCTCATCGGCTCGGCCATTAAACTAATCCCTCAACCCCTATACCCTCTTGATCCCTCAACCCTCAATGCTGAGCCTAATCCCTCCGCCTTATACCCTCTATCCTCAGCCTTAAATGCTAATTCCTCGGCCCACATGCCTCTTAATCCCTCGACCCCTTGAAGCCCTAATCCTACTCAGTCCCTAACTGCACTCTTGATCCCTCAGCCCTCAACCTCAGCCCTTGAAACCCTAATCCCACTCAACCCGTATACCCCCTTAATCCCTCAACCCTAAATCCTCCACCCTAATCCCTCAATCCCTATACCATCTTAATCCCTCCACCCCTATACCCTCTTAATCCCTTAAAAATTAAACCCTAATCCGTAAACCCCTATACCCTCCTAATCCGCCAACCCTCAATCGTCAACACTTAAACCCTAATTCTTCAACCCCTATACCCTCTTAATCCCTCAACCCT
>CM021104.1:309551150-310017100 GCA_007115665.2 Sequoiadendron giganteum | reverse complement strand
AAACCCTAATCCCTCAACCCCTATACCCTCTTCATATACCCTCTTCATCTTTTAAACCTGAACCCTCAACCCTCAACCCTCAACCCTTAAACCCTAATCCCTCAACCCCTATACCCTCTTAATCGTTGAACCCTCAACCCCTATCCCCTCTTATTCCCTCAACCCTCAACCCTCAACCCTCAACCCTCAACCCTTAAATTTTAATCCATCAACCCCTATACCCTTTGAATCCCTCAACCCTCAACCCTTAAACCCTAATCCATGAACTCCTATAACCTCTACCCTATAACCTATTAATCCCTCATCGCTAAAACCTAAACCCTTAAACCCTAACCCATAAAATTTGTACCGTCTACCCTCAACCCTAATCCCCCAACCCTTAAACCCACTTAGTAAACTCTCTACCCTAATCCCTCAACCCTCTTGACCCTTAAACCCTCAACCCTTAAACCATTAAATAATCAACCCTAAACCCTGACCCTCAACCCTAACCCCTTAAACCCTAAACTGTTAAACCCTTTACCCTCTACCCTCTACCCTCTAACCTCTACCATCAACCCAACACTCTCTACCCTCTAACCTCTACCATCAACCCAATACTCTCTACCCTAAACCCTAATCCGTCAAAAATTAATCTCTCAATCCCTATAACCTCTACCCTATATATTGGACACTCAACCCTAATCCCTCGACCTTATACCTTAAACCCTCAATCTTCAACCCTCAACCCTTAAACCCTCTACCCTTTACCCTATACATTAAACACTCAACCCTCAATTCTCAACCCTCAACCCTCAATCCTTAAACCCTAAACCCTCTACCCCTTACATTGGACCTTGAACCTAATCCTTCAACCATATACCCTCAAAACTATGCCTTAAACCCTCTACCCTCAACCAAGTAAACCCTTAACCCTAAACCCTTAACCCCAAACCCTTCAACCCTAAATGCTTAAACCTTAAACCTTCTACCCTATACCCTCAACCAAATACCCTCTACCATCAAACCTATTCCATCAACCCTCAAACCTTAAAACCTAATACCCTAGAAACCATTAACCCTATAGGTCCTCCACCCTAATCCCTCTACCCTATACCCTCAACCCCTATCACTTTCTCTCTATCTATACATCTCACCTCTCCCTCCTTCCCTCCCTCCCACCCTCTCTAATTGTCTCTATCTACCATCTCCCTCTTTCTACATACCTCTCATTCAATCAATCCCTACCACCCTCTCTCACTCCCTCTATCCATCTCTCTTTATGTCCCTCCCACTCCATCCCACTCTCTCCCACTACCTCTCTCTCCCTCTCTCTCATGTCTCTTCCTCCCACCCCCTCTCTCTAAGGTCTCTCCCTCTGGCAACCTACCTAGGTAACTCTCTATTTGTCTCTCTCCCCTCTCTCTATCTATCCCTCCAACCCTACCTAGAGAAGTCCCTCTCACTCCACCCCCATCTCTCTCTACCTCTATCAGGTCACTCCCTCTCACACCCTCTCTCAGGTCTCTCACACACACTGCCTCTCTCTCCCACTCCCTCTCTCACATTCCCTCTCTCTCACACTCCCTCTCACTACCTATCTCTCAAGTCTATCCCTCTCACTGCCCTCACACTCTCAAGTCTCTCCCTCTCAAACTCTCAATTCTCTCCCTTTCGCACCCTACCTACATAACCCTCTCTTTCTCTTTGTCTCTCTCTCTCTCCCTCTCCCTCAATTCTCTCTCTCCGACCCCCCTCTCTCTCTCTCTCTCCCTCCCACCCTACCTAGCTAAGTCCCCCTCAATCCAACCCCTTCTCTCCCACTCCCTCTCTCTTAAACTCTCACTTCAACCCCCTCTCCATCTCTCTAGACTCTCTCTAAATTCTCCCTTCGTCTAAAGACATACATAAATGCATACATACAAGCATAATACATTTGTTCATATAATCTTACATCTATACAAGCATACATACATACATGCACATAAAAATATATCAACATACATTAATATATTAGCATTTAACATAAAGTAAGACATAACGTGAGCGCATTATAACACACTCGGGTTATGTGCTAGTAGACATGTTCCCCGCATAATGCGCTTGCATCATGTGCTAGTAGACATGTTCCCTGCAGAAGTAAAAACCATGTCAAAAGTGAGATATAACACGAGCGCATTATAACGTGCTCACGTTATATCTTGCTTTGGGAATTATCGAACTTTAAGCTTGGTATTTGCCTTGGAATACCAACCCAAAGGCTTAGAGGGCATTCCCAATGACCAGAGATGTATTTTTAAAAAATCCACCATATTTCTCATAATCGAGTTTGTGCTCATCGTCAGGATTGCACATGGTTCAATATCAAAAAAATCGAGCATATGGGTAATGTTGGGTTATCTATTAGCTATCCAAGATGTAATTTTTTTCAGTTTCTGAAAATGTTAAGTCTTTCATCCATAATTTATTTTATCTATATGTCTTTTTTTTGCTAAAAAGCAGTGTTTGGTATTTTTTTCGTTATAAATTAACCGTTCATCAATTTTTCAAATAAACTAGACTCCATTCTACAAAATTAAAAAAAAAAACAAATCAATTAGTTTCAAAAATTTGTAGGGGTAGCAAGGCCAAAATTCTATTTTCAAGATATGTCCACTTTGCAAATTAGTAAAAAATCAAATATTCATTAAAAAATTATTAGAAAAATCGTGCATCAACTACATACTGTTAGCTAACTTCTGACCATTGTGATTTTGTAAATACTAAAAAAAAGTTCACCGTACGAGCGTTGTACAAGAGTTGCTATGTTATGTTTTTTTGACAAAAACAACACCAATTTGTGTACATCCCTTATTTGAACCCCTTAATCTCAATCATTTTCAAAATAAATTAGTAATTTAGAAAGTAGACTCGGAGCACTTGAATCCTTCTTTTTGTTCCATCTCAAAATTTTGAGTCTAAGTATCCTCAATTTCACGTCCAAGATCAGTATTTCCTGATTTCAGAAAAAAGTTGTCCACTTAAGTCCCCTTTTTGGGAACCATCTTGGTGCACTTACCCTATTATCCAACCTCAATTCATCCTCTATCCCCCTTCCAACAAGTCTAAACTTGAATTCATCCTATACCCACCTACTTATAATGTGTCATAGAAACTGAGTCATAATACTGTTGATCATAAAAATTACATAAGAAATAATCCACACTCACAACAACCAACCTCCACTTCCTTACCTTCATCCACTCCCATCTTACCTACTACCCCTCGCTTGAATTCCATCCTTAGGGAGTATGACCTTGTTGACCAACTAAGGAACACTCCTACTAAAATATATTAATGGGACCTTATTCAAGCCTCCCCTCACTATCACAACATGATGTAGAATTCCTTACAAAAAATTCCTATCCCTTCTAATGCGCAATCAAATGACATAGTAGTTATGATTCAAGGCTTGAATTTTGATATTGTTTTCCACCAAAGTGAGCTCCCTCCTTTGGAAGTGCAAAAATAAGCTGATGCTCTTGTAATCATATGTCAATACAAACACATAGGGATCAAGTGAAACCTTGTTGATAATGGCTCCATTGTTAATGTGTGTAGTGTCAATCTCTTAGATAGGCTCCATATTGATAAATCAACCATTCAACCTAATTCCTTATCTCTCAATGAATTTGACAGTAAAGGAAAAAATCCACTTGGTGTGATAACTTTACCTCTCATCATTTGAATGGCCACATTAGACACATTGATCCATGTTATCCCCAATGATGTTTCATACAATCTCATTTTAGGTAGGCCATGGATTCATGCAATGAATGGAGTTCCTTCCATTCTTTATCGCAAGATGAAGTCTATCTACAACAACAAAGTGTACACACTCGACATTGATCCTGAACCTTATAGTGTCTTACAACTTGAGAAAAACAAATCCAAACCCTTCACCACTTCAACACCCACCAAACAAGTGGAACTCATACAACCAAATTCCTTAGACTTCACCCCTCCTTTACTAGGAGAATGCAAGATCATACACAAAGACTCTAAAAAGGAAAACCTTGTCAACACAAGACTTAGAAGATCCTTTGAAAGCATCCTCCTCAACTACTTTCTAGAAAGAAAATCCAACAACGTATCATTACCTGATCCAAAAGCACTGTAAAAGCTCTATGGAAAAGGTTATGAGATCCTAAAACAACTTGGCTATAGTGGAAAAGGATGTGGTGCTAATGAACAAGGTATCCACAACCCTATCGAGCCTCATACACAAACAAATAATCATGGTCTTCGATTTTTTCCTTTCATCAAAATCATCAAGCCTTCCCCTCACACCAACACCATCTCAAATCACCCTTCTAATCCAACCTTAGAAAGTGATCCTTTGTCGCACTTGAAAAAAACAAAGAAAACTTTACTTAACACTAATTCCATCTCACAAAACACTAATGATTTAGATTTTACACACTTCTCTAAGGGAGTGTACAAAATCTCACAATCTATAGCACCTTGCATAGGTATGACATCTTGTACTAAACAAGACCCATATTTATTACCAATGAAAGGAACACCTTCTCCCCTTGATCAAGAGGGTATCTTGTTGAGACTTCTCAAAGATTTCTTGATATCCCTTCCACCAGGAACTCGAAAGAAATGTTCCAACAAACATTCCTTTTGTATCTACCACCGAGTTCATGGTAATTCACCTAATGAGTGTAAGACCTTGAGTAGAAAAATTCAACATCTTAAGGATCTTGGTGCTCTCCCTTATGTGGGGCACCTAATTCCTCTAATTGATACTAGTTTTTACTCTACCTTGCATCTCACCCACCCCTTTCAACTCATTCTTGTCCTACACTAATTTGGGGCAAGAGGTTAGTTAGTCGTTTCCCTCGTATGTCACTTGTCGTTGTCTCTTTTTACTAGTTTTTAACCTTTAATGAACATATAAGAGAAAGCTCAATATGTGGATGGCATGTCTTAAGATTGAATTGTGCATGACATACTATCCCTTATTGATGATGTAGCCTACTTCAAAAACATATGACTTAGCATAGGGCTTTCCGAACAAGCTCTCATGTCTTCCTGTTCTTCTACTTTAAGGAAATTGATCATAGTCATGGTGATAGAAACCACTTTAAAGTGGGGTCATACATCAACACTCACATTCCATTGTGCAATTTTCTTTTTTCTGTGATTCCCTCTCTTGGAAACATTAGGTACAATGTTGCCAACAATGAGACATTGCACTTGTCCTCTCTTACAAACAAGATGAGACCATTTGCACTTTTACTCTCTTTGAGACATTATACATGATGTTCCTTAAGATGAGAAATTGCACAAAAAAAGAAAAATCCCTTTGCACATTCCTTACACCATCATTTCAAAAGACTTTTACTTTTGTGGTGCCTTATCAAAGTTATTAGGAGGTATAACTTTGGTATGGTTTGAGTGAGAAGCCCAACTAGTACCACGACTTTCCCCATAGCCACCTTTGTGTGTGTGTGAGTACATACCAACCATGTGTATTTTTCTCACCCGAAGGACATCTAAGAAGTCTTGTCTCCCCAGAGTGAGTACACTTCTTTTTAGACAGACAACCCAGATCTGATCCACAACTAGTTGCACAAACGATCAAAGCTTGATCTAGCTTTCTACTTTCATTTTTCTCTTCCTGTCATTCTTGTCATTGCATGATCATGCATCTTGTTTTTCTGCAAATCATTCACCCTTGAATGTGTCTTTTGCACTGATGTCGATTTGACTTAGAATCTCGAATCCTGGGGGCTTGACCACCTCCTTCTTCATTCTTAACCATTCTTCTCCATCTCCATTGGGCTACTTTAGTGTGATTTTGAAGCAAGTTCATCCTCTCACTAAAGTGGGGGCTAAATATGTTGCCAAAAAGTGTAGCCTTGACACTTTTCACTCATTTGGACCCTTTCCTATAGATTTTTTACCCTTTTCAACCTCTTTTTACCCCTTTCTAAGCCTTGTACCAAGGATTTGTAAGACATTTTCACACTTTCCAAGGCTTTTCATCACTAAATCAACCTTTTATTATGATATAATGACCCCTTAATGCACATACCTTACTTTAGTGTGTTTTGTGAGATAATCCCGATAAGAAATAATAATCACAGTTCAATCCCTAAAAATAAATAAAAAATGCCTAGGTGGACTAGATCGCCACCTTGGGTGACCTAGTCTCATGTGGCATAAAAATTAAAATAAACTTAAATTTCTTTCGAGATTTTGTCTCCTAAACCCTAAGGTCAACCTGTAGGGTGTTATTTTTTGGAAATTAGGGCACAACTTGTATAAATAAGGTGAAAAACCCTAGGAGCCCATTGGAGAATCCTCTTTCCCTAAACACATTTTTTTTTTGGCTTTAAAAGGATTCTCCTTTTTTAAAAGACTTATTATTTGCGTCTTTTATTACTAACATTGAATAAAAAAGTATTCTTTAAAAAAGTCATTCCATTAGTATAGTCATCTCTTTTATTACTAACATTGAATAAAAAATTATTCTTTAAAAAATTATTTTTTATTTGAATATTAGTTATAGTGGTGATCACAAATGACTTTTTGAAAAAATAAATATATTATAAGTTGTATGTACTCATAATTTTGGGAATAAAACCATTTTTGTGCTTCTGATTTATGGGTTAGAAGAAGAATGCAATGAAACAATAGACATATTTTGCATTACATTTAAATAATTAAATTACAAGGAACGCTTTGTTTTGAGGCAAACTGAAAAACATGTTATTATAGAGTATTTCATGAGAAACATATTTTTGCTTCCATACAACTTGCTATGACATGGAAAACATGTTATTATAGAGTATGATTTTCAAAGCTAAATTTATACAAGTATTTGTGTACACATAAATCTATGTAACAACAAATATATGGCATTAAAAGTAAAACCATAAAACTCATGCTCATTTTCCTCCCTACCATAATGGCATCATGAAGCCCCATGGACTCTAGCCGAATCCCCAAGCAATAAAAGGATGAAACGCCCATGGGAGATTTTGTGGAGTTTCATCATACATTACACAATAAAAAACTTGGGAAAACTCTAGTGTTGTCATATATAATATTTGATATTGTTGTGTTTTCTTTGATGTGGAAACATTAAGGGAAAAAGGTATCCTAGTTTGTGAATCCTTTTGCATGCTTAAACCTAGTTCCTACAAATGAAATACAAGGGTATGTTAGTGCACAAGAAAGAAAAATAAAAAAGGAATGATAAAATGTGAGTAAGTATATGGGTAAAATTAATATATACAATGTGAAGCTAGAACTAATCAATAATTTTTACAATTAGTTAACCAAATACGTCTATTGACAATGGGAAAGTTTTGTACTTACATACACTGTTGATCATGTTTAACAAGGATGAGCTACATTGGATCGAGTAGTAGGAGCATGAAAGAATTTGAAATAAATAGTGTACAATACACTAATTTTGTTGAATGCCTATTATATATGTGCAACAATATAAAATAAATAATATGCATATACAATAAAAGAGGTTAGCACTATCTATTGTAAATAGATTTTTTTTTGGTGAAACATGGGCACATATAACAACCAATAACCAAAAAGATAAAAAATGTAGTCATGCACAAAAAGGAAACCAATGAAACCATGACATTGTAAATGGTTTAGTTGAATGGAGCAACATACACCATTGTCATGTGCTTCTAGGGATAAACAATGGGATGCAATCAATAAATTGTTTGTCCTCTGATGAGCACATGACAACGGTGTTTGGTTTTTGTCCATAATCATGGAAACCCATGCTCATTCTCCTCCCTACCATATTGGCATCATGAAGCCTCATTGGCTCTAGCCAAAGCCCTAAGCAAAAAAATTAGGTACTTGGTCCATGGAAAATCTCATGGGCTCTTAGCATATAACACACAATAAAAAACTTGGGGAAGCACGGGTGTAGTGAAACAAATTTTGTAATATTGGAGTATTATTTTTGGGTCTGAAAAGTTGACGAAAAATAGATATCCTGGTAAAGAATTAGCATAATGGGGTTTAAAGATGGATAGAAGAAGATGGATAGATGGAATATATAGAACAATGTACAATAAGTAGAAAGTTCCATCTAACCTCACAATGCGAGTTTAAATCTACCTATATTAAAAGCACAACTGTAATCTAAGGAAGAATATAGTAAAAATGGTCATCAAATTGATAGGCCAATTGTTACATAGACTATGTTCTGATACATAATGCATACTTTTCTTTGGGTGAGTGAGGAAATATAAGATCATAAAAGATATTGATACAAAACAAGAAATATATGTAATAGTTGGCTTCTCAATTCAACATTCAAGCTACAAGATAAAATAGAGAAATTGTAGAAGAACTATTAGGACACTTTAAGAATTAGAGATAAATGACAAATGATCGAAATCCACACGAGACATATTCATACAAGAGAAGAAGTCTATGTAAGAGTTGGATTGTCTAATGAAAATTTCTTACATGGTCAAACATTTGTCTTCTGTTTCCGTGTATCAATGCAACCAACTGCACCATTTCCAACATATGTAGGTAGGAATCTCTACAACTATCATAAGCAACCCCGAGTAATTTTTTCTAGGGAGCTTGAAACAGATGAGGAAAAAAGAATATCATGAAACTTATTGATATAAGACTCGAGCTACATTGTTTGGTATTAGAAACTGAAGACAAATAGAGGAATTGTATAATAGGTATTAGAATAAAACTTGTTTGCTACTAAATATTATAGAAAAAAAGAAAAATTGTATTAAGTTCCCTAAAACATAGATAGATACATATGTATATATATATATATATATATATATATATATATATATATATATATATGTATTCAATTCCTTGATTGATATATAAAAATATACATATAGGTAGATATACATATCCATATATGTAGACAAAGAGTATTGTGGCTCATTTTGAGAATGCAACAACAATGTATATATACATATATATATCTAAATATATTTGTATACTATGTTTATTTGTATTTATGTAGAGTGTGATTTTATATAGAGTTTAAAATAGAATATATAAATATTTTCTATGTTGTGATAAAAATTACTACAATATAGCCATAGCATTGAATGATATAGCATTGAGATATTGCTAAGAATATAAAATTTAATTGTTCATTATGTGTACAATATTCATAATGCCACAATGGCTCTTCTGACAATGCAATTGAATCTGTATATTTTTTCCTACATATTTGGGAGTATACTTTCCCACACTGCAACAGTGAATATTGTATTTACTTCCTACTACACTATCACACAATAATGCCAAGATGATATATATTTAAATACATACATATATACATATATACACATATATATACATATATACATGCATATATTCTAAATTTGAGCTCCAATATTTGGCACTAAATATTATAGAGAAATAGGTAAATTGTAAAAGAACTATTACCAAAATAGTGAAGAACCACATACGTCTGATTCTTAAGTATTTTCTTTAGTATTATCCTAATACCTCTTACAACTGCTACATAGACTGCTTGTCTTGTACCAATATGTTGCATGATATTATTTTTCCCTCATTTGTTTGAAGCTCCTTATAACAAACTATTTATTAGCATTGTTTTTGTGTTTGTATGGAAAGAAATTATATTAATTAAATTGCATTGTCGGAAGAGCCATTGTAGTTTTGGTTTGGTATTAGACTATTGTAAGAATCATCACCCTCAGGTCTATTCTATAGCAGATTTGAGGGTTTTAAAATTATTGTGCTATGGAATTTGTAAGATTTTTTACATGGGTATTTTGCATAAATTATTTGTCCATAACATTGAATACCAAGCAATGTATCTTGAATTTAAAATTAATTATGTGGTGTTATACACATTTTTCACAGATTATTTCATCATATAATTTTTTTCGTAACATAGAGAAAATAAGTATCGTCATAAAAAATTGGGTTTAAATAAATGATTTGGCAAGTTGAAAGGATAGTTGTATAAGTTTGGAGAAATGTAGTTGGCATAATAGAGTATTTTCTATATTTATATTAGTCAATATATGATGATGCAAGGAAAAAGTAGAAAACACATGCTTGTTCTCCTCCTTGTGATATTCTCATGATAAAGCCACATGGGCTCTAGCCAAACCCCTGAGCAAGGAAAAGTAGGAAAGACCCATCACAAATTAAATGGAGTGATATCATATATCACACAATGTAGGAGCAGGGGAAATTTTGGTGTTTCCATATATGATTTTTTCTATTGTGGCAATTTTTTTGGTGCAACAACTTTTAAAAGTTGGGATGGTGATAAAAAATTCCTAGAGATAATTTATAATTGTGTGGTTTGGTGGTGGTGGAGTTAGTGTCCTTGATACACAGTAGCTAAATGTATCATGTTTTCTCATGGGAGTGCTAACACATTCTATCGTTGTTGTACGATGGAGGCAGGCAAAGTAAATGCGGCTGGATGAAGTAAATGCAATATTGAATATTGCAGTGTGGGAAAGTATACTTTGATTAAGTTGTATTGTCGAAACAACCATTGTCTAAAAATTTTCCTGAAGTTTCCATTGGGTTTTTTGTCAGCCTAGCCATGAATTGCATTTTATGGTGCTGGAGATGCCTCGATACATGGAAGTTGAATGATAAGTGTTTTTTTGTAGGAGTGTTAATGCATTCTATCATTCTTGTATGATGGGGGCAAACGAAGCAAATGTAGGTAGATGAAGTAAATGCAATTTTGAGTGTTGCAGTGTGGGAAAGTATACTTTGATTAAGTTGTATTGTCAAAACAACCATTGTCTAGGAATTTTCTTGAAGTTTCCACCAATATTTTTGTCAACATAGTTGTGAATTGTATTTGTTGGTGTTGGAGATACCCAGCCAGTGGGGACTTGACCGGGTTTTTTTGTGGTGACATGGAGCTTGGTAATTACATGGGTTGGCGATGGTGGAGTTGGTGTCCTTGATACACAAAATCAGAATTGTTTTGTATAGTATTTAGTAACAAATAAGTGTTATTCTAATACCTCTCATACAATTACTCTATTTTTCTTCAATATATATATGCGTATATGTATCTGTCTATGTTTCAAAGCATTGATTTTCACATACAGTTCAAATTGTATGTAAATATATATATTTATATCTAATATGACAGTGAAAGGAAAAAACGCAAATCACATAGTTGTTGTCCTCCCCACCACATTGGCATCATGAAGTGTCATGGGCTTGTGGAAAAGTGTCAAACAAGTAAAGTATGAAATACCGATGACAAATTTGATGTAGTTCCATCATATATCACATAATGAAAAAGTTGCTAAAAGAATTGTGTTCCAATATATTAATTCCTTTTCCTAGTGGTTTTTTTGTTGCAATAACTTTTTTAAAAAGAGAATGCTTATAAAGAACTATGAAAGATGGAATTTGTCTTTAGTGTTGATAAATATAGGAAAAGGAGAATATGTAGGAGGTCTTGTTTCAAAGAAAAACAAATTCTGTAGATGAAATACATAGATATCATTAAAATGAAGACATCAAATAAATAGAAAAGTTTTTGCTTCAAAGCATGCAATATATAAAAATAAATTTATAAACATACCTAATTTTGGTATGTACTGGAACGTATCTAGCCATGTAGAAAGAATATGGGTCAATGTATAAATTTGGTATGTACTCCAGAAGATATCTAGCCCTACAGAAAGAGAAGGGGTGAATGTATAAGTTACAAAAATATAAATTTATAAAATAAACCTTGATTATGGCTATAGCTATGGGCATCTTTTAGGCACTAATTGTTCCACAGATGAGCTTCATATCTCCTTATCCATCTATGCTTGCATTTTGGTGAACATTGTATTACTACAAAGCAATATTTTATTTCAATCTATCAAAATATATATCAGTGGCTAGATGTGTATAGAATGGTTACAAAGTCATTATGAAGAAAACTTACAACAACAATAGGGGGATGAGACAGTGAAGATTGTAGAACACAACACTTGTTAAACCATCCAATCTACCAACCAGTGGAGGTGCATGGCATGTTTTTACCATTTTATACTTGTTGAGTGAGGAAACCAAATCCACTACCGCCAACCCATGTGGTCAATAAAATCAATCATTTTTTGAATAGGCTCGGGCAAGGCCTCACAAATTGCATGGAGTGTTATCATATAGTAAGCAAAAAATGCAATTTACAAAAAACTATATATTTCTGAAAGTAATATAGAGGAAGAGAAAAATAATAAAATGCTCAAAAGAGAATTCTATAGATCAAAATTATACATATGCATATAAATATACATATACATATGGATATAGATATAGATATACATATGCATATACATATACATATACATATACACATACACATACACATACACATACACATACACATACACATACACATACACATACATATACATATATATACATATACACATACATATATACATATACACATACATATAGATATACATATACATATAGATATACATATACATATACATATAATTATATAAATACACATACATATACATATGCATATACTTTTCGCCCTTTGTTTATTGTTTGTATTTATCTCTATGCATCATTGGTATTATACTCGTTACCATATGAGCAATTGCAGTTAAATATTTCTTTCATCAAAAAAATATGGTTAGGGTTAGTAATTTTTTCACCTTTTCTATTCTCCATGTACTTGGCACTAAATATTATAGAGAAATAGAGAAGATTTTCTTAGGGTTTTTAATGACGACTTGGAACTTACCTCTTCAACAAAGGATATTCCTAAGTATTGCTCATTGGTCAATAATGATTGCATAAAAATTATGAATTTAGAATTTACAAGGCAACTGTTACATAGTAAATGTATTTTTAATAGCTCTTTTACAATTTCCCTATTTGTCTATAATATTCAGTGGCAAATAATGTAGCTTGAATTTTGGATTGACAAGTGAACTATTATATAGACTGGTTCAGCTACGATATAATTTTACGTTTGTCTTAGTTTAATATTTATTAGACCTAGATGCACATTTATATTTGACCTTTTTCTCTAGGCTAATCAATCAATTGGTAGATCATTATTTAATTATTTTAAGACACACATACATAGAAACACATCGCATACTTGAAGTTATGGATTAAATAATATTTAAGAAAAATATGGAAGATTAAAGGATTATCCTATTTTAAAGAGTTATTTGTCATATCTTTAATTACTAATATTCAATAAAAAAATATTGTTTAAAAAAACATCAGTCCATAAATTTAGGTATGACATATTTTTCCCTATGCTTATGTGGCAGTAGATAACTTATTACTTTGATATTATTTATTTTCATTTTTTTGATTTGAATATTAGTTATGATGGTCAAAGTAATTACACACAAACATATAAAAAAAATGTATATTTATCAATGTGGATATAAATGCATATCTATGGATGATCACAAGAGGAATACCATGGTTTCAACATTGCAATATATAAAAATATATATACAAGTATTGTACAGATTTCTTCATTTAAACCATTTTCAGTATTTGACTATTGTTATATGTTTTCCATTGAAGATAATAGTGCTATTCAATTATTATAAATGGAAGAAGGTAATTTAGAATACACATAGAAGAAATAAAAATTGCACCATATAACATGAATCAAGAATCATAGTGACAATGCAGAGTAAAAATAATCTGGGCACCATGTTAAAATCAAAAGGATGGGAGGTAAATGAATATGAAAATATATATATGCATAGGAATAAATTGTGTTCATATTTGTAAAATAGAAGTCTTAACATCCCACAGTGAGCATTAAAAAGGAAAGAGCAAGAGAAATGTTGGAAAGTGCAAAAGAGAAGTCAAAGTGTAGGCTCGCTAGTGGAACCTTTTTCTGGAGCAGGGGTAGATATCTTTACTATGTCTGAAAGCAACAACTTACACTTTGCTTTGAAATAAACTTTTGTTGATTTCACAATAATTTTTTTAAGCCGGTCCTCAGAATTATAAGTATTTGTTCTGATGAAGACACTAAATATGTATGGTTTTCAAACAACGCCTTTAATAACAACAACATGATTTGTTGTAGAATCGGAGCTGTTTTGCAACATATATAGGTCTTTTGCTTGAATTTGCAATAAACTAGTGGTAACCTCATTAAAATAAATACACCAAAGGTTGGCTGAATGGGCTTGCATCTTTAACTGTAGAAGATAGCGATATTTGTATTCCTTGATTTCCATCTGGAAACAATCACAAAACCAAACATCAACACAGGGGCATGTGCATTTTATTTTTCATTCTTTCCTATTAACTAACAAGGGGCAAGCAGGATAACAAAAAGACTAAGTTTTTGCAATTTGAATTGTTGCCTTAAAAATGGCTTCAATAGTTTCTGGCAAGCCAAGGAAGTTGTTCAAGATGAATGCAATAGTAACTCTATCATTTGAAGGATCCAACCTATGAGGTGTAGAAAAATATGAAACCATTTTTTCTACTTTGATTGGGCCCTTGGATCTAAGAGTGTTTGCCTCAGGAATAGAAGGGTTAATATCAAGGACTATTGCTATTGATTTTTTGATAACTTTACCATTAAAGTAGCCTACACAACCACCCCGCACAACAACTATGACTATATCACCAGAAAGATACATCCGCTCCAAGGCATCACCTTTTTCTTGCCAACTTGGGCCCCACAAATTAACATCAATGAAAGAATAGAGATATCATATAGTTTAATAGTTCACCATATTTTTTCGGATCCATTTTTCCTACGAATAGTTGATATGTATCCAACATGTACTACAATGCCAATAATATCAACAAAGATATTATCACTATAATTTCTTATGTCACTAACTGGCACAAATGTAGAGATTTTTTTGGCATGGAAATCTCATATGCACACCGTTTTATTGTTGATTTTTCATCCAAAATAATTTCAAGGTTACTATTTAATTTATTGAATTTTTTATTTGTTTCCTTCACCGATCCTCTTGATATTAAATAAGTTGCACCCACCTCAACTTGACTATAATTTAGTTCAACAATATCATCGAAACAAGTAACATATATTTCTATCCCCTCCATATCTATAATTTCAAAACTAAAAAGTTGGCCTTCACCTCTTTGTTTGTGGAAATGGTACATTTCTCTAATATGTGTTACATGCCCTTTCACTGTCCAAATGTTTTGACAACTTTTCAAATATTTAACAGGGTTGACATTTGGAGGGCTGGTTTATTTTTTAGGGGACAATTGCAGACCAAATTTAGGGGTCCATTTAGAAGGAGAAGGCAAGTATGGCTCCAACATTTTCTCTTCTTGCTGCTTGAAAAAATACCTAGGGGTCCCAATGATTTGACAATCATACTTAATTACAACTAAGATGAATATGATTAAGTCCCTAGAAAAGAAGAAAAACAATATATTGGATAGATTATATTAGGCACATACAAAGGAGAAATAATATTTTTAAAAATAGACAACAAACAACATAGCCCACCTTGAATCTTGGACATTTCTACAGGCATAGTCTTTTAAACATACAAGGGACCCTCTTTTCAAGGCACTTGAAAAAAGAAAATCATTGCATTTGGAAGGCAGGGTTCCTATTTGCATATAGTGTCCATCAGACAAGATAACCTTGTATCGGTCAACTTGCCCTTCATCATCACCAATTTTTTTAAAGGACAAAAGTTGAAGGATAGGAGAGAGAACGACATCTCCAACATTGATGGAATGAATTGAAAATTAAGTCAAAGATGGTTGTTTCTTTGCAGCCTACAAAGACAAGTTCAATAAAGGAAAATGCACATCATCACACCAAATGGATAAAATGAGTAAGGAAAAAAAAGGCTACAAAGAGATATTTTTATGTGTTCTAAAAGATGAATGCATATGTACTTCCACATCTATATCCTTTACTAGGGTAAGCCATGTGTGTATACACCTAAAGGCCAATAAAACTAGAAACATAAATAGTAAAGTGTATGTAGTGTATCTTTTTGTAATTGAGAATCCTAAAATTAAAGCAACTGAAAGGAAATGTTCAAGTTTATTACAAGAGAGGAAGGAAACAATAACAACAAATTTGCAGCACATATAAGGAAAAGGAAATACAAACTTATGGGATTGGGATCTGGAGGTTGGTGGATGACACCCTCAGAGTCGGACTTCATAGTGGGACCTATGGGAGGTGTCACCAAATCAATTTTGGGGGTCTCCTAAGACCCATCCACAAAGGCCAATCCCACAAACATAGTTCTGGAACCTTTTAGAGGGAGGAAACATTGCAAATATAGTTGATGGATTGGAACCTTTATTTCACAATAAAAATTAAAATTTAATGTATGGGCATGTGCAAGATCATCGTGAAAAAATTAGGTCCTTAAGTGGCAATAAAATTTGAATAAGTTAACTATATTATTTTAAAAATATGTAAGAATAGAATCTGTTCCAAATTGAATGTAGTTTCTAAACTACTAGGTTTATTTTTATTTAAAAAAATTCTATTTGGTGAAAATTTGAAATTTCAATGTAGTAGTACTTAAATTTCACGCAAAAAATAAGAAGTAGGTGCCTGTCTGACAACCCTAACCATAATAAAATGATAATATTTTTTTATAAGATTTTAGATATAAGTAGAAGACTCATGTACCAATGTGATGTATATTTTGTTTTAATTGTTTTCCAAGTAAATAATTAATTATGATTTTTATATTACAACTTTTAAAAAATATAAAAACTCGTACGTCTGACCACCTTAACTTGGTCAAAACTTCATGAAATTCAATTCTTCTTTTTTAATCCTATATTATGTGAAGCATAGAATGTGATGCATGTTTCAGATTCAAAAAATGTGATACCCTTTGAAAGATATAGATGTTTTTCAATTAGCCTATCAATCAAGACTTTAGTCATAATTCAAATAGAAAATGAATAATAATTATTTATTAAATTCAAAGTAAAGAATAATTTATATTGGTGGAAATCTAATAATCTCCTTTAAAAACCCTTTTCTTTTCGTTTCATCAATTTTGGATAAAAAAGAAGTCATCAGCCACATGGGCCATCATATCACTTACATGTCGCCACTTTTTGGCCCATCATGATCCTGTACATACCCGTATTGCAACATATAATGCCAAATAGTAGATAACTTAGAAATTTTGATAATCTACCAACCATTTATTTTTTGAACTGCAACACCCATGTAAAATGACTTATAGATTCCATATAGCAATAGTTTTAACATAAAAAATAAATAAATCATTTATGCAAAACACCAATGTAAAACAACTTACAGATTGCGGGGACCAATAGTTTTTAAACCCTCCAATCTGCTATAAAACTGACCATGGAGCCAAGTACAGGTTATTGCTACTCATTGGCTTTACGAGTACTATTTAATGTGGGTTTGGTGCCAAATAATGTAGCTC
Organism: Sequoiadendron giganteum; assembly: GCA_007115665.2. Taxonomy (NCBI): domain Eukaryota; kingdom Viridiplantae; phylum Streptophyta; class Pinopsida; order Cupressales; family Cupressaceae; genus Sequoiadendron; species Sequoiadendron giganteum. The sequence continues at coordinate 309,999,653 of CM021104.1, read as the reverse complement.
AAATTTTTAATTGACAATCCAACTCTTACATAGATTGCTTGTCTTGTATGAATATGTTTAGTGTGGGTTTTCAATCATATATGATCTACGTATCATTCTTAAGTGTTTTTCTAATAGTTGTTTTTGCTGCCTTCATCTTTTTTAATGCAAACAATAGAATATACAATAGAAAAAATCAAAATGATTAAGTACAAATATGAATTGAATTTTCCCTTTATCTACACATTTAAAAAAATATGTAACTAGATATATATATCCATATGTACTTCTGGTGGGGGGGTTTCTACGGGTTGTTTATAACAACATTAGAGTTTTCTAATTGTGTGGTTTGGCGGTGGTGGAGTTGGTTGCATCAATACACGGAAGAATAATTGTAAGTGTTTACTAAAATAAGTGTTAATGCTTCTTGGTGCTCATGCACCATGGCGCTGGAGGAAGTAAATCCAATGTTCACTATTGCAGTATGGGAAAGTATACTCCAAAATGTGCGAGAAAATATAGCGATTAAGTTACATTGTCGAAAGAGTCATTGTGGTTCTTTGTTATTTTTACTCTTTTTAAATCAAAGTCTATATAAAGATGGATAAAGATACCATACACATCCATTTCGATATACATGTGTATATATAAATTACTGTTGGATTGTCAAACAATCCGCAGTGGTATTGGCTTGTATACATGGATATAAATATTTGCCTATATGTACATTTTTAAATATAAAATGGGGAATTCAATACATATATATATATATATGTGTATATGTATCTGCCTATGTAAAAGTTGCAAGTAGCCTAAAGATACAAATCAACACCATGGTCCCAGTTTCTATCAGTCTACAAAATTTCAGAATTTACAAGAGCTAAACCACAACAATGAACACTTTGTTATAGGGAGCTTCAAATAGAAGATGTAAAAAAATATAATGAAACATATTGATATAAGACAAACAATCTTTGTGATAGTTGGCTTCTCAATTCTAAATTCAATATACATTATTTGGCACTAAACACTATAGAAAAATAGGTAAATTGTAAAAGAACTATTAGGAATATATGTAAGAACCACAGGAAAATAACCGATGATAAAAAAGTTAACTTTAAAATTTGCAGTATAGAAAAGGAAAACTACGATAATGAACAACTCGCTATGGGGAACTGAGAAAAACAATATCATGAAGAACACTTTGTTATCAAAAACTTCAAATAGTTGAGTAAAAAAGAACATCATGAAACATATTGATACAATACATATAACATGTTCCATCCAAACAAAATAAACACGACAAAAAATTCAGAATTTTTAAAATTGAAAACAATCCTTGTTACAAGAAAAATAGAATAATCTGTTACAGATGAGGGAAAAAGAATATCATGAAACATATTGATACAAGAAAACTAATTTATGTAACAATTTCCTTGTCAATTCTTAATTCATAATTTTTTTTCAATCCTTATTGACGAATGAGAAACATTTAGGAACATTTTTTGTTGAAGAGGCAAGCTCCACGCCATCATTTAAAACCCTGACAAAGTCTTCTCTATTTCTCTATAATATTTAGTGCCAACTAATGTAACTCAAATTCCCGATTAACACTATGGCCTTATAGCCATTTTGCACATATTATTGGTACCCATTGCGTTTACAAGTTCTATTTAATGTGAGTTTAGTGCCAAAGAATGTAGCTCAAATTTTCAATTTATAAGCCAACTCTTACATACACTGCTTGACTTGTATGAACATGAAAATAATCTAGATGATGATAAATTCAACTTTAAAATATGGAGTATATGAAAAGAAAAACTATGATAATGATGAGCTTGCTATGGGGAATTGAGAAAAACAATATCATGAAGAGCATTTTTTTATCACAAACTTCAAACAGTTTAGTAAAAAGGAACATCATGAAACATATTGATACAAGAAATATAACATGTTCTATCCAAACAAAATAACCACAACAAAAATTTCAATTTTAAAAATTTAAAACAATCCTTGTTACAAGAACAATAGAATTATCTGTCATAGGCAACTTCAAACAAATGAGTGGAAAAGAATATCATGAAACATATTGATACTCAAACAAATGAGGGAAAAAGAATATCATCAAACATATTGATACACGACAACCAATCTATGTAATAGTTTCGTTGTCAATTCTAAATTCATAATTGTTTTGCAATCCTTGCTGACTAATGAGCAACATTTAGGAACATCCTTTGTTGAAGAGGTAAGCTCCACATTGTCATTAAAAAACCTGGGAAGGTCTCATAAATTTCTCTATAATATTTAGTGCCAAGTAATGTAGCTCAAATTCTCAATTAACTCTATGGCCTTATAGCCATTTTGCACAGATTATTGCTACCCATTTCTTTTACAAGTTCTATTTATTGTGGGCTTATTGCCAAAGAATGTAACTCAAACTTTCAATTCACAAGCCAACTCTCACATACACTGCTTGAATAGTATGAATATGTTTAATGTGGGTTCTCAATTATCTATCATTAACATCTGATTCTTATGCAAAATAAGATAATGAGTAATCCATAATGGGGTACAAGGAAAAGAGTATCATGAAGAATAGTTTGTTATGGGGTACTTGAAAGAGAGATGGATGCAACAATTTTTACAATATTCTGCTATCAAACCAACACCACAATGGATCTTTCGACAATGCAACCTAATCAATATATTTTCTCACACATTTTGCAGTATACTTTCCCATACATATATATATACACACATATGTATAAATATGTATACATATTTTTATATATACATATATATACATATACATATATACATATATATATACATATATATATACATATACATATATATACATATACATACATATATATGGGTATGTGCAAGATCATGATGGACCAAAAAGTGGCGATATGTAAGTGATATAATGGCCCATGTGGCTGACAATTTTTTTTTTACCCAAAATTGATGAAATGAAAAGAGTTTTTAAAGGAGATTCTTAGCTTTCCACCAATATAAATAATTATTTACTTTGAATTTAATAAATTATTATTATTCATTTTCTATTTGAATTATGATTAAAGTCCTAATTGATAAGCTGATTGAAAAAAATCTATATATTTCAAATGGTATCACATTTTTTGAATCCAAAACATGCATCACATTCTATGCTTCACATAATATAGGATTAACAAAAAAACTTGAATTTCATGAAGTTTTGACCAAGTTAAGGTGGTTAGACATATGAGTTTTTATATTTTTTAAAAGTTGTAATAAAAAAATCATAATCAATTATTTAATTGGAAAAAAAAAATGCATCACATCGGGAGATGAGTCTTCTACTTATACCAAAAAACTTCTAAAAAAATATTATCATTTTATTGGGGTTAGTGTGGTCAGACAAACACCTACTTCTTATTTTTTCCCTAAAATTTAAGTACTACTACATTGAAATTTCAAATTTTACCAAATAGATTTAAAAAAAAAAAAACCTATTAGTTTAGAAACTACATTTAATTTGCTATAGATTCTATTCTTACATATTTTTTAAATAATATAGATAACTTGCTTAAAATTTTATGTCAAGTTGCCTAACTTTGATTTTCTTAATTTTCATTGCCACTTAAGGACCTATTTTTTCCATAATGATCTTGCACATACCCATATACATATATACATACATATATTCCAAATTTGAGGTCCATTATTTGACACTAAATATTATAGACAAATAGGTAAATTATAAAAGAGCTATTAGGAAAATACTAAAGAACCATAGGAAAATGAGAGATGGTTGAAACCCAACATTAAATAGAACTTTTAAACAAGAAGAAAGAATATCATAAAACATATTGATACTACACAAGCAATCTATGTAATAGTTGACCTATCAATTCTAAATTGGAGCCACATTATCTGACACTAAATATTATAGACAAATAGGGAAATTGTAAAAATTGTTACAAAAACATACATACATACATACATAAATACATATATACATATACACATTATTATATACATTCTTATATACATACACACACACATATATTTATTTACATATACATACAAGTATACATATATATATATATATATATATGTATGTATATGTATATGTATGTATATATACATACAACTCATAGATTCTGGAGCACAACAATTTTAAAATCATCCAATTTTCTAAAAAATAGATGCGGAGCGAGAAATTATTACAATACTCTGCAACCAAACCAACACAACAATGCCTCTTTTGACAATACAACTTAATCAATATATTTTCTTGCACATTTAAGAATATGTTTTCCAATACATATATATATATATACACACACACACATATACATATATATATATATATATGTATATACATACATACATATATATACATATATGTATACATATCGGTATGTGCAGGATCATGATGGGCCAAAAAGTGGCGATATCTAAGTGATATGATGATCCATGTGGTTGACGACCTTGTTTTTACCCAAAATTGATGAAACGAAAAGGGTTTTTAAAGGAGATTCTCGAATTTCCACCAATATAAATTATGCTTTACTTTGAATTTAATAAATAATTATTATTAATTTTCTATTTGAATTATGACTAAAGTCCTGATTGGTAGGCTGATTGAAAAATATCTATATCTTTCAAGTTCAGTATCACATTCTTTTAATCTGAAACGTGTGTCACATTCTATGCTTCACATACTATAGGATTAAAAAAAAAAAAATTGAATTTCATGAATTTTTGACCAAGTTAAGGTGGTTAGACATACGAGTTTTTATAGTTTTTATAGTTTTTAAAATTTGTAATAAAAAATCATAATTATTTATTTACTTGGAAAAAAATTACAAAAAAATATGCATCACATCGAGACATGAATCCCCTACTTATATTTAAAATCTTATAAAAAAATATTATCTTTTTATTGTGGTTAGGGTGGTCAGACAGACACCCACTTCTTATTTTTTCCCTGAAATTTAAGTACTACTGCATTGAAACTTCAAATTTTCACCAAATAGATTTAAAAAAATTAAAAATAAACCTAGTAGTTTAGAAACTACATTCAATCTTCTATAGATTCTATTCTTACATATTTTTGAAATAATATAGATAGCTTATTCAAATTTTTACGTCAAGTTGCCTAAGTCTAATTTTTTGAATTTTATTGCCACTTAAGGGCTTGTTTTTTCCATGATGATCCTGCACATACCCATATATATACATATATATATACATATATATACATATATAGACACATATATATACTTTGTGCATCTTTGGTGTTATACACATTGTGTATAGTTAGTTCCTTGGTATCTTTCTAATTGAATTAACTTTAAATCCTTACAAAGAGAATGGAGTAGATTGTGAATGGTATGTGGAAATTAATGTTTTGAAACATAAATAGATACATATAGACATATATATATTGAAGATAAATAGATAAATTGTATAACATAGATGAAAATAACACTTAAGAGCCACTAAACTAATATAGACAAAATTTAATTGAAGAACAAAAGAAGCATACATGTAATTAGGTTGAATGTACATATGCATATTCATATGTATATACATATTTGCATATCTGTATGTAAATGTATCTATTCATATGCAATGCATTTCTGGTGGAGAGCATAACGAATGGAAGGTACGATGCATTTTTTCTTTTCCCGAAGAGTAATTTTTCTTTTGCTTATGCATATGTATCGTTCCTTCCTTCATTGCACCCTCCATCTAAAAAAGCTTCACTTTTTTTGATTGCATATGCATATATATATAATATATATACACACATATGCATATGTGCACTTATGTATATACATATGTATATATGCATAGACATATCGACCAATGCTACAAAGTGTAACAAAAAATTCACAGATCTAAGATTCAATGTAATTGATGAACAAACTAACCATGCATCTAGCAAAGGCCCAATACAATTTCTTGCAAAAAAAAGGACACAAGCAATACGCCTACGGGGCTGGTGTTTGAGGGTTGTCCAGTAGCCTGGGGAGAGTTAAAGTCCATTTTCAGGAACTAGAAAAAAACAATATCATGAAGAACAGTTTGTTATGGCGAACTTCAAACATATGTGAAAGTACAAATATCATGAAGCATATTGATATAAGACATATAAAATGTTCCATACAAACAAAATAACCACAACAATTAACACTTTATTATAAGGAGCTTCAAAAAATAGATCAAGGAAAAATAAATCCACGAAACATATTGGTGCAAGACTTGAGCAGTATATGAAATAGTTGTAAGGAATGTTAGGAAAACACTTAAGAAGCAGACATAACTAACAGATGAATGGAAAAATAATATCATGGGAAAATCATGGAGAATAGAAGAGGGCAATAACCTATACAAAATGTTATGAAACAAACACCACAATGGTTGTTGTTGGAAATTTATGCCCCATCTTCCTAGCTTGGACTTCTATTTTTCCTTGGATCCCTATTTATGGCCTTTATCGCCATAGTGCTGCAAGCTTTCCATGGTGGCACAGTTGTGTGGTTTGGCGCTTTACTACTGGCCACCTTGCTTGGTCTAGCGGTTGGGCGGTGTTACCACCTTACCGCAACAGTCTTCTTCTGGAATGGTGGTGGCGCGGTGAGCAACAATAGTTAGTGTGGCGATTACTGCCATACTGCAGGGGTTGCTCAGAGGTGGTGAGGTTACACGATTGGTGGTGTGTTGGTGGAGCAAGGCCTTACTACCTTACTGTAGGTTTTGCTCATCGGTGGTGCGGTAGTGATGTACCAGCTGTCAGTTCAAGGGAGGCAGTCTAGTGACGGTTACTGCCTTACCATGGATGATGCTCGAGGAAGCCACGGTGGCTGCGATGGATGGCTGGCGATCAACATTAGTGGTGAGATGTCTCACCATGGTGACCATGGTAAGACCATTGGTGATCTGCCTGGCGGTCACTGCCCTACCGTGAGGTGGCCTCTTGGCCCTCGTGGTAGCATAGTTGACCTTTTATCACTTTGGGTTGGCGGTGTCATCTCCTTATAGTATTTTTCTGGCAGTCGAGGCCCAGTAGCGTAGGGTAGACAAAGATGGAGCTAGGGTGGCCTCACTGCCTCACCGTGGGGTGTCTCAGTGGGCTCGTCAGTAGTACGGGTAGAATCTGGGTGAGCTCGAGTGAGCTCAACGCAATACCGTGGCTGGGTCAACTGAGCTCAGCGATAGCGCGGTTGGAGGCCGAGGGTTGACATAGGCTCACCATCATACCATGAAGGGTGGTTGGACTCAGAGTGGTAGCATGGTGGATGCCAGAGGTGAGATTGGAGCTCGACTGACTAAGCTTGACTGAGTTTGACCAGAGGTCAATGCAACAAACAAACAAAAAAGTGACACATGGCTCAGCATCAAGATGTTGATTGGCTAGAAGCCAAAATAGTGTATGACAATTATTACAGGTTGAGTTTTCAACTGAAGACAGGACCTGATTGAGGTAAAGAATTGAATGCCTAGGCCACCCGATGCAAGAAGATATGTTAGTGATATCTTGAGGATAGTTTATCATTTGGACTGGTAGGATAGGTTGGCGCACAGTATGATATTAAGTAATCTCATGTGCCCATAGTAGTTAAATGAGCGATTAGAGTGAGAGGTAGAGAGTGTTTGAGCGGTCTTGACTATGAACACTTTGTCTCTCAATTCTATGAAGATGTGAACCGATGGATGTCGTGTGGCTAAGCTAGCCATGAAGTTGGCTATGATAGTCAACTGAGGAGCTGAAGGGAATCTACACTATGTGTTGTGAGGGTGCTGGAACAGTGTGAAAATTTTGATAATGTTGTTACCTACTTTCTCTAGATGGACAAGATGTAATCTCTTGAAGAGCATATCTTTGTGTTTGTATTGTAACTAGTTTTTGTTACTGAATAATACAAGTGAGTTGAGTGTTTTGGAGGGTCGGGGTTTTTACGTGAAAAGGTTTTCCCCATGTAAATATGTGTGTCCATATGTTTGTCTTTCATGTTGTTTGATTCATGTTCTTGAATCTATGCTTGCGTTGAATCTGTTATCTTATTAAGCATTTACTTTTCTCAGAAAGATCAATGGGGGATCCATTGTGCTTGCTTCCACTTTATGGCATAGTTTGTTTCTTTGATGTGATTTTAAGAAATGAAAATCACTAAGGCACTACTGTCTTAGACGTGTTCTATGATAACAAACCAATCCCATATCCCCAACAAGTGGTATCAGAGCTGGTTAAGGGAGGTCAAGGCTTGATAATACCAACAAGTGGTTTCAAAGCCTTCTCTTGGTTACTGAAGTTCTGGGTATTTCTCCTATGAAGATTTCTTAGCCTGGCAAGCTTGAGGAAATTTGGAGGAATTTGTAGCTGATTGATCCTTTGATGAGTGGAAGTTCTTGCTTCTTTGATTCAACATGCAGGCTTGAAAGATGTTGGAGATGATTGGAGTTGATCATATTGTTTCAATATGGTCTGAGGCTCTTGGCTCACAGCAAATGATCCTGATGCAAAGTGCGTGAGATGTGCTTGTCGTTGTGTTGCAGCGAAGCGTGGTTTCATACTAGGTGTCTGTGTGAGAGGCTCCCTGGTGGTATGGAGTTGCTTGTGTTGTTGTTTAGCCATGGAGTATTGTGCTTGTGTTGGGTGTTCTGACTTAGCACTACAGATGTTTTCTTTGTTGCTCTGATTGCATGAAGGCTATGAAGTTGATCTGGGTGGTTTGTAACTTATGTATAGTCTGGCTCTCTTGTATGCTTGTGCATGGTTGTGGTTATGGAACTAGTCTAAAATGGCCCTATTGTTCCTACTTGCGTGTTTCTTGCACTCGCATGGTTCAGTTTCATGCCTTTGGCTCTGAAGGTTTTTTGAAGATTTTCCTAAAAATTCTATCGTGCATATTCATTTTTTTTCATTGTTCTAGTTAACAATGCTGGTTATGTGCAGAATCTTGGGTCATCCAGATGAGCCGTGAATATGGAGGTGCATGGGTGTTTTATAAACACTGTGGTTTTGCAGGTTTTACACGGTCAAGAAAAACTTGTGGTGTGTGGAGTTGTTGTTCAACTATTTTCTAGACCTTGGCTTCTGGGGTGTGACTGGATGAGATAGTTGCAGTTCGACATGGTTTGAGGAGGTATGATGTCTTCTCTGCATGAGAGTGTTGGTATGTGTTTTTCATTCAGCATTCTTGTGGTGTTGCTTTGCTAGTTTCCTAGACTATGGTGCGTGAGTTGTGGACATGATTGGCAAATCGGATCTGTTGCTAATGAGGTGTTTGAGTCAAGTTTTCTACGTGGGTTGTTCCCTTTTGATTATCTCAGTTTTGTAGTTTCTAGTGTGATGATAGATTTGCAAGGTTTTCATTGAAGTGGATCTACGAGTTGTACATTTTTTGTGGGTTGTCTTTACCTACATGTTTGTCGTGAGTCAACTCGAAAGTGGACTGTCATTATCCATGAGGTTTCTTTTGTGGTGTTGCAGATCTATTAGCTGACCTTGTCTATGGTCACTTGTGTATTGGCATGGTTGTTTTGAGATGAGAGGATGGACAATGTTTGAGTACCTGAATAGTTAGTGATGGGGACCATTAGCATGTGAATCACGATGTCATGGAGAGTTGGATACACTAACTTGTGTAAGCTTTTGACAGTGATGGTGTGGTCGGTCATGATGCTTGGAGAGCTCAGTGTCATGTTTCAGTGGGAGCTTTAGTAGTGACTGTGGATTCATCACTTGGTGATGAATGATATTCTTTGGTGTTGCAGATGCTTCTAGTGGGACTCTTAGATCCTGTTGCTATAGAAGAGTTCTTTTGCATCTACATGGTCACTATTTGAAGATGTGTAGCATCTTGGAGCCATGGAGGATATTGTTAGTCTTTGGCTGAGATGTTGGTGGTGCTTGACAGGTGATGTTGGTTTACAGTATGTTTTCTTGATGTCATGTATACTTTTGCTTGTGCATTAGAGTTTTGGAATGTTGCTTTTCTATTGAGACCATGTATATTTCACTTGAAGGATGGTATCTCCTAAGGGGGATGTGTAGATCATGGTGTCATGATAAGTTCTTGTTCCTAGGTTTGGAGCTTTGGAAGTGGTCTGGTGTTTCTCTATGTTTTGAGTACTTTGGTCATATGCTAGAGGACTTAATGTTTAGTGCAGTAATGCAGGTTGGATTTAGCATGAGATGGCAGGTTGTTGGTACTCATGGATGCATGGAGAATAAGGTGAGGCTGAAATTCTTTTGAGAATGTTGCAGTTACAGCTGAAAGTCCGAGTAGCCTACACCTTCATTGAATGTGAGTTCAACAGAGACCATGAAGGAGAATGCCCTTGGGTAAGTCACAGTGGCTTGTATATCTTGGAGAAGCATCTTTTCTTTTCTTCTTGGTTTGGTCGGTAGTGGTGTTTATTTGAAAGGAATTTTCCCATTATAACTTTCAAATATGTGATATGCTTTATCTTTCATGGATATGAATCTTGAGTTGTTTTAATATTCTAGAGGATTCATAATGAAAGCTGGATAGCATAGTGGATCTCTTTGTTCTTTTGAGGACTGGTAGGAGATAGTTATATGGGTGAGTCTGATCTTCTTTGAGGTGCTTACATCCATGGAATTGTTGGGTGTTTTTATGGATTTTCCCTTTTGGGATGTGAAGAAGATCATTCTTGACACAACTGACATTTAGAAATGTATGTAGGAGGATGCTAAATGTTTTGATTTGCAGTTTCTCTGTAATCTGGTCTTTTCTTCCTATATGTTCATTTTACTATGACTTTAGATGTCAGATTCCTTTGTGGAGCCGAGTTGGTCATATTTTGTGGTCATGTGTTGTCACTTGGGTGATGAAACGAAGGTTCCTATGCCTCTTTCTTCAATCAGATATGGAGGCTTTCTTGGAAGAGCTCTGAAAGACAGCTGAGAAAATTGTTTCTTGTAGCAGGTGGTGCACATCAGTGTGACTGTTCCTTGGAACTACATGGTTCCTCATTTATTTGTGTAGATGATTGGTGGACTTAGTAAGCCTAGATCATGTGTGATGATGCTTTGTTTTACATTCATCTGGATAGTACCCTTGCAGTGGTAGTACCTGGACATGTTTGGTCTTTTGACTAGTGGACACATGGTGCTTTTCTTTTTTGTTGATGGGTGGTTATGTGATGGCGTGAGTTTATTGATGGTCATACCTTTGAGTTATGGGTGATTGGATGTCTAGCATGAGTTGTGGGTGTTGGTTTCCAGTCGCATGGGTTTGATCAGTTGGATGGGGGCAGTTAGTTTTATGGTTGCTATTATAGTTGATGGTTTTATCTTATTCTAGAGATTTGTTTCTGGTTTATGTGTTCACGTTGTGCTTTGTTGTTGATATTGTGGTTCCTTTTCCACCTAAACGATTTGTTGCTTGTGTTCCAGAGGCTGGTGCATATATGCCTTGGCTTGTTCCTTTTCCTATATTGCATGTTTGGAGCTGTAGCTTGAGATGGTGGACATTCTTTCGAATGTCATTGCAAGTGTCTTGTTTGGAGCATGGAAGCATGGTGATGGTCCTTTGTTCATATTTTTGGAAGAAGCCAGTAAGACTTTGTCAAGTGGGAGATTGTTGGAAATTTATGCCTCATCTTCCTGGTTTGGAATTCTATTTTTCCTTAGAGCCCTGTTTCTAACCTTTACCGCTATACCACTGCAAGCTTTCCTTGGTGGAATGGTTGTGCAGTTTAACGCTTTACCACGAGCCACCTTGCTTGGTTTGGCAGTTGGGTAGTGTGCCTTACCGCGATGGTCTTCTTCTAGATTGGTGGTGATGTGGTGAGCGGTGACAGTTGGCCTGGCGGTTACCACCATACTGCAAGGGTTGCTAAGAGGTGGGGAGGTAGCATGGTTGGTGGCGTGTTGGTGGAGCAAGGCCTTACTTCCTCATTGTGGGTGTTGCTCGTTGGTGGCACGGTAGCATGGTAGAAGCTAGTGGTTGAAGGCTGGTGGTCTAGTGATGGTTACCACCTTACTACAGACAGTGCTCGAGGAAGCCGCGGTGGCTGTGGTGGATGGTTGGAGGTCAGCATTGGCAGTTAATTCCTTACCATGGGCAGTGAGATATGTCACCATGGTGGCCATGGTAAGACCATTTGTAGTCTACCTCGCAGTCACTGCCCTTTCACGGGGTGGCTTGCAGGCCCCCGCGGTAGCATGGTTGACCGTTAGCAGTCTGGGCTAGTGGTGTCACCGAATTACCATGATTGTCTAGTGGTTGGGGCCCAGTAGCATGGGGTAGATAGAGATGGAGCTCCAATGGGCTCACCACCTCACCAGGGGGTGGCTCAGTGGGTTCGACCGTAGCACGAGTAGAGTCCAGGTCAGCTTGGGTGAGCTCACTGCAATACTATGGCTGGGTCAACTAAGTTCGTTGTAAGCGCGGTTGGAGGCTGAGGGTCGACATAGGCTCACTGCCATACTACGAAGGGTTTTTGGACTCGGAGCAATAGCATGGTGGATGGAAGAGGTGAGCTCAGAGCTTAGCTAACTAAGCTTGACCGAGTTTGACTAGAGGTCATCGCAAAAAATGAATAGAAAAGTGACACGTGGCTCAATGTTAGGATGTTCACTGGCTAGAAGCCAAAACAATGTATGACAGTTATTGTAGACCAAGTTTTCAGCTGAAGACAAGACCAGATTGAGGCAAGGTATTGAATGCTTGGGTGGTCCGATGCAAGAAGATCTATCAGTGATATCCTTAGGATAGTTGATCGCTTGGAATGGAAGGACAGGTTGACACATAGTATGAGATTAAGTAATCTCATGTGCTCATAGAAGTTAGATGAGAAATTAGAGTGAGAGGCAAAGAGTGTTTGAGCGGTCATGACTATGAACACTTTGTCTCTTAGTTCTACGAAGATGTGAACTTGTGGAGGCCATGTGGCTGGGCTGGCCATGAGGTTGGCTATGATAGTCATCTAAGGAGCGGAAGGGAATCTACACTGTGTGTTGTGAGGGTGATAGAGTAGTGTGAAGATTTTGATTATGTTGTTTCTTGCTTTCTCCAGATCAACAAGATGTAATCTCCTGAAGGGCATAACTCTATGTTTGTATTGTAACTGGTTTTTGCTACTGAATAATACAAGTGAGTTGAGTGTTTTGGAGGGTGGGGTTTTTTACCTAAAAAGGTTTTCCCCACATAAATCTGTGTGTCCATATGTTTTTCTTTCATGTTTTCTGATTCATGTTCTTGAATCTATGCTTGTTTTGAATCTGTTATCTCATTAATCATTTACTTTCCTCAGAAAGATCAATGGGGGATCCACTATTCTTTCTTCCTCTTTATGGCATAGTTTGTGTCTTTGATGTGATTTGAAGAAATGAAAATCACTAAGGCACTACTATCTTAGACGTGTTCTATTATGACAGACCAATCTCATATCCCCAGCAGTTGTTTCAACAATGCAACTTAATCAAAGTATACTTTCCCACAGTACGACATTCAATATTCCATTTACTTCGGCCACCCACATTTACTTCACCTGCCCCCATCGTACAACAATGGAAAAATGCATTAACACTCGTGCAAGAAAACACTTACCATTGAGCTTCTACGTATCGAGGACACCAACTTCACCACCACCAACCCATGTAATTACTAAGCTCCACGTCGCCACCCAAAAACCCGATCAAGTCGCCACCAGCTGGGATATCTCCGACACCAGAAAATCCAATTAATGGTTGGGCTGATAGAAATCCTGGTGGTAACTTGAAGCAAATAGGTTGTTGGCCAAGACACCTCTGGTGCTACCTCTGATCCTTAAGTGATTTTATAATAGTTGTTTTACAATTTCCCTATTTTGTCTATAATATTTAGTGGGAAATAATATAGCTTGAATTTTGAATTGACAAGCCAACTTTTACATAGAATTTGTTGTTACACCTTGTTTAGATAGTGATAGAATTTCTGGTAAGCAACAATATGCTACAAACTCAAATCTATACATGCATTTCACTGACCTATTAGATAAACACTAAACAATCAAAGGATAATGAGAGATGTTTCAAAACCCACATTAAATAGAACGTTAAAATATGGAGAATAGAACAGGCATAGTACGATAATGAACAGTTTGGTATGGGGAACTAGAAAAAAGAATATCATGAAGAACACTTTGTTATGGGAAGTTGAAATAGTTGAGAAAAAAAAAATACCATGAAACATATTGATAGAACAGGAAAAGAACTATTAGGAAAACACTTAAGAATCAGAGGAAAATGACAGATGTTCTCAAACCCACATTAAATAGAACTTTAAGATATGGAGAATAGAAGAGGAAAACTATGATAATGAACAGTTTGTTATGGGGAACTGAAAAGAAGAATATCATGAAGAATAGTTTGTTGTGGGGAACTTGGAATAGACAAGGGAAAAATAATATAAAAAAATATATTCATATAATACATTGTCATCCCACATAATTAGCAAGCTCCACTACCTACATAAACATACTTGGCTAGTTTGTTCCAATGACCTTTAAGTAGATCAGGTAAAAAATGAATATCATGAAACATATTGATACAAGGTTTGAGCTATGTTATTTGTTCATAAATATTGAACATAAGTACAAAAATTGTATAAGAGGTGTTATAATAAAAATTATTTGCTACAAGTCATTTTACATGGGTATTTTAAATAAATGATTTCTCTATAATATTTAATGCCAAGCAATGTAGCTCAAATTTACAATTAAGTCTATGGCATTATATGAATTTTGCATAGATTATTGAATCATATAATTGTTGTCATAACCTAAAGAAAATATCATGAATAAAATATGAAGAATAGAAGGGGAAAACTACGACAATCAAGAGTTTATTGTGGGTAACTGGGAAAAAGAATCTCATGAAGAACAACTTGTCACGAGGAACTTCAAAGGCATAAGGAAAAAATAATATCATGAAACATATTGATACAAGATAAATGAACGAAAGGTCACATTAAATAGAATTCCTAAAGCCAATTGGTAGCAATAATCTGTGCAAAATAAGTGTAACCCCACAAGCTTTATTAAAAATTTGACCTATTACCGGGCAATAAATATTATAGACAAATAGAGAAATTGTAAAAGAGCTATTAGAATAACACTTAACAACCACTAAACTTATTTTATCTCCAATATGCCTATGCTTTCATACTAACCCTCTACATATATATATGCAATTACTCCTATGTTAATCTGCAACCATTGCTATGTTAATGGGTAAATGCCAAAGATGCACAAAGATAACTAAAACAGTAAACCAAGGGCGATAAAATTACTAACCCTAACCATATTTTTTGAAGAAAGAAAGAAGATTTAACTAAAATTTCTCCTATGGTAATGGGTATAATGCCAAAGATGCATAGAGATAACTACAAAAAATAAACAGGGGGAAAAAAATCACTAACTGTAACCATACTTTTTTGATGAAAAAAAGAAGATTTAACTGCAATTTCTCCACCCATAAGCAAAAATAATATCTTTGAAGTCTCCAAAATGGGTATAATGCCAAAGATAGAAACATATAACATGAAGACATTAACAATAAATTAATCATCTATACAAAACACCCATGTAAAACAACTTACAGATTCTAGAGAACAATAATTTTTCAATCTGCTTATCACGATGTGGACCTTACCTCTTGAACAAAGAATGTTCCTAAACATCACTCATTGGTCAATAAGGATTGGGGAAAAATTATGAATTTTCCTTCGAACAGATCGAGAAATAAGAATATCATGAAGAATACTTTGTTATGGGGAGCTTTGAACACATGAGGGAAAAATATCACAAAACATACTCATACAACACAGGCGAATGCAAAGCCACATTAAATATAACTCCTAAAGGTTCATTCAAAATTCGAGCTACATCACCTGGCACTAAATATTATAGACAAATAGTGAAATTGTAAAAGAGCTATTAGAATGACACTGAATAGCCAAAAATTACTAACCCTAACCATATTTTTTTGATGAAATAAAGAAGATTTAACTGCAATTTCTCCACACATAAAGAGCTATAATCTTTCTGAAGTCTCCAAAATGGGTATAACACCAAAGATAGAAACATATAACAAGAAGACATTAAGAATAAATTAATCATCTATGCAAAACACCCATGTAATAATGAGTATATCCCCACAAGATTCATTAAAAATTATAGCTACATCACCTAGCACTAATTTCTAATATATCTTTTATCTATTCAATTTATTTGTTTGAAGTTTCTGATGGGATTTTTGTCAAGCCAGCTGTGAATAGGATTTTTTGTGTAATAGCTCTTTCACAATTTATCTATTTGTCTAGAATATTTAGTTCCAGGAAATGTAGCTCAAATTTTAACGATTAAGTTTGTGGTGTTATAGGAATTTTGTACATGTTATTGCTACTCATTGGCTTTATGAACTCTATTTAATGTGGGTTAGGTGCCAAATAATTTAGCTTGAATTTTGAATTGACAGTCCAACTCTTGCACAGACTTCTTGTCTTGTATGAATATGTTTAGTGTGGGTTTTCAATCATCTGTGATGAATATGTTTAGTGTGGATTTTCAATCATCTGTGATGTACGCATGATTCTTAAGTGTTGAAATCCACCAAACTAATTTTATCTCCAATATTTTTATGCTTCCATACTAACCCTCTCCACATATATATATATATATATATATATATATATACACAATAACTCCTATGTTAATTTGGAATTGCACAAAGATAACTAAAACAACAAATGAAGGGTGATAAAATTACTAACCCTAACCATATTTCTTGACGAAAGAAAGAATATTTAACTACAATTTCTCTTATGGTAATGGGTGCAACGCCAAAGATACACATAGATAACTACAAACAATAAATAAAATATTCACAGAGAACTAAAACAACAAACCAAGGATAGAAAAACAATTTCTCCTATGTTAATCTACAATTTCTCTTATGTTAATGGGTATAACGCAAAAGATGAATAGAGATAACGAAAACAATAAACCAACAACAAACAAATTACTAACCCTAAACATATTTTCTGATGAAAGAAAAAAGATTTAACTACAATTTCTCCATCCATACAGAGCAATAATCTCTTTCAAATCTCCAAAATGGGCATAACACCAAAGATAGAAACACATAACAAGAAGACATGAACAATAAATTAATCATCTAGGGAAAATACCCATATGAAATGACTTACCATACAGATCCATAGAGATAACTAAAACAATAAACCAATAGCAAAAAAATTACTAACCCTAACCATGTTTTTTGATAAAAGAAAGAAGATTTAACTACAATTTCTACATCCATACAGAGCGATAATCTCTTTCAAATCTCAAAAATGGGTATAAAACCAAAGGTACAAACATATAACAAGAATACATGAACAATAAATTAATCATTTATGCAAAATACCCATTTAAAAGGACTTACAGATTTCAGAGAACAATAGTTTTCAATCTAGCATAAAACGGTTCAAAAGCCATCGATTTTTTGAATAGTCTTCTATCAAACCAACAACGAAGATTATTTTTACAATAGTCTGCTATGAAACTAACACCACAATGGTTGTTTTCGACAATAAAACTTAATCAAAGTATACATTCCCACAGTGCAACACTCAATATTGCATTTACTTTCTCCACCTGCATTTACTTCTTCCACCCCCATTGTACAACAATGACATAATGCGTTAAAACTACCATGAGAAAACACTTACCATTCAGTTCCGTATATCGAGAACACCAACTCCACCATCGCCAACCCATGTAATTACGAACCTCCATGTTGCCACAAAAAAACCCGGTCAAGTTGCTGTCGGTTGGGACATCTTTGTTGCTGACAAATCCAATTCATGGCTGGGTTGACAAAAATCCTAGTGGAAACTTCAAACTAAAAAGCGTCTCAACTAATTATTTCATTTATAGTTTCCACATAGAGGCCATGGTTGCAAATCAATAAAATAGTCCAATAGCAACATTGTTTCATTTATGCCATCCATATAGTGTTGATGGCCACAATAATATTTACAGTTCTAAAGTTACCAAAGCAATTGAATGGTTTATGTTATTTTCCATAAGGAATTGTTGAGTGTTGTTCTATAGCTTTAGTTGCTATCAAGATTATGAGCCACTACTATGAAATTTTTTTTTGCAAACAACATACATTCATATGCACAACTACCAATATTGTTTCATTTAGGCTGTGAGTGTGTATGTCTATATATGCATTTTGTACATGTGTCTTTTAGGTCATGTGTTTATCTATATATAGATATGTCCTACTTTTAATATCAATGTATTTATTTGCTTCTTTTCTGGCTCGATTGCTTTGCATTACAATAGTAAGTGTTATATAGTTTATGCTGTTATCCATAAGGCATTGTTGACTATTGGTGTATAGATTTGGCTATATTGTTTCCTTTCTGATAAGGTCTTGTTGAAAAATAGAATTTTGTAGGTTGTTGTTGACACCATTATTGTTTCATTTAAGGTGTGAGTGTGTATGCCTAAATATGCCTTTTCTACATGTATCTTTGTGGTAATGCATTTATCTATATATAGATGTGTCAAGTTTTTATATTGATATGGTCGTTTTCTTCTTGTCTATTTGGATTGCCACATACTCTTATATCTACATCTAAATAATGTTTCATGATCCATATGATAATTAATTGGCACAACAAGGTGCTATGGGTCAAAGATTTAATTATGGAATTTGAGAATAAGGACCATAAGGTTCGATCAATTAGATATTATTAGTTTTACTTATAATAAAATTCTCATGACCCAAATATTGCATATTAGAATGAATCAAAGGCACATACCTATTTCTCTTATTGATTGATATGTTTTGTTCCAGTTTTGTAGACCTGGCATTTAAAACTTGTCGAATTCATAAAACAGTTTATGTTGTTTTGTGGCATGGTGATATCAAAGTTTTTTTATTGCACTTAATAAATAGGTTGTCGTACATATGAATATTGTCTGCATCTAATTTCACAAATATAGATATCTTCACATAGGGATAATTAACTGGCACACAAAAAAAGAAGGCAAAACAAAAAAAACTATATAGAATTAACTATTCTATTGTGCTACAACCATTTCCACAAATCGGAGGCTATAAATGAAAGAATACTATAATGGCTGATGTTATTTTGTGGCAGGCATGCATACATTGTCCACTAGCGTATTCAATGGTGAAATCAATGTTTTTTATTACACTTAATATACAGTGTGTCATACGAATGAATGTTGGTTGCATCTAATTTGACAAATATACATATCTACACATAGGGAAAATTATATGGCACACAAAAAAAGAAGGCAAAACAACATAAATGGTATAATATTATGAATGGATATCTTAGACCTGCACCAAAGTGACAAAACAACAAAATGTTAGTCAAGAAACATATCTAAAGTAATCAAATGAAGCTATCAAATCCTATTTAAAAACACTCAAACCCTCAATCCCATGGGGGAATTAGTGCCATGTATGGTGTGGAGAATGACCCTTTCCCAATTCCTTTATGCAATGTGATGAATATTGGAAGCTCCTTGATGCAATGTGATGATAAACTTGATCAATTTGATATAAAACTATGAAATTCGAATGAAATGGATGAAATTGTGAGTGAAATTGAGTATAGTAGATTTGCTTGGATTGTGGATGATCAATTCAATAGGAGAGGCTCTCTATTTATATATTTGAAGAATGGAAGATTGAAGGATTTTGATGAATGTGGGACAAAATATCAACCAATGAGAGAAGGCCACTTGTCCACATGTGATTGGAGGAGGAATGAGCACATTTAGATGAATGTGCCAATAAATGAAATTAGGTGGAATTTGAAATTTGTGAAATGACAAGTTTAGAAGGAAGAAGAAATAGAGTAAATTCCACTTGGCTCAAGGCAAAGAATGTAAGAGGCCTTTAATGTCTTGTTGGATGTACTCATCCCTTTTGGAGGGATTTTCAAATTTGAAGAATATTCCCTTTTGATGCCAAGTTGAGGGAAAATAGATGAATTAATAAATCAATTAAATTGATTTATTGGTGAAAGTTGCAAAATCTAGAGGATTGGAGTGATTAGGATTATGATTAATCATGATTTGATTAATTTAGGTAGAAATTAGATGATTTGACAATTTTGACTTAGATTTAGGATTTAAATAAATCAAAGTTGAGAGGAATAATGATTTAGATTTAATTAAATAAAGATTGATTTATATAATTAAAGAAGGTGGTATTAGATTAAATCAAATAAAGATAATTTATTTAATTTAAAGAGATGACTTTAGAGATTTAATTAAATAAGGGGAATTATTTAATTAAAAGAGAGACTAGAGGATTAATTAAAAAAAATGATTTATTTAATTAATGGAAGAGAATGACTTTATCAAATAAATTTGATTTATTTAATTAAGAGAGGAAATATGATGGATTTAATCAAATAAACATTATTTAATTAAATTAATTAGTAAAGGGGATGATTTAGGAAGAAACAATGTTAGTAAGATTAGGATCAGATGTGTAGGATCAATTTGTATATTTTTCATGTCTACATTTTTCCCTTCTTTGAAGCAATGCACCTATTGCGTTGGTTTAATGAATAAGCTGTCAACATAAAAATTCAAAAACTTTCAATTTTTTCAGATGCCCCACTGTTGCCTTATTGAGAAGGAAGTATACCAGTTCACTACCCCCTTGAGAGATCGATCAAATTTTTTGATTTGAGTATAATTCTTGCGACAAAAAGGTTTAAGATGGATGCATTTGTGATGTTTTGGTCAACCGTCAAGATACCATGTTAGTGCAGAGAGAAGAAATAAGAAATGAGATGATGAAAAGAGGATCCAACAAGTCCATGCTCTATGAGACTTTATGAATGATGACAATGTATTGCTTATCAGGAATTGGGATTTTAAAAGGGCCATTTGCCTTATGTTCGATAATACACATAGGTACGATGCATCAAGGTATAAAGAACTAGGATGGTGTTGTACCTAGTGTCATGGAATTTGACTCAACAATCAAATAGGAGTACTCCTATTCACACCTGACATGTGGAACCTTATTCAAAATGTAGTTTAGATATTCTGAACATCTTAGACCAAAACATTGAAAATAAAGCATTCCTATGTGGTCAAAAAGAAATCTAAAACACCCTCCCTACAAACCAAACAAAGCATGCATGACCAAGCTATATTACAAGAATATCCAACAAGCACAATAGATAAAAAGATAATGATCATTTCTCAATTTATTTCTCTCTAGATCCTTTTGTTTGGACATCATCAAGAGGTCATTGAAAAGTGCGCAAAAATATGATAAGTCAAAAAGACAAAGATAAAGTAAGAAAACAAGCTAATCTTCTTCATACAACTAGCCAAGACTAAACTATGGTGATTCTTGATGTTGATGTCCATTGTAGGAAGGATGCATACTAGGACATGTTGTGATCAGGTGATATGGGATTGACTAGATGATAAGCTATTGATACCAAGAGTTGACCAACTTGTTTACTTACTAACCTAGACTCGAGACTTTGATTATTGAGCGTTTACTTTTAAACATGCTAGACTTTCTTCCGACTAACTTACCAAAGGATAAAAATGATGATTGATTTATTATGAGAGGATATTTATTGCGGGTGAATGTTGAAATGAGATGGATGCACATTTTTGGGTTTTTAAATTTTTTTTGGTATTTTAAAATGTTTTGAGGCTATTTTTGGGATTTTGAGAGATTTGATGGATGTTTTGATTTTCAAATTTTCCAATGTTTTTGGATTTTCTAAGATTTTAACCAAGAACCTAACCTAAAGACCTATCCAAGGTACTTGGGAGCTGATCAATAGATTGTCCTTGACTACATTATACATGCAGGGACCACGTAGTTTGACTGACACAAACTTGATTTAATGATGAGATGTGATAAATATGGATTGCAAGATTATTGTGATGGAATCTTAATGGACTGACCTAAGGTGTCTTGGGAGATGATCAAAGATCAACCTTGCCTATGTTCAAGCTCAGAGACAACATGGTTCAACAAGATGACTCCATTGTTTTGATTTTTTGGATTTTTGGCATGTTTTGGATTTTGATATGATTTGGATGTTTTTGGGTTTTTTATTTGATTTTACAAATATTTTTAGATTTTTTAATTTTTCAAAAGATTGCAAGAATACAGATGAATCTGATATGATGTAGGTAAAGGAACACGCCCCCAGTGTGATGTGATAGACCACTTTGATATAGGCAGGAAAAACTGACCTTAGGAATGTGCCAAGCAGTACTACGGTGGAACATGATACGAACACAAAATCAAGCTATGATATGGACACGGATGGATGATGGAAGGGTGTGATGGAATGTAATAGATAAATGAGTGATGAAGGGTCAATGGCAAAGATCCTGGTGGATGGAGAGTGCTTTGCTTACACAAGGTGCCTGTTTGCCAGGTTTTCACCAAGGTACTTGCCCAAAGTGCCACCAAAGTGGTTTTCACTAGAGGACATTTTTTTTCTTTACTATTTTTCAATCCTTTTTGTATTTTTTTGGATTTGGGTATTTTCAGATTTCTTTGTATGTTTGGTTTTACCCTTAAAAGATCAGGCATAAATTTTTTTGAGATGAGAGCCATTCATGGACTCATGCAGAGGTTCACCTTTGGGTGTTGATAGTTGATATGCCCCTAATTTGTAGCTTGTTATAATGATGAATGGTCGCAACTAGTTGGTTCAAATTTTCCCTTGCTATTCGGATTTGGCATGTTCTTTTGATTTTTCTTTAGTACTAGCTCACTTACTTGGAAGGTTTGCCTCCTAATTTTCTTCTTGTAGCTTTTATTGAGGTGATTATGATAGACTTGCAAGTGGTTTAAGGAATCCATACACCACTCATCCAGTAGTTCCAGCTCATTTAATCATGAGACCTGATATTATTCATCTGTTATGAGATTCCGCAATGATATTCTAAGGGACAGGAGGTCGATCTCAATGGGGATTATTGCCTCTAATCCATAAACTATGGAGAAGGGGGTGGAACCTGTTGGTGTGCAGATGCTTGTGTGCTAGGCCCATAAGGAAGGATTCAATTGCAGATGCCATTCACGACCAATGTCATTGACTATTTTCTTGAGGATCTTCAAGATGGTCTTATTGGTAGCTTTTGGTTGGCCATTGCCTTGGGGATAATACACAGTGGAAAATCGATGTTGGATATTGAATTTTTGGCATAGGTCATGAACCTCCTGATATTTGAAAGGTGTCCCATTATTTGAGATAATGGCTTGAGGGACACCGTATCAGTAAATAAGATAATTTAGGATGAACTTGGATATTTTGTTTCCTGTAATGTAGATCATGGGGATGGCTTCCACCCACTTCGTGAAATACTCTGTGGTAGTGATGATAAAATTATGCCCATTGGATGAGGTGGGAGTGATTTTTCCAATGAGATCAAGCCCCCACTATGAAAAGGGCCAAGGTGTGATAATTGGGTTGAGCTCCTGAGTTGGTGCATGGATGAGGTCCCCATGCTGCTAACACTACAAACACCATTTGACATAGTCTTGTGCCTCTCTTTCCATTGTAGGCCAATAGTATCCCATCCTCAACATTTTCATGGCCAAAGTCATACCACTCAAGTGTGAACCACAAATGTCATTATGTACCTCGGTTAAAGAATTCAAGGCCTCCTTAGTGTTTAGGCAATGTAAAAGGGTCCCTTCCATGCTCCTACGGTATAGGGTTTCTCCTAGGATGACAAAACATGATGACTTTTAGAAAAAGGCTCTTTTGAGGTTTGGGGTTATGTTAGCAGGAAGGACTCCTATTGTTAGGTAAGTGTAAATATCATGGTACCAAGGATCATCGAGACCAATGATTTCGCACATGAATTCAGACTCTAGTACCTTGAATGATAGTATAAGAAGCTACTCTATGAGTAATTCTTGTTTTGGGACATTGTGCGGGATCTCTAAGAGTGATCTGATCATAGCCATTGCATATGTTGCTTTGTTGTTTGCTCTGGGTAGCTGTTCAAACATAATATCAATGAAGGAATCATTGAGAATTTCCACCAATTTATTGTATGGAGTCAACTTGTCATCCTTTGTTTGATATTCATTGTTTACCTAGTTGATTATGAGCTTTGAGTCTCAGTCGACCTTAAGTGCCATTATCTTCCACTACACTGCAATTATTAGCCCTATGACAAGAGCCTCATATTTCATGATGTTGTTTGTGCATGGGAATGACAAGTTGTATGATTTGGGTATATAGTCCCCTTGTGGAGTGCTGAAGAAGATTCCTGCTCCTGACCCATGTTGTGTGTAGGATCCATCAAAATACATCTTCCATTGATCTGCTACACTAAGGTTGAAGATTGATTCATCGGGGAACTCTGAAATAAGTGGATTCTCTGCATATATTGGTGCCTCTACCAGTTGATTTGTGATTGCTTGTCCTTTGATAGCCTTACATTCTACATACTCGATGTTATGCTCTATCAGGATCATAATCCACTTAGCCATTCATCCTATGAGAGTTTCTTTAGAAATTAGGTACTTGAGTGGGTCTATCTTTGCAATGAGCTTGATCTGATGTGCTAGCATGTAATATTTGAAAATTTGAGCTACAAATATGACTGCTAAGCAGGCTTTCTCAATAGGTGTGCAGTTCAACTCATTTCCTACCATGGTCCTGCTGATGTATTAGATAGCCCTTTCCTTCTTGTTTTCATCATGTTGGGCTAAGAGAGTGGCAAGGGCTGTTGTTGTTGTTGATATGTATAAGATCAAGGGTTTTCTTGGAATCGATGGAATAAGGACTAATGGTGTGAGAAAATGCTCCTTGATCTTGTTGAACGCTCAGTCACATTTCTCATCCCATTTTTATACTACCCCCTTGTGGAGTAGATGAGAATATGGGATTGCCTTGTTTGCTACTTGTGCTATGAATCAACAGATGGACTAGAGTCTTCCTTGTACGCCTTTTAGCTGCTTTAGTGTTCTGGGTGCCTCCATCTCAAGGATCACCTTGACCTTGGAAAGGTCTACCTAAATTCCTCTCATTGATATGATGTACACTAGGAGCTTACCTGATTGTACCCCAAAGACACACTTCTTTGGATTAATTCAGACCTTGTACTTTTCTAGTCTATCAAAAATGGAGCTTAGGGTTGATATGTGATCTCGTCACTTCTTTGATTTAGCCAGTATATTTTCCACATAATCTTCCATGGTTTTATGGATCATTTCATGGAATATCAATGTCATGGCCCTCTAGTAGGTTTATCCTACATTCTTCAACCTGAATGGCATCATATTCCAGCAATATGTTCCCCACAAACAAGTGAAAGTTGTCTTGTGTTGGTCCTCTTTAGCTATCATGATTTGATTATATCCCGAGAAATTTTCCATTAATGATAGCATCTCATGTCCTGCCATCATATCCATGATCATGTCAATGTTTGGAAGTGGAAAGTCATCCTTTGGACATGATTTGTTTAAGTCTTTGAAGTCTATGCAGATGCGGATGCCCCCATTTGGTTTTGAAATAGGTACGAGGTTTGAGACCCACTCTGGGTAGTCGATTGGCTGTATGAACCTTGTATCTAGGAGATTTTGTAATTCCATTTTGACTAGAAATGCTATATGGGGATGCATTTTTCTCAGCTTTTATCTCATAGGCTTTGCTTCAGGATATAAAACTAGGTGATGAACTATAGCTTTTGGATCAAGCCTAGACATATCAACATAAGTCCATGCAAATTTAACCTTTCTTTCCTTTAGGAATGTAGCTAGGAGTTCCTGCTCTTCTATGAGAAGTGACTCGACAGAGAATGTTATGTGCGGTAGTTCCTCTGTTCCTAGATTGGTTGGAATGCATTGTTCTACCAGAACCGATGAATTTTCCTAGTGAATGGCACTGAGAGGAAGATTGAATCCTTCATTCTTCGATGCCTCAGAGAGGTTTTCACCATTGGATGCGTCCTTTATTTTTACTTTTTTCGATTCAGAGAGTGCCACAGTGTGTTTTTCACTCAAAGACCTTGAGATTATTCTCAATTTTTCTCTTTTGCGACTGAAGGATTCAATCATTTCCCATAATAAGCTTGTGTATCTAGTATTATTTCAAACCCAACTTTGATGGTATCCATATGGTACCGTATCCCGCAATCCCATGAATTTTGAGAGTGCCTCATCATTTTTAAACATGTCTAGAATCAATGGTCCTCATTGGTTGTAATTGATGAGTTCGGGATAGACTAGGCTTATCTCATGGGTTTGATGGTCTAACTCAAAAGATAGGGTGTTGATCATGAGTAGGGAGGAATCTTCAAAAATTATACATAAATCAGTTATGGTGTCCTCGGCATCACTACTACTACACACATCAGTTATGTTAAAGGTAAAGTTGTCTATGACTCAACCTATGGATACGGGTAATTGAAGGGTGGTTGTCGATAGCTGAGGGGGAGTTTTGATTGCTTTAACTGGGGGACTTCTACCACATATGGTTACACTCAGAGGGGTACACCCAAGGCCAAGATTTTTCATACGCTTTTAAATAATGATAGGTTCCAATCGACCATTTTTGTTCTTTCCAATACTTCCATTCCTATTAAACCAGGCATACCTAACATTAATTGAAGTCCTATGTTAGAATCATCCATAGGAAGGGTTGGTACAGGTCTCTCATCTTGATAGAGGAGACTAGATATGTCTCTCTCGTCCACTATTTCTCGGCCTAGATCCCCCCAACTCCTGAATCGAGAGGGATCTGCTCTGAAGGTTTGAGTTGTTGTACTGGGGGGTTGTTGCTATCCATGGGATCTAGGGAATTAAGGTAACTCCCCTACCACAAAGGATTCTTTCTTCATTTTGTAATCCCCACACCCATTGTCTTGGATTATGACCTTGATTTTAAATATATCAGGAATGGCAAGTGTCTTGGTCCCAGAAGTTGAGGCAATATTGGCTGGGTCTATATACGGAATTGAAGGTCCTTCATTGTTCTTTGGGACTTGAGGGATTTTATAGTACTTTTCTTCTAGGTTCTTGTAGTAGGTGAAGGGCTCAAGATCACCGTAAATCATGACCTCTTGATTTTGATATGTAAACTTGACACATTGATGGAAAGTCGATGCAACAGCTTGCATCCCATGGATCCATGGATGCCCCAGGAGGATGTTATAAGGAAAATCAAGGTCGAGGACCTAGCAAGTGGTTTCCATAATGGTTGGCCCTACTTGGATAGGGAGTTGGATAGTGCCTTGAGACACTCTTTCTTGGTCATCATATGCTCTGATTGTGATGCCCTTTCCTTTTTCAGTGGAATCCTCAAAGAATCCTAGATTCTTAATGAGCTCTAAAGAATAAATGTTTAAAATTTCACCCCCATCCACCAAGACCCTCTTAACTTTTTTTTTAAGAACCACAACTTCAATGTTAAGTGCACGGTTGTGAGATGGTTGAGCAAAGAAGTCCTGATCAAAAACTGTGAGGAGACTTGGGAAGATAATGTTTCCAACCATAGCTTGGAATTGTTCTGTATCAAGATTGGTGGATACGGTTGATGAAGCCAATGCTTCCTCAAGGATTTCTCTATGGGCAGATGAAATCTTTAGTAACTCCATGATGGATATCTAAGAAGGATTTCTTTTCAATTGATCCAAGACAATGTAGCCGTTAGGAACAGATTTTAGATTTGAGGTGGATTCCTTAGGGGGTTGTGATGACCCAACAATGGTGACATTTTTGCCACGTGTGGTGACTCCAACATCAACTTTGGCTCCCTTGATGCTAAATACAGTGACCAATTCATCTAGGGATGTGACAACTCCTTCGTACACATGGTTCACATTGTCATACTTTTGCTTCCATTTGTTATTTCCTTGGTTATGGTTAGGCATAAGATTCGTGTAGACCTTTAGATTGATTTCCAATTGGTTGTTCTACATTTATAATCTTGTCATCGATGAGGTCTTAGATTATATTTTTCAGCTTCATGCAATTGGTTATTGTGTGCCCCTTGATTTTATGATAATCACAAAGGTAAATTTCATGGTACCAAGGTGGTTTCACCATGGGATCTTGATAATTATCAAAAGTGGAAATTTTGATGAGATTCTCATTTACCAATTTCTTCATGATGGATTTGACTGCTTCCCCAAGAGTGGTAAAATTTCTCTTGGGGGGATATTTGTTTCATGGAGGTTGTCCCTCTTGATTATTTAGATTGTTGATTTTATTATTGGGTGGTGGTTGTGTTACCGCATTGGTTTGTGTGTTGTTGTGTTTTTTTTTTGCAGTTGTCGATATGTTTGGGCATTCTATTTTGGAGAACTAATTATGACCTTGGCATCGACCACATCGTTATTGGTGATGTTTCTATTTTTCACCCACGTGCGAGGTTTTTCATTATAGATGGTAGAAGGATGGTTGTCCTGATGTTCTGGATATGTGGGTGTTCCCCCTTGTGCAATAAGGGCTCGTTCAATGTTAAGTGCCTTGGGGATCAATTGGTCATAAATGGTGATACCTTGCACCTTTAGATGGAATACCAAGGTTTTCTCAAGATTGGAAATGATGGTGCAAATTTTTTTCTCTTTCGGTATGGCCCACTTACTCTGATTGGCCTTGGATTGCCATCATTGTAGAAAGGAAGTGAATGATTCCCCCTTTCCTTGTTTGAGTGCAGATAGTTCCTCTAGAACAATATCCATGCCAATGTTGAATGCATAGTTCTTTATGAATGCGTCAATGATCTCTTGGAATATTTTGATGCCGGTAGGCAAGCGAGAGAATCACTCCATGGTAGCACCAGCCAAGCTTTGAGGAAATAGACGCATCAAATATGTATCGTTATATGCAACTTCCATATAATGTACCTGAAATTCCCTAATGTGGTCCTCAGCATTTCCCAACACGTGATATTTTTCAAATTTAGGGATTTTAAAACCCTTTGGGAATGGTATCATTGCAAGGCACATGTCGAAAGGATAAGGACACAGATTGCTAGGTGTCCTTGTTGTTTTCCCTGATTGGAGATCAAGCACTTGCTATGAGAGAAATTTGATTTGTGGTGTAACATCATCTTGCAGATCAAGAGGTGGAGTGAACTTGTTTTGACATGGTTGAGGTGTTGGATTAGTGGATGGGGCATTAGGTATGTTGGTGGGAGTTTGTTTCAAACTTTTCTATGTGATTAAGGCTTGTTGATATGATTGCATTTGTTCTTGCACCAACAATGCTTGTTGTTGGTCTTCTTGTTGTTATGCCAACAATGTGTGTTGTTGGTCTCACTGTTGCTATGCCAACAATGCTTGTTGTTGGGATAACACCTGAGCTTCTTCCTGTTGCACTTGATATTGTTGTAGGTCTTTTTGATATGCTTGCTGTTGAGTTGCTTGTAGTTGCACCTGGTATTGAGCTTGCACTTACGCTTGATGAGCTTGATACTGGGCTTGGGCTTGTGCTTGTGATTATTGGGCTACCTACACAACTTGTGTAGCTTGTGCGACTTGAGCTGCTTGTGCAACTTGGGCGGCTTGTTGCTGTTGTAGTAAAGCTTGGGCTTGGGCCCCCTATTTTGTTGGTTATGCCGTTAATTGTGCTTGTGCTTGTTGAGAAGCTAGTTGTGCAGCTTCTTCATTTTGAACTTGATGAAGTGCCTTTTGATAGGCGATTCATTGAGCTACTTGCAACATGATGCTAGATGAGTTTTCCATGTTGATTTTTGGTGGTGGTGGTGGCAAATTAGGAACAGTGTTGACTGTTGTGATGGGATGAATCATTTTATTGATAATTTGGGTTTGTGTGGTGGATGGTGTGATTGACATCCTTAGTCCTTAGGAGACCATGTTTTGAGATATTTGGGGAATGGTAGATGATGTGTTGATTGCTTAGGTTTCTTGAATGGTTTCCACCTGTTGTTGCAATATCTATGGCAAGATGGGAGGATTCAGTATGCTGTTTTGATTTATGATTGGAGGATTGCTCATAGTTTTTTGATTGATGGTGGGTAAAGGGGGAAGGACTAGCCCAAGGGGTGATGCAAATGTTAATGGCGAAGGTGGAAATGGTGGAAAAATGGGTGGTGCATTCCCTTGAAGAGATGAGAATGATGATGAGGGATCGAAGATTCCCTCTACTCCAAACAATTCACCTTCTCCTTGTGAGGTCATGGGGAGAGAGTTTTTCATGTTGAGAGGATACACCGGTGTTGCCTGAAAAGATGTTGGATTGGTGGGATCATGAAATGTGAGCAAAACACATGGGTGTAAAGGATTCACTAGGACGGATTGATTTGGTATGGTGTTTACATCCAAACCTCGGTTGCTCACAAGGGGATGTGTTTGAGGTGCATGAAGCAATGATCTTCACTTGTTAAAAATTGGTGAATTTGGAGCAATGGATGAGGTGATTTATGGGATGCTTTGGGTGATTCTTTGAAATGGGGGTATGGGTGGGATTGGAGGCATGATCCTAGGAGGTCTTTCCACAATAGTGCTTATGTTATAATCAAAAGGGAGCTTGGCCCCTTCTTTTTCCAACTAAAGCATGTATAGGGAGGGATTTGAGCCTCAACATGGCATTGAAAATTCTATGAGTCTCAGGATTTTGAACCATTTCAATTATTTCATCTTGTGTCATCCCTGATGGGACTTTTAAATTTTTTCAAACTTTTGTCTAGTTTTGGGCGTCTATGTTCATCTTTCATGACTGGGGGTCTAACATTTAGGGTTAAGGGTTTTGTTACCCATGGTGAAATTAGTTTTTATCAAATAAAACCTCACATTATAATTTTGTGTTGACTTGTTATGGTGGGTTGCTAGTATTTTAAGTTGTTCGACTGAGACTTGTTCATCGTGTTGTTACCAACCCCTTTACCTGACCTGTTAGTTTTTTCTCCACATTCAGGTTTATATATTATTTTTTTCCTAAACCGAGTGGGTTTTCCCAATGTTTGGACTTTGGCCTAAAATTTTGTGCCTTCGAGGGTCTTTTCCCATTTTCCTAGTCAGCCCCACTGTTATAATTAACCATTTCCATGTGCAGATTGGTGGGCCGTTGGATTTGTGGGTTCAAATCTATACCATTCCTCGCAAGGTTTGTTGTTGACATCACTAAAGTGGTGCGAGGTATGCGAGATGATGCCATTTTTCATGTACAGTGGAGTGGGGCCTATCTCGATGCTCCAATAGTGACAAATGGGTGTCAAATCAATCGTGGTTGTTTAATGATGAAGATTAATTATGACCATCCCTCACCAACCTCGCACAATTGGATTTTGTTTTTTTAAAGTGTCATGAGGTATGCGATCTGGTGACACATTGCTTGGTTCCACAGTACAAGGTGGCTAGATGGGGCCTGCTACTGGTTCACGTATCTCTGATTGCGGGGGTTGTGCTTTTTATTTTTGGTGTTGTTTCTACTATTTGGGTCAGATGTGGGCATGTGTGTGTGTGGGCAATGTAGTGGCTTTTGTTCTATTTGGCTGGTTATAGTGGTGTAACTATTTTCATTCCTCTGTTCATGGTATGGTTACTTTTTGATGATGGGGAGTTTTAAAATATAATCCAAATTTCATTTGGTAAAAATGAAATTCGGTTGAAATCAACAATGGAGCCCGATGCTTGTTGCTCTCCTAACCTATAAAGGAGATTTCAAGGCTCATTGTGGTGGTCAGATTTTTGAAGTCCTAAATTTAGGTGGTGTACAATTGGAAGAATGATGTAGTATCTGGAAGGTTTTAGCTAGGAAGTCATTCTAGGTTGGTTATGTACATAAGATAAGCATACTATGCTTTTTGTAATTACTGATATCGAAAGAAATCTAAAAAATTTAAGACAATTTCTCTCTTGTGTATGTATGACAGATTGTGAATAAAGTTATCAATGGTTTCTTTATTTATCTTCAATGGTATATTTGAATGTGTAATTCATTTTATTGCTTTAACTTAATGAGTTAATCAAATGCTTGAAAAGAATTATGAATCTATGGTAATGCTTAGGATATGCTAAGGAGTATTATTTTGAATATTGAAAGTCTTTTAATGTAAGGCATTATAAAGATAGTTAAAGGATATCAAGGTTGTATCTTTTGTGACTCTCACCCAATTGAATGGGGCACTGATTAATTCATTCAAGATCCTTTTTAACATACTGACTTGTCACCCTAAATGTGTGGGTTCGAAGTCAAAAAATTTTAAAATCAAATTCTATCTCTCTTGAGATGCAAATCTCACATTAAGTCAGTTTTCCTAGCTCAAGCTGGTTGTTCTTACTTTTTGCTTTGCCAAAACCCTGGTAGATTGTATCTAGGTGCACTGAGAGGAATGTATATGTGTATAGAAGTATTCTTGAGTCATGAAGCATTATTGTGAACACATATAGGAGAACCCTCCTTGGTCCTACAAAGCTAGAAGTTAGGAGATGTCAGTTTTTGACTGAATCTTATCAGTTGGCCACTAGCCTTTGTGGTTCTTGAATATAGAGGTTGGCTACCTCTTAGAGAGTTTCAAAGCCTAGCTAGAAAAATAAAACACCAACAATCCCTAAGAAATTGTTGGTGATGTCCTCCACGTGTCCCTCCTCTTGAGGATTTTGTGATGGTAGAGGGAGATTACTCAGGGGATTACTTGATCCAATGGGATTTATTTCAAGAGCAGTTTGGCTTAGGTCACTCAAAGTTGATGTTTCTTTGTTGATTTCCATGTTCTTCTTGTGTTGTGATCTAGTTTGCACCATAGAATAGGGATCAATTTTCAAGAATGTGTGAGATAAAACTCTAATTATTTATATTGATCTAACTTTAGGCACAAAAGGAGAAGAACTAGGATGATTAAGGATCGAAGTGTGATGATGAGACAAATGGAAGATGGATGATGCAAGTGATTGAACTCTTGAGAAATCTTGAAGGAGATACTAGACTTTGGGACTTTGATTGGACTTGATTTGGTTTGATTTTATTTTGAACTTGGCTTGATTGAATTTTGATTTGGATAGTGAACTCATAAACTCTAAGAGTTGGATGTTTTCCTAGAGTAGATTTGTACACAAGATGATAATTTGGCTAAGTGTGTAAAGAAGGATTCATCTATACACCCTTAGTCAAACAAGATGATTTTGATTTGATTTTTCTTCTGGATAATGAAATTATAAACCCTAAGATGTTGGATGTTATGAAAGGGTATATTTTTTCACAAGGATTGATAATTTGACTAGGTGTGTGGAGAAGGATTAATCTACACACATCTAACCAAACAAGATGATTTGGATTTGGCAAGAGTCTAACATGAGTGATATTTTCAAGATTTCCAAGAGTTGTTGATGAGGTGATTTTTGATTTTGATGTTTGAGGGATGGGTGAGAATGATGAATTCGATCCTATATTAGACCTAGATAGAACTCCTTTCTATAAGACCTCAGTGTTGAAGAACATGCTTGGTACTTCCTATGTAAGAAATGAAAACCTTTAAAAGAGACTTGGATTTTGTTGGTAATACAATGCATACAAGTTAGGATTGTTCCTTGAAGCTTTCTTGTAAAAATTGTAAACCAACCTTTCTCTAACTTCGTGAAGCCTTGAAAGACGCTCTTCACGAGCTTTTGGATAAGACTTTTGAACCTTGGTTTTCAGATTTTGATCTTTTGGGAAATCATTTGGAAGAGTACATGTGTGGGGATCAATTGTTTCTTAGATTTTCTTATTGACTTATTTTTACCACAAACAATTCTTGATTAGGTTTTGAAACTAGATGTCTAATGTCCTAACTTCTTCTCATCTCACAAAGTCCATTATGTGGAGAATCGAGGAAATTAAGGCAAAGTTTCCCTAATGTTGACTTTAGTGAGAACAAATTATGATTAAACCCAAATACTTAGATGCCTCTAAGGATGGAACCCCTAGGGAAAGAAAGAGCACTTGGATTTGTCAAAGGTATTTGTTCCTCCTGAAGGGTTTGAAATTTTGAAGACTTCATGAATTCTTGTTTTCAAATGTTTTGAGACCCAAGAAAAGCATTTTGATTTCAAAGAATGTGCACAACCCAATGGATAAAAGGGGAAATATTTGTTGAGGTCCCACTTGGACTAATCCAACTATGGTTACTCTTAGTGGATGATTAGATTCTTGACCACAAAAACTCCCCCTTACATTGCTCTCACTTATTGGGTCAGCCAAGCATTAGTACCCATGAAACTCCCATCACATACTTCTCATCTCTACAAAGAGTCATAAAAATGTGAGATGTCTTCAAAACAAGCGTTCTTACATCAACAAATAGATAGGGATTTTGGCTTTTACACAATTTTGGCTTCTAGTCAAGGCACCCATTTAGAAGGCCACATGAGAGGCAAGATCAACTCATACAAAGAGTATCACCTGCTTGTCTATGGGATTTCTTGTAATGTTGATATTTCCTCAACATTCAAATTTATATGCCAGTTGGGAGAAGCTTGGTGTTTAGCTCGTTACCAGTTTGAGTTGTTTCCTTGGGGTGAGTAATTTTTCCCACCAAGGTAGGCTCTCTAAGGGTGAACACTAGTGAAGTATTTTATTTGTAGTTCGGCCACCTAACGCACTTAGGTGGGAGCACGCACAATAGATTTTCTTCACACTCGCAAAGGTTTGTTTAATTTTAATAGTCCAAATTGAAGTGTGGAAGTAATCACTTATACAACCTAATATCACAAAAAGACTTTTGGTTCTCAAGATCATAGTGAAGCACAAGAGAAGTGCATATGTATTTTTTAGATGATATTAATTTTGATAAGGGATTACAAAACAAAGAATACACATGTTCATTTTAACCACAAAGCAATGATATGGATTCTTTTTAAGCATCAATTTTTAAGTGTGAGATTTGTTTGTTCATTTATTAAGCCCAAAACAAAATTTAGTGAGTTTGCCTATGATTCTTTTTTAACCCTTTGCTTGTTCTTTTTAAAACCCAAACGAAAATTATTTGAGTCCTAAAAGCTAAAGATAACAAAGTACTTAAAATGGGATTATAATTGCTCCAAAAGTGTTTACAAACACTTGTTACAATTTTGAAACAAAGGGTGCCATAGAGATTCCTCCTTGTTTCTTCTCCTTATTTGTCACCAAAAACCTGCAATCAATTCTCAAAATGTTAGATGAGATCAAGATACAAGAAGATATGAGGGTTAGATGAATGATTAAGAATAAAATCCCTAAAACTTAGACCAAGTTATTTGTGATTTGACTTTAGGTGTAAATAAGGAAAAAAAATATAAACTGTATAATATTGTGACTGGATATCTTAGACCTGCACCAAAGTGACAAAATAATAGAATGTTAGTCAAGAAATACATCTAAAATACACATTCCCCATGCAATTCATTCAAATGTCAAGAACAAAAAATGAATTAAAGTAATCAAATGAAGCTGTCAAATCCTATTCAAAAAAACTCAAACTCTCAATCCCATGGGGGAATTGGTGCCATGTATGGTGTGCAGAATGGCCCTTTCCCAATTCCTTTATGCAATGTGATGATAACCTTGATAAAATTGATATAAAACTATGAAATTTGAATGAAATGGATGAAATTGTGAGTGAAATTGAGTATAGTAAAATTGCTTGGATTGTGGATGATCAATTCAATAGGAGAGGCCCTCTATTTATAGATTTGAAGAATGGAAGATTGAAGGATTTGGATGAATGTGGGACAAAAGATCAACAAATGAGATAAGGCCACTTGTCCACATGTGATTGGAGGAGGAATGAGCACATTTTGATGAATGTGCCAATAAATGAAATTAGGTGGAATTTGAAATTTGTGAAATGACAAGTTTAGAGGGAAGAAGACATGGAGTAAATTCCACTTAGCTCAAGGCAAAGGAGATTTAAGAGGCCTTTAATGCCTTGTTGGATGTACTCATCCCTTTTGGAGGGATTTTCAAATTTGAAGAATATTCCCTTTTGATGCCAAGTTGAGGGAAAATAGATGAATTAATAGATGAATTAAATTGATTTATTGGTGCAAGTTGAAAAATCTAGAGGATTGGAGTGATTAGGATTAGGATTAATCATGATTTGATTAATTTAGGTATAAATTAGATGATTTGACAATTTTGACTTAGATTTAGAATTTAAATAAATCAAAGTTGAGGAATAATGATTTAGATTTAATTGAATAAATATTTATTTATTTAATTAAAGAAGGTGGTATTAGATTAAATCAAATAAAGATAATTTATTTAATTTAAACAGATGAATTTAGAGATTTAATTAAATAAGGTGATTTTTTTAATTAAAAGAGAGACTATATGATTAATTAGACAAAATGATTTATTTAATTAACTAAAGAAAATGACAATTAATTTTTATTTATTTATTTAATTAAGAGAGGAAATATGATGCATTTAATCAAATAAAGATTATTTAATTAAATTAATTAGTAAAGGGGATGATTTAGGAAGAAATGATATTAGTAAGATCAAGATCAGATGTGTAGGATCAATTTGTATATTCTCTGTGTACAAATATTAACTATTTTACTGTGTTCTAACCATCACCCCAAAATGGAGGCCATAAATGGTACAACATTGGTTACAACAGCGGCCCAAATGCGAAAACCCACAAAACACAATGAATTCACAGTAACAAGCCCATGCATTCAAATTTATAGAACAATTTATGCTATTTTGTGGCATGGTGATATCAAAGTTTTTTATTGCACTTAATAAACAGGCTGTCGTACATATGAATGTTGTTTGCATCTAATTTCACAAATATACATATCTATACATAGGGATAATTAACTGGCACAAAAAAAAAAAGGCAAAACAACATAAATTGTATAGCATTAACTATTCTATTGCATTGCAACGATTGCCACAAAACGAAGGCTATAAATGAAAGAATACTTAAATAGTTGATGCTATTTTTTGGTAGACATGCATACATTTTCCACTAGCATATTCAATGGTGAAATCAATATTTTTATTGCACTTAATATATAGGTTGTCATACTAATGAATTTTGGCTACATCTAATTTCAAAAATATACATATCTACACATGGGGAAAATTATATGGTACACAACAAAAGAAGGAAAAACAACATAAACTATATAATATTAACTATTTTATTGTGCTGCAACCATCACCACAAAACGGATGCCATAAATGGTACAACATTGGTTACAACAGTGGCCTAGATGGGAAAACCCAAAAAACACAATAAATTCATAGTAACAAGCCCATGCAAAACCATCACCACCAACCGTAAACCAAGTAACAAGATACATTGGCCACGACTGTCACCAATGGTGAAACCAATGTTTCTTATTGTACTTAATATACTTTGGAAAGGCCATAGAGAAGGCCATCGAAATTAAAATGGTTGTTGGCATGAATATTAATTGTTGTATATTTTTTGTACAATGGCGATGGTTGCAAAGTATGAAAATAGTTCATGTTCTTATCGAAAAGGCATTGGTGGTTGTTGGAATTTTTATTTAGTGATACTAATCTCTTTGATACATGTACATATACAAATTTACTACATACACATATATCTGCACATGTTTGAATGAACATATTGTATGCACTCAAAAATTTCAATTGCATACATATATGTTTATGTATATACATATGTAGATGTATACATTCAAACAAACATTTCCACAAGTATATATAAGAACAACTGCAAATACTGATACATGTGTTGAGTTGTGTGATTGAACTTCTACCTTTAGAAAAGCTGGTCATTTTGGCTCATAGCTTTGATAGTAGGAAAAGCCACATAACAACACCCATCAATGCCTTATAGGAAATTGTGCAGACTTTCTCTATGTTTTTTGGGGTTTAAAATGGCAGGTGTTATTACAACCATGGCTACTACACATAAATGATACAAAAATTAATGTTGATGCCACAGTGACGAGCTACTGTGAAGGTGGAAGTTTGATCACCCGTTTTCAAGCTTCTATGAAGATGGTTGGAGGTTTTTTTTGTTTTCTTTGCATGGGGTGATGGTTGCAAAAGTAATATACAAAAGGAATAAATCAAACAATATTCATATTAAAAAATAATATAGTCTTTCTCAATATAACCTTATCATAAATTGCAACTATATAGCCTTCTCAATAGCACCTTGTTTAAATTGAAACAATATAGCCTAACCTAGAGCTCAAAAATCAACAATGCCTTATGGAAATCAACGTAAATTGTATAGCGTTAACTATTTTATTATGTTACAACCATAGCTACTAAATGAAAGCCATGAATCAAACAATATTTTTTCGAACAACGAGATAGATGGGAAAATTGGACAAAAATAGAAGAATACACAGTAACTCACCACAAAATGGCAACCATAAATGAAACAATATTGGTTTGAATAGTGGCCTAGATGGAAAAAATACACAAAAGAGAAGACTTCATAGTGGCTAACCTATGTATATGGATAAATTATTTTCCCCACCAATACCTTGTTAATTATGGAAGAAAATAGCCAGAGCTTGAGAAAAATTAACAATAATTCACTATGTTTCTTGGGGTTTTAAATGGCAGGTGTTATGACAACCATTGCCAGTATACAAAAACCCATACAGTAATTAATGTTGATGCCAACCAAAATTTAATTTTCATCATCCTTCCCTTTCCACATGTCGGAAAATCAGCCACCTCCTTCCCAGCGCCAACCATCACCTTTTCCTTGATCGTCAGAATGCTTAAAAAGTGGTCTTTGCATGTATGAAATGATAGGCTGTATTTTAAATGTTATATGGAACATTGATGTCACCATTGATCATATTGATGAACAATGCCTTTTTTTGTTGTGTTCCACTTTATTTATCCTATGTGTAGATATGTATGTATGTCATACTAGATGAGAATAGTATTGATACATACTGAGACATTCTTAGAATGATAATCTATATTTTAAGTGTTATATGGAACATTGATTCCACCACTAATTCTAGTTATGGACAATGTATTTTTCCTATGTGCAGATATGTATGTATGTCATAGTAGATGCAAACAACATTGATATATACTAATCCCTATGTTTATTTTGTTGGGACATTCCTGGAATGATAAGCTGTATTTTAACTCTTATACAGAACATTGATGCCACCATTGATTGTAGTGATTGAAAATGTATGTTCTTGGTTGGTTATTTTGCAAGAACATAGACTAATTTTGGAATGATTTACAAAGAGTTTTCTAAATGTGCCTTTTTTATATTATTTGTTTTCACTCATATTGTTAATGTCTCCACAAAAAAATTGAGAGATAAAAAATTTGAAATAAAAAAATTGAAATAAAGCTCGTTAGCCTTTGTTGCTTTAATTGAACCTTTGGCCCTTGTGTTTTTCTCACATAGAGTTCATAGTCATCCACTAGTGTTGCAGCTCTCACCTTTTTTAAAGAGAAACCCCAACAATGTCGGTCGACTCTAGCTCTCCACAGGCTACTGGACAACCCTCGATTGCCAATCCCGTAAGCTTGTTCTTGTTTCCTTTTTTCTACTAAAATTTATATTGGCTCTTTGCCATGTGCATCCAACGAGCTATGAAAAATTCTTTGCTTGAATTACTAGTGCTTGCAATGTATAGCCTGACTTATTTATATTTGAGCTATTTATGTGTCCTTCACCTTTTTGTTTGCTAGCCATTTTGGAGTAGCCTATGTGTAGCTATTTATGTGTCTTTAATTTTATTAGAGTTGCAAATAACTTCATTTTTGTTATAATATTTTTTATGTGATGTTCAGTCATGATTGTGGTCTATTTACTGCACAATACTTTTCTAATTTAGCTTTCAAGTCTACCTACACATATATATCTACATTTATACTTGTTGGTACATGTAATTGCATTTAAACTTGTACATATATGTATATATGTACATACATTGACAAGTATAGGTGTGGATAACTATGTATGTTGTACAACTCAAGCTACAAATTTGCACTCAATAATGCCTTGCAATACATGAAAGCAATAAATCAAACCATATTCATATTAACAAATAATATAGTCTTTCCTCAACAACACCTTATCGAAAATTGAAATAATATAGTCTGTCTTATTTATATTTGAGTTATTTATGTTTCCTTCACCTTCTTGTTTGCTAGCCATTTGAGAGTAGCCTATGTGTAGCTATTTAGGTGTCTTTCATTTTATAGGAGTTGCATATAACTTCATTTTTGTTATAATATTCCCTGTGTGACATTCAATCATGATTGTGGTCTGCTTACTATAGAATAATATTGTGATTTAGCTTGAGTCTACCTACACACATATATATCTACATTTATACTTGTTGATACATGTATTTACATTTAAACTTGTATATATATATACATACATTGACAAGTATAGGTGTGGATAACTATGTATGTTGTGCAGCTCATGCTACAACTTTGCACTCAACAATGCCTTATTGAAAATTACATAAACTTCTCAATTACTATTTTGAGTTGTGAATTCAACCTAGTATTGCAACCATCACCAATATATGTAGCTCATACATGAAGTAATGTTGTTGTCACAAGTGGTACCAAGTGATGTTTATTTCCTTTACTTAGACAACAAACATATGTATCTAGATTTAAACTTATCTATATTTGTTCTTGCATCTATTGATAGGTTTCTGCTGAAAAAATATTTTTCTAGGTCTTTGTTGAAACCATAATTGTTTCATTTAAGGCTTTCGTTTGTGGTGATGGTTATAACACTATACATTTTATGTTGTTTTCTACAAAGAATTGTTAATTGTTGTTCTCTATATTTGGCTATAACCTAAAGCTAGAGAACAACAATCAACAATTCCTTTTTGTAAATAACATAAACTGTTTAATTTCTTTGGTAACTTTAGAATGCTAAATATTACTGTGGTTGTATTTGTGAACTGTTTCATTGCTTATTTCTTTGTATATGTGGAATGTTTTATTTCTAAAACCATAAATGAAATAATATGTTCATAGATATGCAAAAATGATCAACAATGTGTATATATGTGCATCCAACTTCAAATATATACCTATTGGTATAGCTTTTATTTTGGATCTGCATATATATGTATTGCATGTGTTGGATGCATATGTAGGAATCTGTTGTTTGGCGACATACAAACAAAAAAAGTATGTCTTTTTTTTGTTGTGTTTCATTTGTATTTTGTTATGTGTAGATATGTATGTATGTGGAATTAGATGTAGGAAAAATTCAGATATATTGAGCTTTCCATGTTTATTGTTTGGGGAATTTGAAGTTAAATGCATCTTTTTAGTTATCATTTCTTTCACCCTCAAAAAGAGAAGTTGTTAGAATGATAGGTTGTATAGTAAGTGTTATAAGGAACATTGATTTCACCATTGATCAGAGTGGTGGATGATGTATGTTCTTTCTCAGGGGTTTGGTGAGAGCCCATGAGGCACCATGACCCAA
Organism: Sequoiadendron giganteum; assembly: GCA_007115665.2. Classification (NCBI taxonomy): domain Eukaryota; kingdom Viridiplantae; phylum Streptophyta; class Pinopsida; order Cupressales; family Cupressaceae; genus Sequoiadendron; species Sequoiadendron giganteum. The sequence goes on along the minus strand of CM021104.1, from coordinate 309,958,206 downwards.
TATGGTAGGGTGGAGAGCAAGGTTAATTTTTCTCTATTTCATTTTATATTTCCTATGTGAAGATCCATGTGTTTCTGAGATTATATGCAGTCGAAATTCATATGTTTGAATTCCACCTATGGATGTATATAGGTGTTGTCTACATATAAATTTAGATGCATATATATTTGTATAGATCTTCCTTTGTAAGCATATATGTATACTCTTTTTTTTTATTTTCACCCATTGCCACTACATGGAAATCATAAATGAAATAATATTTTTAAAGTTGTTCAACAGCAATCAACAATGTGCATATATGTGCACTTAACTTTGGATACATATATATCAATGTAGATTTTGTTTTACAACTCGAAATATATGTATTGCATGTGTTGGATGTATATGTAGGAATTTGTTGGTTGGAAATATATATACACAAAAAATTATGTGTCTATTTTGTAGTGTTTCATTATTCTTTTCTTCTACACAGATATGTATGTATGTGAAATTAGATGTAAACAAATTCATATATACTCCTCCCCATGTTTATTATTTTGGGAAGATAGTTGTTATTTGTTTCGCCCTCAAAGAGTCATCAATAATAGGATTTATATTAAGTGTAATAAGGAAGATTAGTTTCACCATTCATCACAATGGTGGGAAATGTATGTTATTGCTTGGGGGTTTGGTGAGAGCATATGGGGCTCCATGACCCAATAAGGTAGGGTGGAAAACAAGTCTCCTTTTGTTGTTGTTCATTTTACTTTCCCTTTGTGCAGATATGCATTTTTCTGAAATTCGAGATGGACATAATTCATCCCTATGTGTAGATATGTATGTATGTGAAATCAGATACAAACAACATACCATATATACTCCTTCCTATGCTTATTCTTTTCATACTATTATTATGATTTTTTTATAGGCCTGCACTTAAACTTCTCCACAAAAAAATTATTGGTGCTTGGCATGGCTTGGCCCCATGTCCATTCATCCAAAATTGTTGCAACCACTGACAAAAGAATGGGTGCATATGTTTCGATTGACGGTTGCAGTTCTACTATTTCAGAGTAGCATAGTGCATTTATTAAAATTCTTCTTGTTTGCAATAGCAATACAATAGTCTATGCTATTGTCCAAAAATACATTTCTTTATGTTGATTGTTGTTTGTGGCCTTGAATAAATTGTTTGATCTATGGTTTTTTTCCAGTGGGAATGGTTGGAAAGTTATAAAATAGTTCATGTTCTTCACGATAAGACATTGTTGGCTAGCTTTATATGACTTCAAGAATTGTTGTTATTTATCTAGGCCTCAATAAAGATTTAATCAATGTTTCATCCGAAGCTAAATATACAACCTCCCATTGTAATAAATCCTTGATGAGGTTTAGACAAATAACAAATATCCTTCAAGGAGAACATGCCCTATTTTATTAGTTTGTAAACATTATCACCATAGACAAACCATACGATGATTAATGCTGATGCCAACCACCATTTAAATTTGTTGGCCTTCTTTATCGATGTGCCAAATGCTTATAATTTAAAAATAAAACAAAAATCTCCACCTTTTCCTGATCATGAACCAACCACCGAAAGGCTTAAAAAATGGGGAGGCTGATGATTTTTTTTGCCAAAGTTCACAAAATAGGGGAAAACCACACAACTGGAGGTTTCCAAAATTTTGTCATTTGATGTCTGTAGTTTTAATCTTCTTTTGTTGGCTAAGTGTAGAGTATATTGTTGTTGCATGTGAGTTCCTAAAATTAGATCAAAGGTGGGATCAATGTTCCATGGTTAAGTTTTTGTATGGATTCAAGTATAGTTGTGATTTTTCTAGGCCTCAATAAGGATTTCATCAATGTTTCATTTGGAACTTAATATATAGCCTCCCATTGTAAAAAATGCTTAATGAGGTTTAGACAAATAACAACTATCCTTCAAGGAGAACATGGACTATTTTATTACTTTACAAACATTGTCACCATAGAGGAACCATACAACGATTAATGTTGATACCAACCAACATTTAATTTTGCTAGCCTTCTCTCTTGATGTGCCAAACAATTTTTATTTAAAAATATAAAAAAATCTGCCACCTTTTCTTTGACTGGGAGTTGAGTGCCGAAAGCCTTGAAAACTCGGAAGGCTAATGAAAATTTTGGCCAAAGTTCACACAATATGTGATACCCACACAACTGGAGGTTTCCAAAAAAATTCATTTGACATCTGTAGTTTTAATCTTCTTGTGCTGGCTAAGTGTAGCGTATATTGTTGCTACATGTGAGTTCCTAAAGTTAGATCAATGATGGCATAAATGTTCCATATAACACTTAAAATACAACTTATCATTCCAAGAATGTCCCAATAGAATAAACATAGGGATCACTATGTATCAATGTTTTTTGCATCTACTATGACATACATACATATCTTCAAATAGGGGAAATACATTTTCCATCATTGTGATCAATAGTGGCATCAAACAAAAAATCATAGTAACAAAACTTTGCAAAAATATAGTCTTTTCTCAACTACAACTTATCAAAAATGAAACAATATAGCATTTTCAACAATCTCTTATTGAAAATGAAATAGTATACCCTAAGCTAGAGAACAATAATCAACAATGTCTTATGGAAACAATGTTATTTGCATATTTTATGACATACATACATATCCTTACATAGGGGACATACATTGTCCATTGCTCTGATCAATAGTGCCTTTACCAAGAATTTTATGTTTCTTTTCAAATCATTGCCCCATACATAAAACATGAAATAACCTGCAACCACCTTCATAGAAAAATGACAACAGATGGTCAAACTTCCACCTTCACATAAGCTCGCCCTCGGGTGAACCCACAAAAGTGGTTTACAATTGGAGTGAGGAAGGAAAAGTTGAAAAAAATTACCCCATGCCAGAAAATTCATATTTGGGGTTAGAACGAACCAAAAGAGGGTTTGAATGAACTAGGGTTGAAGCGAACCCATTCAATGAACTTCTCACCATTCCCGTAAGAAAAAACAAAGGAAACCCTTTTGGAAAGGGGATTCGAATGAACCCTAGTTAGAGAAAACCCTTGGGGGTTCGCTCAAATCCCCCATTTCCCTCCTTCCCCCCCTCAGGTGGTAAAAAAGTCTAGAATTTTGTGCCTCAAAGCTGAGGTTGAGGATGAAAATGGAGGAGACTTCAAAAACCTAACTGGATGATGGTAGTCCTCAAAAGGAGCTATCCAACAAATATAGTTTTAATATGTTTTGGTTTTATTATGTATTTGTTTTTTTAGTTTTATTAAACATAGGTTTTTGACCAAAAATCAAGCTCTCTATTTTGCACATGTGGACAAATAGCAGATTATCAAATAGAAAAATTAAAAAATATGAGTGCACAAGATATTGAAGTCCTTGATCCAACAAAAAAAAAAGGAATTTTGATACATACGAAAAATGTTACATTGTATACGGTCTGCCTATGTCTAAATTGTAATTGGTTTGACTTCGAAATTTGATTAAGGAAAAAATATTCAATAAAAAACTATAAGACCAATTGGAAGCACTAGATATCGAAGTAAAAGATATAAATTCGAAATAATTAGAATTTTATCCTTCATGCAAAAAAAGTTATGTTGTATATGGTGAGCATCACTCCTTAAAAATGTTGTCTGCTGAAAAAAACTAGTTTTCAAATGAGATGGAAAAAGAAGTGCAATCTGATTCCAACTTTTTTGAAAAAAAAAAATATTTAGAATCTATATACAAAATGTCACAAATCACTAGTTTGCATCATCTTCAAATTCCTCACAGTTTAGCCACTATAGGTGCCCGAAAGTGAAGATTTAGTTAGAAAAAAATATTATAGTGTCTAGTTTGGCCAAAAATTGTAAACCATTATTGTGGGATCACCCCCTCCTGAAATCTACATTAACTGTTGAATGGTTCCTGTGTAATGGAAATGGCTGTAATAACACCTGCCATTTAAAACATCAGAAGAGGTGGCGAAAGCCTTCACAATTTTTAATAAGGCATTACTGGGTGTTATTTTGTTGCTTTACCTGTTATTAAAGTTGTGAGCCAGGATTGGGAGCTTCTTTGAAGGTTAAAGTTCAATCGCCCTGTTCAACACATGTATCACTATGTATGTACATCTATAAGTTTCCATTCATCTATATATGTATATTGTCTACATCTAATGCCATGTACAAACATTTCTATAGATACTTTTTAGTGTATATATTTCCAATTAAAAAATTCCTACATATACATCCAATGCATGGTGTTGGTTTGTATTTGTTGGAATGTATTATGGAATATCTGGAAAAAGAGAAAGGCAGATCTATGCATATTGTTGGAAAACCTAGTTCAATTGAAGAACAAAATTCAAGTTAGTAAATTCTTGTTCCACCTTGTTTACATACCAATAGAATTTTAGGGACAACAACCCCGGCCAAAACATATATAGGAAATATACAACCCCAATAAAATGAAAACCATCAACACACCTAAAATTCTATCGATATCTAAACATGATCTTACAGAAATTTCTTCTGTTGAACTGGGTTCTTCAATTGAACTAGGTTCTTCAGCAATATATATCAGTGCAATAGATCCTTACAAATGCATTCAGCGCATGCAATCCCTACATATGTTCTTGCAAAAAAAAAATGTTCACTGATATATAGCTATTTGAATTTAGATGCACCATTTAAGTTATTATTTCTTTTATCCTCAAAAAGGAGTTATTACAATGATAAACTGTATATTAAGTGTAATAAGAAAGATTGGTTTCACCATTGATCCAAGTGGTGAACCATGTATGTTCTTGCTCAAGGGTTTGGTGAGAGCCCATGTGGCTCCATGACCCAATATGGTAGGGTTGAGAGTAGACCTTGTTTTGTTGTGTTTAATTTTATATTTTCTATTTGTTGTTTAGCTACACTATGGTTCTTTAAGTTGGTGTTTGCAAGCACTTTATTGTCTTCATCATAATATATTCTTATGTATATATATATGTATATATGCATGTGCAATCAAAGAAGTGAAGCTCTTTTAGATGGAGGCTAGAATGAAGGAAGGCACAATGTATAACCATAAGCAACAACAACATTACACTATCCTTTAAAGAGTGGATCATACCTTCCACTCATTAGAGTCTCCATCAAAAATGCATTGCATTAACATAGATACATTTACATATGCATATGCATATATGTATGCTTTGGTTTTCTCCATAAGGCACTGTTGAAAAATGAATTTGTGCATGTGTGGGTTTTTTTCTTTAAATGTATGGTTTTATATTTCCAAGCAACAAATTGCTACATATGCATCCGATTCATGATACTGTGACTATTATTCCTTTTAGCCTCAAAAAAGGAACTGTTAGAATGATAGGCTCTATATTGGGTGTGATAAGAAACATTGGTTTCATAATTGATCTTACTGGTATACAATATATTTTCTTTCTTGGGGGTTTGGTGAGAGCCCATGATGCTCCATGACCCAATATGGTAGGGTGGAGAGCAAGCCTACTTTTGGTGTGTTTCTTATGTATGTTTGTGATATTAGATTCTCATAACATTTGTATGTATGGTAGGATGTATATTAAGTGTTATATTAAACATGGAATGCCTACATATGTTCTTGCAAAACAAAATGTGTACCAATATATAGGTATTTTAAGTTAGATGCACGTTTTTAGTTATTATTTCTTTCAGCCTCAAAAAAGCAGTTATTGCAACCATAGGCTGTAAGTGTAATAAGAAACATTAGTTTCACCATTGATCAAAGTGGTGGAAAATGTATGTTCTTTCTCGGGGGTTTGGTGAGAGCCCATGGGGTTCCATGACCCAATATGGTAGGGTGGAGAGCAGGTGTTCCTTTGTTCTATTTAATCTTATATTTCCTATATGTTCTTTACCTACATTGTTGCTCTTTAAGTTGGTATTTGCAAGCAATTTATCATCTTCATCATAATATATGTATATGTATATATGCATATGCAATCAATAAAGTGAAGTTATTTTAGATGGAGAGTGGAATGAAGCAAGGAACTATGCATAAGCATAAGCAGCAATGATGCTACATTCTCCTTTAAAAATACATCGTACCTTCCCTTCATTACACTCTTCATAAAAAATTCATTGCATATGGATAGATACATTTACATATACATATGCATATATGTATGCTTTGGTTGTTCTACATAAGGCATTGTTGAAAGAAAAAATTATGCATGTGCGGGTTTTCTTTTTTTGTGCATGGTTATGTTACTATGGATTATTTTGTTTTGGAGGTTTTCCATCTGGGGCATAGTTGAAACCAATATCTTTTCATTGATGGATTCTATTATGTGTCAATGGTTGCAATGTAGTAACATAGTTAATGTTATAGATTTTTTGTTGTTTTCCATATGGCATTGTTGAGTGTTGCTTTATACGTTTGTCTATTTTGTTTCATGTTCAATTGGCTTGACCTATTTAGTTATATGATTGCTCTTTAAGTTGGTGTTTGCAAGCATTTTATTATTTTCCTCATGTTATGGTTGTAGGCTCCTTAGCCTTGTTCAAGTTCCATCCCTGCATTAACTATGGGCCAAAAAAAGGTAGAAAAACACCAAAGAAACCATCTCTATTATGTGCGCCATAGAGACCAACTTTGTGAAATTCACCAAGCTAAATAGTTGCAGCAAAGAGCCGCTCTAGCTCATCCTTGCTTGGACTCACCTAATCAAGTAGAAACAACACAATTTATGCCAAGCTCGTTGGAAGAACATCCTCACTCTTATACTCCCATAACCCCCATGCCTTCCAAGATTCAGCACAACCTTTCCAGTGAAGGCGCCTTAATAGAAGCTGGCTATAGACCTCAATAAACGCTTTTTAGGAATGTCTAGCCATCCACATCATCAACCCCCCACCATTTTAGTAGCATGTTTGGAGATTATTTTCAGATTACAATGCAGTCCTTTCATTGACGCATTGATGCTTTGTCTGATTTGAAATTTTGTAGTGTTTGCAAGGAAAGCTTAGTTGACATGAAAGTGTGAGCAACAAATGTGGACGTCATATGCTTGTGTTGTGATTCTAAAAAAAGGTATTCATAGATTTAGTTTAGTTAACAAGATGGATCTAGGACCACAACCTCTTGTCCTTGCAAAGCTTACTCAGGTTGAGGAAATTCTTATAGCTAGAGATGCTCCAATTTTACAAGTGATGTATGCTAGAGGAGGAAAATACAAATATAGTGGCCATAATTTAAGCTTCCCTTAAGACATTGCGACCATTACAACTTTGTTATCACATCGCCTAAATGATATTGAAGTGGTGATTGTTCAAAGAAATTGCATTCAAGGGATGAACTATGATTGCTATGTTGACCAACATGTCATGGCTGCATTAATATACAAAACTGAGAATGATCCATACTATAGTGATGTTGCAATTGATTGTGATGCTTTAAATTTATTGTTTGCTATAAGTACTAACATCTCTAATCTTCTGCACACATTGAAAGAACCCACACATAACATAGCCAAACCAATGGAAACTCCATAAAGTGTTGTTGATGAGGAAGCTGAGCTTGAGCAATTATCATCATTTATTCCATTGATGCCTAACCCTCCCTAGGAATTGTAGGCAATTAGAGATTCCTTGTAGATTGAGGACATTAGTCAACATAGTTTTCCTTGGCCTAAGATAAATTCTAACCCTATCAATGAATACAATACAAAAGGGTTATTAAGCATGGATTTTCCAACATTGTTCCCCACCTAACATTAATGCCCCTACAATCAAGAAGCATACATATTCACTTGCATGAATATGCATTGCACTTGATCAGATACTATGATAGTAGATTTGGAAGCCATGTAAGATTTACATATTAACTTTATAATTTGATAATGAGACATTGAAGCCAACAGTCGGATTTTGTTTTCATGAAAACAAACTTGGAAGAAAGGATCCCAACATATTGTTGCTTCTTTAAGAAAATTTCTTCAGGATGCACCAGACACCCAAATAGAAAACTAGCTTGTTTGCTTTGGTACATATTTGTGAGGGATGCGCTCATATTGGGGCAAGTATCATAAAGAGCTCACAACAATGATCCACCAACTTGGCACACTAGCTCTCTTCTTCACTTTGAGCTTTGCAAACAAAAAATGGGCTGATTTGCACAAGGTAATTGATCCTCATGCCTAGTTGTATATGCCATACTCTCGAAGATGCTTCATAGACAATGTCTTCCATAACCCACACATAATAGCCTTGTACATGCACTTCCAATTCACCATTTTCTCTGAAGAGTTTATTGAGAGGGTTTTCCATACAAATTATTATTGGTATAGGTATGAGTGGCAACATTATGGATCAACATGTCCATGGTTTCTTGTGGCTTCCAGGTGCCTCGAATATGGACATGCTTGATTGGTCCAACCTGCATGAGCTTCGGTAGGAAAATAATTTTTTTGATCAATATGTTTCAGCATGGAAACCTCATTCCATAGAATATCTAATATCAAGAGTCCACCACTCTTCTTTGGAGGACCCGTGTTTTCTTGATAGTCTGCAAATTTCTTGCATGGATCCAATGGTGGATTATAAATAGTTGTTGAATACAGTATAGAGGCATATCAAATATATTGAATACACTTGCCTCAGGAAAAAAGGCCACCAGTTACAATGTCGCTACAAAGCTCTGTGGAATGCACAACCATCATCGACATCGGTAATTGATAGTGAATCAAACAAACCCTATAAGATAGCAAGGACTATGTTAATATCCACAACCCTAAGATGCTCACAATTTGGAAAGAAAATGTTGATTGTCAGCTAGTCTTGTCAAGATCAATTGTGCTAAACTACATTTCCAAATATGCATCAAAGTCTGAAAAAAATTCTGAAAGCTATATTGATATCTTCCATAGGCTTGCAAATAAAAATTCATCTAGGGATAAAGTGTCGCCTGCCTATAAAAAATTCATGATGAACTTGGTTGTATCATGACATTGGTGCACAATAAATATGCCATATGCTACAAAATTTTCCCCTTGTCATCTCAAGAAGGAATTTATTGTCTTTGAACATGAGTAGGTAGACATTCCACCATCTGAAAATAGACGATAATGGTGACGATCTTGCAAGTGTTTATATTCATTGTTACATGCAAAGACTAGTTGAAATGGAGACTATATCCCTTATTCAATTTGGAAAATTGTATACATTTCATAAAAATAGCAAAGGTGGGGGTTGGCGTTTGCACCCACACCCTACTATCATCATTGTTTACCCACTATTCAAGTCTTCCTCCCCAGAGCATAGTGATACCTTTGAAACATTTTTCTAGTCAAAATTGCTACTATATGAGCCTTTCTGAAATGTTGAAGCAGAATTAGGCCTCACTAGAGATAGGATAACATAGAATTGGAGGATATTTCATGTTGTTGGCTATCACCTTTAGCATGCCAATAGAGTTATTACTTCCCCCACCAATGAAGAGGAATGTAATAGTGATACCGACAACACCCAGTCTTTGCCTCCCACAGATGAATATGAATGGGAGTTGCTTTCTCACCTTGGCGCTTCAAACAATATTTTCTTTGACTAGTTACAACTATTGGGTAGACGAGACTTTGATTTAAATCACTTGTGGGGTGCACATGATGTTCCTGAGAATTTTCATAGCGTTGCTATAGATTTCATCTCAACAAGTAAATTGCATACAGCTGAAGTTACTCTCTGCCCATTGGTTGCACCTACACTTTGTCATCAACTTTCTCCAAAGAAAAAGCTTGCTCTAAATATTATTGAACAACAACATCTTGCCCTGTCTTCATTGGCATCATTGTGTTTGATTATTCAAGGTAATTTTGGTACAAGAAAACATCTGAAGAACACTCAATACGTCATTGAACTAGAGAATGAATCATTTTCTTGCTTTGGCATCAACGGGGGTGGCCACCTACAATATATGTGCCTTTATACTACATACAACTCTCCAAATACCAATTAGAGATATGAATCCAATAAAAGGATAGTCATTGACCATATTTTAAGAGGACTTCAAACATATTAAGTACATCTTAATTGATGAAATGAGCTTCTTGGGGCCCAAGTTGTTGCTCAAAATAGATAGTCGATTACGGAAAGCATTCCCTACTAGGCATATGCAACCTTTTGGGGGTACGTCTATTATATGTATGGGTGACCTAGGACAATTGCCACCTATTTTGGACAAGCCTATCTATGGTTCTCACTCCATAGCCTTGGCTCTTTGACACACTTTCAATGTTGTTGTCATGCTTGACACAATCTTTTGCCAACATGGTCAATCTGATACGCAACAACTATTTCAAAGAATCCTTTTCAATCTTCTAAATTTTCAGGCATCATAGGCTGATTGGAAAAATATTATGAATCGAACAAATTCCATGCTTTCAGCTAAAGAAAACCAACAATTTGATGCAACTATTCACTTATTCCCAACAAATAGGTTTGTTGTCGTGCACAATAGAAAAATGCTTCAAAATTTAAATGTACCCATTGCAATTAGTATTTCTGAAACTAATCAGCAAAAAATAGTTGATTATGGCGATGATGAGCAACTTCAAGTGGAGCTCTTACTTGCAATAGGAGAACAAGTAATGTTAACAAAAAATCTTTGGGTAGCAGCCGACTTGGTTAATGGATCATTGGGTATTGTGAAGTCTATCATATATGCTAGGGATGCTAGACCACTTCAACCACTTGAATATGTTATTGTACACTTCCCAAACTACATTGGCCTAGCATGGGATCAAGATAAGCCAAAATCCATCCCCATTCCCTCAATCACATAGGGCAGCCAAAGACAACTCCCCTTGACAATGGCTTGGGAAATAACAATACATAAATCTCAAGGGTTGACATTGGAGAGAGCTACAATAGATATTGGAACTAAATAAAGACAAGGACTAACATTTACAACTCTTTCCCATGTAAAATCAATAACAGGAATATGTAAAGATCTTCCTTTCTCTTTTGACAGATACTCTAGACTACATTCCAACAAATATAGTGCACTTCAAATGAAAGAAGAGGATTGCCTCCAACAATTTTCTGCATTTCCATCATGATGAAATGTGTATATTCTTTACGGTAACTATGTTGCTTCCCCTTTCTTTGTTCATTTCAATGCATTTAGAATTCCACCCATTTCTAAATTTTCTTCCTTCTTGTTCCCTGCATAGTCCAATTGTAATCATTGCTACCAAGCTAGCCAAAGTTCTGCTTCTTTGGTGATTACTAAAAGAAGTTGCTATTTGATTCTTGCATTATGCTTCTTGTTTGTTGCAATGACAAACCTGCATTCCTTCCTCTTCTTTGCTTGACCAAATAACATTTATATTTAATGTTGCTATAAATATACCTTCCTCTTCTTTGGTCAATAATCTCATTGCTAGTGCTCTCTCCTTTAAACCATTTTTATCTAACTATATCAGATTCTAACCAATTTAGATTGCAAATATTCTCAATTGTAATTGGAGATCTTGACAATGATTAATGGCTTTGCGATTGTAACTTATCCATGGTGTATGGGTTGCAACTACATTCCATTTATATACAAGATTTGATGGTATACCTCCTTTATTTTGTCTCTTATTTTACAATGCATCTAAAATTCTTTCTAACAAATAATACAACTATACATAATTTTAGAAATGAATAACAATAATTTCAACTCAACAAAATTTTCAGGTGCTAGAACAAAATTATATGGGAGCTATAATTGTAAACATGTTGTGTCTTGTTCTCTCAAGAAGGTATGCTTGCATCTTTTTTATGTGATATCTTCTATTATAGATGCATTACATGTTGGAAACACAAGGGTAGACAACTAAGAGGGGGGGGTGAATCAGTTGTCACAAAATTTCAAACCTATTAAATTTATTAACCCCTATTCTTAGATTTGATTAATAACCATGAAAGCATAAATCAACAACACATCAAAAACACACATAACACTAAGATTTTTGTGTGGAAACGATGTTAGGGAAAAAAACACAGTGGAGGTCAATCCACAAGTTTATACCTTGTTAAAAGCATAAAAATAATGAGGAATGCACATGCATTCAAGCACACTACCTAGAGCTCACTGCTTAATTACAAAAGGCTTACTACCCAAGGGAATACTCATTTTCTTACAGTAATATTTAGATTAAATCCATCCGAAAGATATTGAACTGAGAAAATAACATCTACTAATGCCTGATTACAATTCTGGTTAAGCACATGAACACTTCTTCACTCTTCTTCATTCTTCTTTACTCTTCTTCACACTCTGATTTGTCTTTGAAATATTTAGAACATTATTCACACATAATTCTTTCTCACACATATTCAAATGAAGAAACAATCACTTATATATATCCACAACAAGGAATTGCATCACTACATGTCAATTTCAACAAAATAATAAGATGAATACAAATTGTAAGCCCAAAACAATAAATATTATTAATGAGAATCTACCAAGGTTAGCCACAACATAGTGGAGACCCAAAATAATATCCTCAAACAAAAAACAACTTCAAAAATTATTCTTCAAAGATCCACAACATTCTACAATCACCTTGTCAGCCATGAACATCAAAAACATGAACACGCAAGAGAAAATTACCAATTGCGAGCACAACAATCAATGTGAACATGCAACAAAGATAAAGTGCAATCTAGAAACATCCACAAACACCACAAGAGAATTCACAAGAACTCAAATTACTAGAATCACATTATCTTCTTCTAGGAACACTAGCTACAATAACAAAATAACTATCAGAACACAAAAAATCCTAACTTGCTCAAATCTTCATGTGAACCTCTGAAACATTTGGTGGATAAAATAAATACACCTGAAAAAAAACCCTTTAATTTTCAACTTATCACCATCAACATACTGAATTTTCCATCATATTGGTCTTCACTGCTTCATAGACAACCTGCAACATATTTTATTACAATTTTCTCAATATCCTCGACATATACAGTCTAAAAAAAATTAATGCTAATAGTGTTGAAATCAATGAAAACCACAACATCCAACAATCTCCCCCTTTGGAATTGATTTTAACACATGATGTGAAAATAACCATTGACGCAATGAACTCCAACACTTACTCCCCCTTAGGTTCTGACTCTTTTCTCATGACTTCTCCTCAGATAATTCCCAGTTTTTCACATTGCTCTTCTCCCCCTTTGAAATCGATGAAAAAGGTACACACAAGATCTAAACCACATATCTGAATCATCTGACTACTCCCCCTGAGTAGTAGCCACTACAACATCAATTTGAATCAAGACAATGCATCTTAGTTCTAATTAGGAGGGGTAATCACCCCTAACTTCCCTCTAAGATACTCAAAAGTATCCTTAGGCAATGACTTGGTAAAGATATCTCAAATCTATTCCTTAGTAGGCACATACTCCAATCGGACTTCCTTTTAACTTAGCTTCTCTCTCAAAAATTTAAACTTGATAGATATATGCTTGGTATTTGAATGCAACACTAGATTCTTAGAAATGTTAATTATACTTGAATTATCATAGAATATAGAAATAGGCTCATCATACATAACTCTAATATCTTTCAACATCTGATTCATCCATAATACTTGAGTACAATTGTTAGTGAAAATAATGTATTCTACCTCTGCATACTAGACAAAAAAATGGCATTCTGCTTTTTACTTAACCATGAAATCAACTTCTTTCCCAAGAAAAATGCACCACCACTAGTAATTTTCTTGTCATTCACATCTCCTGCCCAATCAACATCAGTAAAGGCACTCAAAGTAAGATCATCATCTTTAGGATACCACAGTCCAAAATCAACTATTCTCTTCACAATAGTCACATGAGATTCCTTAGGGTCGGCTTGAAATCTTGCACACAATACATACAACATTCATGATATGAGGTCTAGTTTGAGTCAAATAAAGCAATCCACCAATTATTGATTTGTATCTAGTCTGATTTTCCTTCGAATAATCATCATCTATTGTCAACTTACATCTGTTCACCATGGGTGTACTGATTGGCTTTGAATCTTCCATACCAAACTTCTTTATCAATTCTTTCACATACTTGGACCAAGATATAAAGATCCCTTTATATAACTAATTAATTTGCAATTCTAAAAATAGTTTCATCTCTCCAATCATTGACATATCAAACTCATTCTACATCTCATCAACAAATTTCATCCACAAACCATCATCTCCTCCAAAAATGATATCATCAACTAAGACTTCCATAATAAAATCTTTATCATCATCAATCTTGAAATACATATTACTACCAATAGTCCCTTTGTTAAATCCAAGCTTCAAAAAATACTTGTCCAATCTTGCATACCAAGCTCTAGGGGATTGCTTGAGTCCATACAATGCTTTATTCAAGCAAAAAACCATATCTCCCTAACCAGTCAATTGAAATCCATCAGGTTGCTCAACATACTCCTCTTCTTCAAATTCACCATTTAGAAATGTTGACTTGGCATCCATCTAATAAATCTTGTAGTTTTTGTAGGCAACATAAGAAATAAATAGTCTCGTAGCTTCAATCCTAGAAATAGGGGAAAAAGTCTCTTCAAAGTCAATTCCTTCCATCTGAGAACACCCTTTACAAACCAGTCTTTCTTTGTTTTTGATAACTTCACTTTGCTCATTCATTTTATTCTGAAAGACCCATTTAGTTCCAATTATAATTTTTTCCTTAGGTCTATGAACAATAATCCATGTATTATTCTTCTCAATTTTGTTGTAGTTCTTCTTTCATTGCTTCAATCCAATGTTCATGTTTCCATGCTTCATTTACATTACTTGGCTCAATCTTTGATATCAAATAGTATTCTTCTGCAATTCTTCTCCTAGTTTGGACCCCTTTGTTATTATCACCTATAATATGATTTTATGAATGATTTAATCTCACATACCTTGGAGTCTTAGGATGTTCTTGAACTTCAGGCTCTTGTGATCTCTCTTCTACACTTTCACTAATTTCTCCTTCCTCTTGATCTTCTTGATTCACCAAAATGATGTGAACTTGATTTAAAGTTTCACCTTTGTTTGTTTTGTTAATCTGATCATCAGAATCATATCCATAGGTTCTGGATGGTCTAGCAATGTCTTCATGAACCTTAACATTTTCACTTTCAACCATTTTACTTAATCTCTTGTTATAGCACCGGTAGGCCTTACTCTTACTAGAATAACCAAGAAATATTCCTTCATCACTCCTAGCATCAAACTTTCCTATTTATTCATCTCTTTTGATATAGAATTTACTCCCAAATATTTTTAAATATCTAACAGTAGGCTTATGAAAAGACCATAGCTCGAAAGGTGTCTTATCGGTATCACCTTTGATTTGTACCCAGTTGAGGATATAAACAATAGTACTAACAACTTCTCTCCAATAGACATGAGGAAAATTTCCTTCTAGCATCATAGTCCTAGTAGAATCTTGAACTGTCATGTTCTTCCTTTCCACAACTCCATTTTGTTGAGGGGTGTGAAGTGCAAATAATTATCTCTTTATCCCATGCACTTCATAAAAAGAATTAAACTCATGGGAAGTGAATTCACCACCTCTATCTAATCTCAAACACTTAATCTCTAGACTTGTCTCTATCTCAACCATAGCCTTAAAGATCTTGAACTTCTCTAGAGCTTCATATTTCTCCCTTAAGAAAGTAACCCATGTCATCCTAGAATAATCATCAATAAGAAACATGAAATACCTATAACCTTGTAAAATTCTGACTCTAGAAGGATCACACAAGTCAGTATGCACAAGCTCCAACAATTCATTTGAGCAATGTTTTTTGCTCCAAAATGAAATTCTAGTTTGCTTTCCTAACTGGCATTCATTGCATATAACATTAGAAGGATTTACCAACTTAGGAAGATCTCTCATTGCCCGAGTAGAACTTATCTTGATAATATTGCCAAATTTTACATGACACATTCTCCTATGCCACAACCAACATTCATCAACTTGAGCAATCAAACAATTTTTACTAGTAGAATTTAGGTGAAAGATGTTAACTTTCATTTTTGTACCTAAAGGAATCACATTTCTGAAACTTCCCAATATTCTACACTTTCCATGTACTTGAATTGAATATTGTATTACTTATCAACCATTTTTCTGACACTTAAAATATTATGCTTAAAACCTTGAATGCATAGGAAATCATCAGTATTATGCTTACCATCATGATAAATACATCCTCTACTATGGATTATACCACCATTGTTATCACCAAATCTTACAACACCTCCATCATACTTTTCTATAAATACAAATTTTCTTTTATCACCTATCATGTGATGAGAGAATCCACTGTTAAATACCCATTCATCCTTCTCTTCAACTCAAGCAACTAGGGCTTTCTCCATATTTATACAACTAGCAGATCCAATAGACACAAGATTATTTTCCTTGATAGAAATAAACACAAAATCATCTTCACTTACAGTCCCTTTATCAGATTCATCATCTGTCACACCTTCATTAGTAGCATCATAAAACTTCCTTTGAAATTTAGGCTTGTTCGGTCTTGAATTAGGAACTCTTTCTAGACACCTTGATGCAAAATGACCTATCTTATTGCAAGAAAAAGATTTAATAGGAAACTTTCCTTTATACTTACCTTGTTTTCTGGCTTCTCTTTTGACAATAAGTGCTTCAAGCTCATCCAGTTCTCTCTCTTCTTCTTCAATTTGTCTCATTTCTTCCTCATACTTGAATACCTTTCTATAAGAACTTTCACCTGGATCATATCTTTTCTTATCTCTTTCGAAGGTAGTAGCTTTGAATGCATATTCTTCTTAGGAAGGGCATCACTAAATTCACTCAACTCAAAACTAGTAAGTTTACCAATAAACATATCTTTGGTTACATTTGTCACAGTCGAGGGCTCATTAATAGCTATAGCTTTGAATTTGTATGCATCAGGAAAGGATCTAAGCACTTTAGCAACAATATCCAATTCATCCAATTTTCCACCAGCACATCTAATACCACACACAAGTTCATTCACTCTTTGCATGAAAGTATTAATATTCTCATCATCACCCATTCTCAAAAATTCATATTTCCCTTTCAGACTTTGTAGCTTAGCAATCTTCACATTAGCATCACCTTCATACAAGGTTTCCAACTTTTTCCAAATCTCATATGCAGTCTTCAAATCCATAACATTCATCATCTTGGAATCAATCAAAGCACTCAAAAATGCTTCCTTAGCCATGATATTGTATTTAGCATCCCTAATCTCAGCAGTAGTAGTAGGACCATTTTGAGGAATAACATACCTATTACTTGTAATGCTCCAATAGGATTCGCCAATGCATCGCAAATGACACTCCATTCGAGTCTTCCACAGAGAATATTTTGTTCTATCAAATCTCAAACTATCCTTCTTATATGTCGCCATCCCAGATCACCTCAATTTGTTAAACTTCTTCTAAGGAACCTACTCTGATACCAATTGTTGGCAACACAAGGGAAGACAACTGAGAGGCGGGTGAATCAATTGTCACAAAATTTCAAACTTATTAAATTTATTAACCCCTGTTCTCAGATCTGATTAAAAACCCTGAAATCATAAATCAAAAACACATCAAAAACATACATAACACCAAGGATTTTGCGTAGAAACCCTGTTAGGGAAAAAACCATGGTGGAGGTCAATCCATAAATTTATACCTTGTTAAAATATAAGAAGAATGGGGAATGCACATGCATTTAGGTACATTGCCTAGAGCTCACTACTCAATTACAAAAGGCCTCCTTTCCAAGGGAAGACTCACTATCTTATAGTAATATTCAGATTAAATCCATCTAAAAGATCTTGAACTGAGAAAATAGCATCTGCTAATGCCTAATTACAGTTTCGATTAAGCACATGAACACTTCTTCAATATTATTCATTCTTCTTCACTCTTCTCCACACTCTACTCTGCCTTCGAAAGATTTAGAATATTATTCACACACACTTCTCTCTTGAACACATTCAAATGAAGAAATAATAAATTATATATGTCTGCAGCAAGGAATTACATCGCTACATGTCAGTTTCAAAATAATAATAAGATGAATACAAACTGTCAGCCCAAAATAATAAAGATTATTAATGCGAATCTACCAATGTTGGCCACAACATAGTGGAGACCCAAAAAATATATCCTCGAACACAAAACACCTTCAAAAATTATTCCTCTAAGATCCACAACACGCTACAATCACCTTGTCGGCCATGAACACGCAAGAGAAAATTATTGATCACAAGCACAACGATCAATGTGAACGTGCAACAAAGATAGAGAACAATCTGGAAACATCCACAAACACAATAGGAGAATTCGTAACAACTCAGATTACCATAATCACATTATCTTCTTCTAGGAACACTAGCTACAGTAATAGAATAACTGTCAGAACAAAAAAAATCATAACTTTCTCAAATTTTCATGCGAACCTCTAAAACTTTCGATGGATAAAATAGGTAGACATGAAAACAAACCCTTTAATTGAAAAATTCTCACCATCAACATACTAAAATTTCCATCATATTGATCTTCACTGCTTCATAGACAACCTATAACATATTTTATTACAATTTTCTCAATATCCTTGACATATATAGTCTTAAAGACATTAATGCTAATAGTGTTGACATCAATGACAACCACATATCAGCAACAGAACCACAACATCCAACATTACATATTATTTTTTATAAACTATAGAGTTGTTTATATTTCCTAATTTAGATATTGTCTACCAATGACACATGTTTGCTAAATTAAACTTCACATTTTCCTTATGTCTAACTATATCTAATTAAAACCATTTTATATTGTAAAGGTTCTCAACTATAACTACACATCTCCATAATATGAAATAGCTTTGTGATCACATAGTTTGGCATGGTGTACAAGCTACAAATACATTCTATTTATATAGAAGGTAAGGCTATATGTACTTTATGCCATCCCTTATTTCACAACTACATGTTGAATTCTTTATCATAAATGATACAACTATATATAGTTTTAAAAAACTATAACATTGATTTGAACTAAAGAAAATTCTCAAGTAATGAAATATTGGTTTCACTACTAATCATAGTGGTGGGAAATGTATGTTCTTGTTCAAGGGTTTGGTGGTAGCCCATGGGCCTACATGATCCAATATGGTAGGGTGGATAACAGGCCTTCTTGTGTTCTATTCATACTACATACTGTTGCACCCACAAGGTATGCCTACATGTTATTTATTTAATCCCTTTTATTGCACATGCATTGTATATTATTTGTTATAAATTATAGCACTCTTTATATTGCCTAATTTATATATTGTTTAGCAATGACACATGTTTAAATTGCACTAAACTACACATTTTCCTTTGATTTTTGTAGAACATACTCAACACAAAGATTCGTGTCTCGCATAACATAGTAATGTCTTAGTCAAGGATCTTGCAGATTTCAATTTATATTCATGAGTAGCATGGATCTTTCCATGGCATTAGATATTCTATGAAGTCAACCTTGCCACAAGGCTTTCATCCAGGCTCTATCAACTATTCTTATTTTTGGTTTTCATGAGTCTGAACATTTATAATGGTTTGGCTTCTTGTTATAATCCTCAATTTGTTGAGTTTTCAGATCACACAATGGGGATTTTGAGGAAGTAATATCTTGTAAATGAACTTTGAGAATAATCAATGATTGCAAAATTGGTTAGAATGGTTAGAAATAAAATAAAATAAAAAATTATAAATATTTTGTATCAATCTTCAACAAAATTCTTAAGGTTGTGCTTGACTTATATAAATACACTTATTTAAAATTTCAATTATATTCTAAGCTTTCAGATTATTGTATTATCCTTTTGAGATAATGTATATCTATCTCAATGTCATCTACACTCTATTGTCTTAGCATAATGGTATCATAAAAGGATTTTTAAAAGACTGTGTTGAAATGGATATATTCTTTCAATTTTCATTCATGTCCTAGTGAAAAAAAACTATATTTTGGCAAAAGTTTGTTACTATGATTCTTGGTTTTTTGTGGGTTTTCCCATCTGGGCTGCTATTAAAACCGATATTTTTTGATGTATGGCTTTCGTTTTTTGGTTGTTCTTGCAATGCAATAAAATTGTTAATGTTATACAGTTTATGTTGTTTTGCATAAGGCATTGTTGATTTTTGTTCTCTAGCTTAAGCTATATTGTTCCATTTTTGATAACCTAGCATTGAAAAAACTATATTGTTTCAGACTTTGATAAGGTGTTGTTTATAAAAGACTAGATTATTTATCAAAATTGATTAATGGTTGCATCAATGTTAGATATAACACATATGAATCAGTATGTATCAATAGTTTTTGAGTCTACTATGACATACATACATATCTGCACATAGGAAAAATACATTCTCCATCACTGTGAAAAATGGTGACATCAATGTTCATTTAATACTCAAAATACACCGTATCATTCCAAGAATGTGTAAATATATTGTTTCAATTTTCGTTATTGTGTTGCTGAAAAAAGACTATATTTTTATATACATTTGTTGCAGTGAATTTCTATTTTTTATGGGCTTTTCCATCTGGGTCATTGTTGAAACTAATATTGTTTTATTTATGGCTTCTATTTACTTGCTATACTTCCAATGCCATACAATAGTTCATGTTATATAGTTTATGTTGATTTCCAAAAGGCATTATTGATTCTTGTTCTCTACCTTACATTATATTGTTCCATTTTTGATAAGGTTCTATTCAAAAGGCTTAACTGTTTCAATCCTCAATAATGTGATGTTTAGAAAATAGTATATTGTTTGTTAAAACCTGTTAATGGTTGCATCAATGTTTCATATGGTAGTGGAATGATAAGCTATATTTTAAGTTTTATATAGAACATTGATATTACCATTGGTCATACTAATTAAGAATTCCATGTGTAAACAACATTGATACACACTAACACATTCTTCAAACTATAAGCCATTTTTTGAATATTATATAGAATATTGATTTCACACATAAAATGAATTACATACAGAAAATGCATTCCCCATCACTTCCATTTGGACTTCCCAACTGTCTATCAGCTCATCATTGCATGTCACTACACACAACTGCTAGTTATAAGTCTATATAATTAATTGGTGTTAGCATCAAATATTACATTGTTTGTAGGTTGTTCAATGGTTTTTTAGTGTAGGTAGTTAACTCTTTTCGTGACAGTTCAATTTTTTCTCTCAAACTGCTTGTGCTCTCTCTTTTATAAAAGTATTTCCATATGGTGAATAAAATATTATGTTTTATGTGTTTGCCAATATTTGGTATTAGATCTTATTTTGCTTTATTTTGCATGTCAATGCATGTTTGAATTTTCTTTCTCTGGTGTGATGAATCCTTGAGTACTAACTCATAGTCCTCAGAAGGTTGCAAATACTCTATGAAGGTGTCTATAAAAATGTGAAGTCAATGTGCAGGTTGTAGATTGCTCGGTGAGTGAAGAAGGAATCTGAAGGTATACCGTAAACCCATGATGAAAGTGATATAAATCTTGTGTGTCTGTGATGGTGTTTGATATATTATGTTGACTCTAGCGCTTGGAGGAAATCTCTATTAATGAGGAAAACTACTACAAACATTATTTCTATATATGATGGCATTCCACCTCAAAATATTCTTTGCATCCAGAATGACTTTCTACTAGTAGGTAATGCTTCACTTGTTTCTCATTCTTTATTAATGTTGGAGATCATAACAAAATGTTCTTGGGGAAGGTGAAAAGTAGGGGTTTATGTGTAGTTAGACAAGCCAAGTCTTTTCAGGTTAAGTTGTTAGAAGGGCTTATTATGGCATAAGTAAGGAAGTGAAGATGGACAACTCGGTAGTGTGCTTTAGTTTTGTAGATTTTACTAATGGTAATTTGTGAGATTAATTTAAAGGATATATCACTATCGATATTGTAGTAGACAAATTAGCTAAGTATTTTGGTTTCAATTTTCATGTTTGGAAATTCAAAATTCAGATGCAACTAATGAATAAAAACTTATGGGGAATAGTGAGTGGAAAGGAAAAAGAACCTACAGAGGTAAATAAGTTATTGGAGTGGAAAAAAAGAGATGATAAAGCCAAGGGAATTATCGATTTTTCTTTTTTTGACTCTGAGCTACATCATGTAGATTTAGATAAATCATCAACATAAACTTGGGATGATCTCAATATTTTTTTTGGAGCAAAGCCATTCAGTGCGAAATTTTCCCTAAAAATTCAATTGTTTAGGTTCAAAATGGAAAATGGAATCACAATGTCAAATCATATAAGTAATTTGAGATCCCTCATTAGGAAATTAGTATAAGTTTAGGCTCAAGTAGATGATGAAGATGTTAAATATCTTGCCTTCAAAATATAGTTTAATTTTATTTTTACACTTAGCCAAATAACCTCTCAAATTTTAGAAGATATGATTTCAGCTCTTTTAGTAGAAGAAAAGAGAAAAAAATGTAGAAAATTCATATGATGTTTCTCAACTAGAGAAGGTGTTATATTCTCAAATCCATAATAAAAGATCAAGTACAAGAAATGAGGAACTTACAAAAAATATTTTGTAAGAAAAAAGGTTCCATAGCTCAGTCTTGTAAAATTTGAGCTAGAGATGTTTGGAAAGGAAATATCAAAGATAAAACCAATGAAGGAAACTTTTCTTGCATTAAAGATGAGGATTCTTCAGACGATAAAGTTTTTTTTAATAAATTTTCCTTCACTTTACTGGAGGTTGGTTGCACCAGAGGATGGAGGAATTTCCATCATCTCAAGTTAGCTTCTCTCTTTGAGATGATGCTTTGCATGAGAAGCATTTTTGGCTTTATTTTTCTTTTCCTTGTTTCTACTGGCAGATTTGAAGAATACATATATTGTAAAGTTTGTTTTTTGGAGACAAGTAAGGGGTTTTGTGTAGAGGTCAATATGGATGGTTGTGCAATGAGCACTTGAGGTTATGATCTGAATTATATCATCCTTTAAGGGTCATCAAACAACTTGATGGCACCATGCGTTTGGAGAGCTCAATATGGATTATTGCTAAATAATTCAATGAATCTGTGATTTAAGAGTTCATGGGAGGAAGAACTCAAGAATTTTGCTAGGGGCTACACCTTTATGAGGGTTAAGAGATAGCTTGATGGAACTCTGTCTAATTCAATATTTACTTATTCAAGGAAGATCTTCACAAAGACGTCTATATATTTTATAATAAGCAAGTTTTGTTATGTAATTCTTAAGGGGGGTCCCTTGGAAAAGTGAATAAGAGATTTTAGAGGTACATTTATAGGAACAATGTAATAAGAGGGGGAATGTTAGCATAATATATTACATTGTTTGTAGGTTGTTTGGTAGGTTGTTAGTGCAGGTAGTTAACTGTTTATGTGATAGTTCAACAGTTTCTTTCAAACTACTTGTACTCTCTCCTGTATAAAAGCATTTGTATATGGTGAATAAAATATTATGTTTTATGCATTCACCAACAATTTGTAGTAATATGCTTTGGGTTGTTCTAGGTCGCATATGAGCAATATTTCTACACATATGAGATATTTTATTATGCTTTCGATAAAATCTATTGTACCTTTGATCTATTATCGATTGCTTTTGATTAGTAGTAGTATCTATTAAAATTTTAAACATATAGCATAAATAAAAAATTTCAAACTATCAAAGTATTAGATGAAAAGGCTTGAAATAAATCTTGGATTGGCATTAATTCATTAGATTGTCCTTGGTAATATTTTGAGGAGAATAATTGTTTTTTTACCTTTACATATTATTATCATAATTTATCAAAGGCCTAATCTATATCTCCTTTCTATTATCTCTATCATTATCAATAAATTATTTTTTTCTTGGACTCATAAGTCTAGTTCAAGTAGACATTATCAATCTTGATCTTTATCATTTTTATTGGAGTCACAGTTCTAGTTCAACTAGAATAATATCATAATCATTTAATATTTATTTTCTTGGACTCATAAGTTAGTTAAGGTTCTTTATATTTATTACATTTTGTTATGCCCATGTATTTTAATGTTGATCTGACACAAATGCTATAACTTTTAAAGAAAGAGACAACAAAGATTGTAACCTAATACACACACATCATGGTACCTTTGCACAATGTGACTTCTTAACTCTAACATTATTTGTTAACATCATATTGAACAAGGGAAAAATTAATTTTATTTTCTATAGGATTCTTGTTAGCTAACCACTATACTTGAGTTTTATAAATGTTCAAATCTAAATTCTTCCAATATCTTAAGGAGGTAGCATCATTATTAGTACTCCACCAATATTAACTTATCACTTAACTTGATCATTTGACCTTGAATTCCCTTAAGATACCATAGTTGTTTGAATTTTGTCATTTTGATTTAACTATATAATAGTTGACCTTAATATAGTCATTTGATGTTGGCATGGAGTAAGATTAATAATCTCTATAACAATAATATGAAGTATAAAATTTTAATTATTTCATCCAATTATCTTGTTGAAACTTTTTAATTGGTTCACCCTAATAACCACCATTAAAAAGTCTATTACTTCACTACTTAACTAAGAAAGATTATTTAAAATTGATATACACAACTTTTTTCTATATATATTTTTACTAATTTTAATTAATTATACTATTCAAAAATTAAATTGAATATCAAATTAATCTTATTTTCCTTAAAGTAATATTCACATAAAAAAGTTATGATAGATAAGTTTCATAATTCACATATTTTTAAAAGTCAATAATAACCTACATAATCCACTTGTTAACACTTTTGGACAAGATCAAAACATGGTTAAGAATAAATTTTAATCCAATTATAATATTATAAAACATCTTATATTCGAAACTTAAATAATCTAATAAATGAGTTTTAGCTAAGTTTACACTCGATCGAATAGATCTCACGAAAGTTACACAATTTACACTCGAAATAAATCTCTATCTCACATTTAAATTAAACCTCATTTCAACTCGTATTTATAAATTTAATACTCACATGAATTAGTTTTCATGAGGGAATTTAATTGGGCCTTTATTTCAATTATCAATAGCATATTAAGTCATTAACTCTCTTCAATCAGAGACAATAATTAAAGTATTAAAAATTTACTATTTTAGACCATCATAATTATTTTAATTCGTTCAAAAATAATTTATCTGAAGTCCATTAGTTAGGGTAAAATATTTTTTATGACAGAATCCCTCTCTAACAAATTAAGAATTAGATTTCAGCTTGATAAATTTTCAAAATTTAAGTTGCAAAATGGAGTAAAAGTTTATTTATTAAAACCTCAAAAAATTACTTTAAATTGTCATTTAAAAGAGGAATCCTAAGCTTATGGACCCTCACCATAAAGTTAATCTTCATTGGTGAAATTAGATTAAATAAAGAAGTGTTTTAGGAAAAGAAAAAAATTAATGGGTTGAGCATTCAATCTCTACCATTAGATGTGTTAGAGTAAATTAATTAATATTTACTCCAATACTTAATGCAAACTTAGGAAAAGATCATCTAGTTCTGATTACGACTGCTATTGCATTAATTATGCATTTCAATCAATCATGTACTTTATTCTTTGTGTTACACACAAGATAAAGTCACTTAACTAATTCATGCATTATGTTATCTAACTCCTCTCTTAGTAAGAACTCCACCATCCAGAGATCTAAATTGAGTTAGTCTTTTGATAACTCATGTTTACTAGGACACTTGTCATTCTTGACAAGTGCATCATAAACCTATAACTTTTTAATCCTTCATAATGTTATTCACTTCATTTTGTGATCAATTTCAGCTTATTGATCTTGGTAAATCTTATATGATATCAGAGCCACTATGAGCTTTTTTAATTCAATTTGAAGTCATTTTTGGTCTTTTTTTGTAACGCATTTGTTTAGTCAAGGAAAAGGGCTACCTTGCAGGAGAGAGGTTTCTTCTTGTAATGTGATATTAGAGGCTTTGAATGCATCTGTGGAGGCATAGACACCAGCGCATGCAGTGATTCATAGTTGGGCCAAGCATTGTTGATGTCCCACTTAGGAGAGCTGGGTCGAGGCGCATTTTTTTTTGGTTGAAAGTAGCACCATTACTTTTCACCAAGCCTACTCTCTTCCTTCATTATGTGGCCCCAAGCAATACAAATCTCTCTTTGTTTGGGTGATTAAACATCACTGTATGTGATTGGAGGGTTCAATTCACCTAGTGCAAGGTAGAATCTGGTTTGGAAGCACGATTTAGCCACCTGATTTGACTTTTTTATTCAAAATTGTTGGTTTCCAGGTTGATTCTCTTTTTTCGATGGCTAAAAGTGCATTTTATTCTATATTTAAGGTAAGGCTTTGCATACATATGTTGGCCAATTGACCTTGAACAGGTCCATGATTGTTGTTGGGGCCATGGCATTGTTGTTGGGGGCGTGGAAAACCTACTACATTAATCATTTGGCATTTAATGATAAATGCATGCTATAAAATCTCTTCCTCGCATCGTCAAAAACCCTTTGGTCCATAATTTGTGTGATTACCCTATTGCTAGCTTTGAATCCTACAAGTATTGAAGCTATTTTTTTCTAAAAGAAAAGGCTCTATTTTGATTGAAAGGGCATGATTTGAAGTTGGAGGAGGTGCGATTTGTCACTAAGGATCACAATTTTCTCTAAGTCATGATCTGCATCCTTCAGACCCATAATTTTCCATCAACTAGGTGTGAATATTTGCAAGAATATTTTTGTGAATTTTTTCACGAAAATGGAGGTAGATGTAAACCTTTGTTTCTAGATGCATGCATGTTTCTTTCCTTATTTTTTTGCATGCTCCTTGCTTTCTTCCTTGTTGGTTCTTGAAAAATTGTATGTGTTCTATGAGCACCACATGATAAAATATTTGGGAAAATTTGGAGATTTGTAAAAATCAAACTTATATAAAGTTCCATAAAGGGGGTTCTACTTAAAGCATATAGTATAGGTTTCTTTCATTTTTCTACTCAATAAACAAACTTAGAATATTAATAGTTGCTAATTAACTATCAAGCTTTGCACTATTCCTCCAATCGGCGGCCACCAGTGTTCTTCTTCCTGACTACATGAGCTTCCGGAGTCACATCCTTGTGTGATTCTAGAGTTTATTTCTACTAGGAAAATATTGAGCATTAGATAAACAATTACATCATCCCTAACTGAGGGAATATTTGTAGTTCTTCAACAGTTGCAACTTTTATCTTTAGTTTGAATAAATTGCTAGGAGTTTTTCCACCTGGGATTTTTGGTTTTCTCCTTTCCTCTTTGTTGGCAGCCACATCATCATTGTTGGCCCACCATCTTCATTGCCTTTGGAACTTATTTTCTATTAGTCTTCACAAGATCTTGGATCAACATCATCACTTTCCGACATGTGGACATGTGAGTAGTTTTCAAAGGCACACATCATTGGATTTGAATTCCAAAAATCAACCATTCTTTTAGTTTGGCTTCTCCAATCACTAGTGGATCATTTTCTTCCTAAGGGGAGAAATGTTGTTTGCAGGCAGTGGATCATATTCTGTCTTCAGGCATTCATCATTGGCATGAGAGCTCTTTCATTATGGGGGGATTCATATCTCCATTTTATTTTCCTTCATCATTTTTTGCTTCAACTCAATTTTCATTCAGGGGGGTGTTGGAGTAAATTAATTAATATTTACTATAGTACTTAATAAAAACTTAGGAAAAGATCATGTAGTTTTGATTGGGAGTGTTATTGTATTAATTATGCATTTCAATCAGTCATGTGCTTTATTATTTGTATTTCACACAAGATATAGTCACTTAACTGATTCATGAATTTTGTTATCTAATTCCTCTCTCAGTCAAAACTCCACCATTTAGAGATCTAAGTTGAGTTGGTCTTTTGATAACTCAGGTTTACTAGGACACTTGTCATTCTTCACAAGTGCACCCTAAACCTATAACTTTGTAATCATTCCTAATGTTATTCACTTCATTTTCTGATTAGTTTCAACTTATTGATCTTGGTTAATCTTATAGGAGGAACAATTTTTGTCATTCTTGGATCATTTCCTACATCCTGCATCGAGCTTACACCATTGCGACAATAGTTTCTTCATTGTGGGGGGGCCTTCTAGTCTCCTATTGTTTCTCCTATGAAGATTCTTGTATATGTATTGACGAGATAGAAGTTGTCTTTGGGGGGTATCATGTAACCCGCCTTCTATTCTTCTCTCACTCTCATTAGTGCATTACATTTTTTTATTTTCTCTCTTTTTGGACGGGAGTTTTATTACCATGAGTTTTTCTCCCTTTCTCCTCTTTTATGAGAGATTATCTTGTTGTACATGGATACCTCATCAGCCGTTAGGGAATGACCCATTCATGCACCCATTCAAGTATTTCTTTCTCATAGTTTAGCTTCTCCCTAGTTCATCTTAAGGGGGGTGCTAGAGTAATAAATTCATCACCTAATTAATTAATTAACCATTAATTAATTGGGTCACTTAATGTGTGAGGCCTACCATTTGATACACCCATTTGACTATCTTTTGATTTGATCATGTTGATACTCTATGTGTTTTGGACTATTTCGGATGATCATAGATAGTTGATGTTATTCTTGATTTATGTTTATGATGCTATGATGATCATATGCTGCACTTTATGCTTCCTTTATTGATATGCTCATATGACTTATTATCATGATAGAAATGGATAATTGTTTTATGAGATGGAATTGATAGGATGCTAAATTTAATTTGGTGACATGATTTCCTTATTATGTCATTATTAGATACAAGTTGATAATATATGTTATTGTTAGAAGAAGAATGATTATGGATATAGAATTTATTGATTTAGAATTAGATTGTGTAAAATGTATGGATATGAATTTGTTGGTTTAATTATTGATTATCATGCATTGGATATTTTGACATGTGGGAATTGAGTGTGTAGGTACATGCCCATGGCCAATGAGGTAACCAAAGGTACCCGATTGTGTCAGCCAAGTGAAGCTCACTATGGTCCATTTTGAGAATGGACCAAAGCCTTTATGTCGTATTTTATTTTGTGATTAAAAATTTTTAGTGTTGAATCTTGTGACTATTCTTTTAAAGTCAATTGAACTGTTGATGAGGGTTTTGGGGCATTATGAAAATTATTTTATTATGTTTGAATTTTAATTTATTTTTGACGATTTAAAAGGGTTGAATTAGTCCTTAGAATGGGTTAATTGACCATAACTTAACCCCTAGGATGGTTACCTATGGGTTAGGGGTCAAATCAAGCCCATAGTTGTTAAAAATTGCAAATTGTGACCCTTCTTAATTAGCCATTGAGAAGGGTGACGAATTTTGGGGATGGGATTGGAGTGCTGGCTCCAAAATCTCATTTATGGGATTTGAAAGCCTTGTTGAGTGTTGAACACTCTTTGGCCTTTCACTTCCTCAAGAATTCTCACACATGTGTGAGAACTTGTGGGGAGGTGTTTCCATAGGAGTGAATAGGATATTGAGATGTGTCACTTTCTCCTTCAAGGGGTTCTAACCCTTGAATCCTATTTGAATCCTTTGGAAAGCCAAAGGAAGGGTTCTCTTTTTTTGGCTTTGTGCTTGGAATGCTTTGGAAGGGAAAATTTGGCTTGAGCTTAGAGGAGTAGAAGATAAAGAGTTCATCTTCAACTTACCTTAATTTTGGCTTTGAATTTGAGGTAGGTTTTACCTTACTTGTATGCATGTTTTTTCTTTTTACCCTTTTGTATATGGAAATGTAAGAATAGTGTTTATGTGAATTGGTTGTTCATATTATGTGCCTTGTATTTTCATGTGTTGGGTTGGGGTTGTATAGGATAAACTCACCCAATGTGGGAAGAGTATCCTTGTGGGGGATAGGAATGAGTAGGAACCTCTATGGGGAGATTGTTCCTCCTTTAAGAAGGAGAGGCAAAAAAAAGGGTATGAGTACCCAAATTTGGTTCTTAATGATATGGTGTATTGGGAGATTTTTGTATGGAGATGTATGATATGAGGAAATTTGATGAATGGGTAGATTGGTGAAGAAGAAAATGAAATGTGTTGTTTGGTTATTTCTACTTGCTAATAGGCCCCCCCATATAGAAGTGATGTCCACCTCTATCCCCATCTGGATTCTTGAAGAATCATTATGTAAATGTGCAAATCTTGGTTGGGAGTATTTTTGTTGAGTACTGTGGTGGGAATGGCTAATTTGTTCTATTGTTGTGTTTACTCGGTAGCTTGGTTACCTCCTAGCTCAGGGGGTGGTTGGTTTTCCAACCCAAGGATGGGAGGTGAGCACTCCCTATTGGCCATGAAAAGAAGAAGTCTTGTGTGTTCTCTTGCAGATGTTGAAAGATTTGTCAGTTGAAACTAGTTGTATTCCTCTTGCAAAGGAAAAAGAAAGGATCTAGTGTGATTCCTTCAAATGTGATCTGTTGTAGTAGAATTTATGAGCTTGAAAGATTGTCAAAACAAAAAAAAGAGAGTATGTAACTGAATGCAAACATGAAACTGAGTATTCCATTTGTCTTTTTTTTCAAAAAGAAATCAAATTTATACCACCTAGTATGTTGTAACTTTCAAGTGGGATTTTCTTGTGTGCATATGTAGTAGTTATGGAGGTACTACTACAAAAAAAATTTGTAACTATAATATCAAAATGAAATTTACTCTAAGTAGATTTTGCAAGTTGTGGTGAAAAGAAGATTTCCCTTTGAATTAATGTGAAAAGATTTAATATTGAGCAAAATGGTTAAAGGCTATGCAGATGTGAATATTGTGAAACTAAAGTTGTTGTTTTTGTTGTATTGTGTGGAAAATGAGTTATAGTTTACTCTTTTTAGAAAGGAAATGATGGTGCCTATGCATTATGTTAAGAGCAAAGGAAAGTAACATATTATCTATTGCATACCCATGACACTGCACTAGATATGAACATCTCTAGTTTTCACTTCAGCACTGTATATTAAAGTTATAAAGATTTGAGTTTCTGAGCTTGTAGTCATCCCAGTATTTATGCATACATGTTTCAAAATGACAAAAATATGTATGTATACATATACTACTGTATTTAAAATATCAACAGGTAAATAAAATGTGTTTACTCAATATGAATGCATTAGTGATAAATGGATACATTTCCTCTCGTGATTGATAAACTATATTTGGTTAGTCATAGGGGTATGCGCTACTGTAGTCAGAAAAATGCAATATAAATAGATGAAGTTAATGTTTGCTACAACAGATAAGTCCTATTGTGTCCCTAGCACGAAATTCTCCAAACCCATTCATGCTTGAGCCTGGTAGTAAACAACTTAACCATGGTTGTGTTCTTTTGGCATGACTGTAAACTATGTTAAACAAGGAAAAAGCATACTAGATATAGCCATCGATTGAACCCTATGTAGAGGTGAAACTCTCAGACCTGCACAAAACAATAAAATAGATATAAAAAGAGAGGATACAATTAAAAAAAATATGTAGTCGAAAGAATGTGTTTGATATTCTGATAGTAGGTAATGGTGGCCACGACTGTATTCATGTCACCTCATTGAGCATAGCCATAAATCACCCCTGCTATGTAATAGTGGGTTGAATCCTCCACAACACCATCACCTACCTTCAACACCTACAAAAATAGGTAAGATAAAATTAAAAAAAAACTTATTAAGTTAGCTCCCTCATAGTAAGAGTTTAGTGAACTCGTAGTTTAGGAGATGCATTGTATTATCACAACATCCTTCCCGTCAAAACTTACCAATCCACCCTTGCTCCATTAATAGTTTAGGCACCAAAAGTATTATTGTTATCTGACTGCGACGTATAAGATTGACCTCTGATAGTGAAATCACCATTCATGATCCTGCTAGCATAAAAAATGGAGAGTTAATAACTTCGAGCGATGGCATGACAAATAAGTTACTCACCCATTTGTCAATCAATTTACTCCAACCATTTGATAGAGTAAACCCTCTGTCTTAGGTTGCAAGAAAATAATCTTTTGTCACCTCATAAATTTTGTCTCAAATCTTCCACCTAACATTTGATACGCTCCACTTCCTTTTCATTTACTTTCTTCTTCTTGTTACGGGAGTGTTGATGAGTTGGTACCAATATAAGGTAACCAAGTGTTGATGAGTTGGTACCAATATAAGGTAACCAATGTTATTATAGAGTGGGCCTTATGTTTCATTTAATATTTAAGTCTCGGTGACTTTGCTGCCGTTAGAAATTTATTACCATTGAAAACTTCCCATGGCCTCTCCTTATCGAATGAAAACATTCATTATGGCTTATCTTCTAAAAGGAGATTAAAAAAAAAAACATCATATGGGAATCTTAAATTAGTTAAGTATAAAACTAAACTTTAGGAGAAATTTGTGGGATTAGGAAGGGAAGAAAGTCCCTTAAAGTTTGTCTTCAAGTAAACTAATTCTTATCTTTGAAAGGGGGATATAGTTAAATAAACAAAAAAAAACTTAAATTCTATCATAATTATCAAAAGGGCCCCACCAAACAATTAATAAGTTCATTAATTTATTAGTAAACTTTTAACAAAATTAGTGGAGTAATAAGTTGCTAATATTAATTATTAATTAATATAGTCATCAATTGATTAATTTAGTTAGTAAGACATAAATAAAAGAATAATTATAAGAATGGTGATTAAATTATTAATGGTTAGAAAATATTATTTGTTTAGTTTAGTTATTGATGATGATTCTATTAATAAATTAGTGTTTAATTGATTTTTTTTATGATTCTTTAAATGAAGTTAGTATATATATATATATTTCATTTTAATTTTTTTTTGAAAGAGATTATATGGGAATATTATGATGTATAGCAGTTTAATTCATACATAAATAAAATCTCGAGGCTTAGAGCATTGTAGGGAATACAATTATTATCTCTTTTGCAATCAAACCAATATCAAACAAAAGAGTGAAATTTTAAAAAATAAAATAACATAGGTTAGTATGCAATAAAATTGCAAGTTATTTATCTTCTTTTAGTATGACCCTCCTTTGAGAGGTTTTTGAAGCGTCTCTTATTTGGCCAACCTCAGAAAACCCAATGTTGGAATCAAACCATTCCTTGAAGTCTAAAGCATGTGTAACGGACTCCACACACTCGACCTTATTCTCCTCCACCCCTGCCTTCGGGGAATGTGTTGATGGTGATGTTGTACGATAAAAATCCTCGATGCATGTAGTATTCAACCATGCAAGTGCATGGTTATTGAGCAATAGTGTTTTTTCATGCACATTGTAACTTTGTTCAAAAAAATTTGCTAGTTGTTATTTCGTCTTCGTGCAAAATTTAACGCATGACATTATGCTTTATTACACTTAAGCTAAACTTAAGAGTGCTTTTATTTCATTATTTTCTTTTATTAATCAGTTTTTTTTTTCATGATTAAATGCTTCTGATATTAGAACATGTTATCTCATTCATTCCTATGATGACACTTTTCATGTTCTGATCTAACTAGGTAATCTAGGGTTAAATTTCATCCTTTTCATAAAGATTGATTCATTGTAATTATTATTTTTCATTCTCTACGACAACATATTCAGTGCGGTAGTTGTTCACATAATGCTAATTGGTGTTTATCTTGCTTATTTCTTCATAGTGTGATAGGTTTATCATTGTAGGTGATTCATGGAGTTGTGGGAGTACATACATCTACTCTAATAGGATGAGATTGAATCTTCACTCTTAAATTTGTAGGGAAACATTGAGAAACTCTATCTCATAAGAATAAACTTAATAAAATGTTTTCCCTGTCATTTCTTCTACTTTCAGTTGTTTTCCCTATCATTTCTTCTACTTTCATTTCTTAAACTTATTGGAAAACATTGAAAAACTCTTATAGAATCCACTATTGATTCACCTTGATGGTTTCAAGATTTTATTTAGCATATTCTTTATTTGTTATTATAGGAATCCCCCAAGTTTTGTTTTTATTCCATGCCCATTTAGATAAATTTAAATTTTTCATTCTTTTGCAACTTATAAGAATTTATATGATGTGCCATGCTTGCAAGTTTTTTTTTGTTTTGAAAGAAATTAGTTTTTTTTACTCCTAGATTTTGGCTATGCAATGACAACATTATTTAATGTATATATAGATGTATATATCTAAATATGCATATTTAGTACCCTTATTAAAACTACAATGTTAATTGTGTATAATATTCCCTTCTTTTACAAGTTGTGATGAAAATAACAAAAGGCAAAAATAAAAAATGCTAACTTGTAAAGGAGCTATTGTCACTGTTATTTTGTTCTAGCCCCTTTTTTTTAATTATTTTTTTGGTTTTACCGAATATCATTTATAATAAAAATAATTGTTATTTTATTTTATCTAAAATGTATCAAACTTTCTTTTTAAACTTTGGTTTTTTTTTCTCTTTAAATTTTAAAATAAATTAAAAAATTGTTATAAATGATTGTAGGGAGCAGAGCGGTATTCACCTGCCACCACCCCTTCCTTTTTTAATTTTATATAAACTTTTTTTTTTAAGTTTAATTTTTTTTTTTTATGTATAAGATATATATATGCTAAATATTATTATTCTTTAAATTTTATTAAATAATATAATACAAAATACATTATATTTTACAATTAGAATATCATAAATATATGATATATCAAGTACATATATATACAATTCATTTTGATAAAATATACATATTCTGGATATATGCTATAAAGAACAAAATTGGTGTATATATTTTTGTGTTTTGAATCTACAAGAATATATATTTCTTTTATTTTTTGTATATCTTGAATCAATAATTTAAAGATTATTTATTTTAATATACATATGTTAAAAATTTTATTTTCATCTGTATATGTAAGAGAGAATTATGGATCATGATTAGTATCAATGAAATCAACCAAATGAAAAAAGAAGAAGGATAAAACCTAGCCTACTCATGAAATATAATTTTCATAGCTATGAATTCAACAAATAAGGTTAGCACAATTGAATGGAAACATAAATGAATTCAAAATACGTAATTTTACCATCCCATGTCAGAGTGTATTTGTGTTGATCTTCATATGTTGGATTTCATTTCAACACAAAGCCTCCATGGTTTGCAAAAGCTTGATAATGATGATGATGATAAACTAGAATGCAAGAGTATTTTCTCAAATTTCTCAAGAATTCCACTAACATGACCTTTCTACAAATTCTTCAGATTAATTCTGAGAGGGATGAGGGCTATTTAATAGATTTTCTTATTTCAATTGAATGATCTGGATAGAATGATCAAATATCAAGATCGACAACCAATGTTTGTTGAGTGCAAATAGCTTGATTAGTTAACTGACTCGATTAATCCAATCAAGGGAATTGATTGGATAATCAATGGGATTCGATTGAATAATCAATGGAATTGGATTGGTTAATTAGTGTGATTAGAATATTTGATGGAAAGGGGATTTCTTAGTTAGAAAATTAGATTGAATAATTAGTAGATGTGGTTTGATCAATCAAAATGTCTGAGGGTAATTAATTAATTAATTGATCTGATCAATTAGATTAATTAAATAATTAATGATAAATATTTAATTAAATTAGAAGAATAAGCAATATTAGAGACATAATTAAATAATTAGTTTTTTTTTAGTTAATTAGGAGGAATAAGGTTAAATTAGTGATTTAATAGTGAATTAATTAAATAATTCAAAATTATTTAAATAATAGAGGAAAATAGGGTTAAATGATGGAAATAATGTGAAATGCAATAATGATAATAAAAGTGATGCCAAAAATGGAAAAACACAATTCAAGATGTGTGATATGTTTTAAACCATTTTTACATGTCTACAACATATATATTTTTAATTGTCAAACAATATATTTTCTTAAAAGTTCATAAAATACCATTGTCCTTTAATGGACCAATCTCCTTATATTTAATATCCTAAATAACACATGTTCAAGGTTAAGGCAATTGCAAATCAAACTTATAAATTTACATTGATGTTTATAGTCTTCAATTTTCTATAAAAAGACACATGATATTTTTTAACACTTCAGATTTCTTTCTTTTACAATGAACCATCTCCCATAAATTTGATTTCCTTTATACACTTTTAAATGCACATAATATACATTCATTTAATTACAAGAGAAAATACACTTAGTTTTACATAATATTGCTTTTCAATACCAAATAAAAACACCTCTTTAACCCAAAATTTCTTTTAATGCAAACCCATGGAGTATTTATTTTCTTAATTACAATAAGATACAAGTTCCTTACTTAAACTTTCCATATTATAATCGTTACATATAATTGAAATAAATATCATGCCAATAAATATGAATTTGTTCTCTAGCCAACCATAATTTGATCAAGAAGTTTCATAGGGCTCTACCCATACTCGTGAGCAAGAAGAAACCACTATGTATTCATTGAATTCAATGATAATAAATTAACACCAAACTCATTTACCCATTTCACAAAATAACATCTAGCATTCTCACTAACTCATTTTTTTCTTATTTGTTCAATACAAGGCATAGAGAAAAGCAACATTGATAAAAATATTATAATAAATGGAAGAGTACTTATCTTTGTACAATCTCTACACTTCAAATATCCATATCCATAAGCAAGAATTCCATCCTTCTCCAAAATTTTCTAATCTTTCCAAAATTAATTAGAAAACTCTCCAAAAGGAAAATCGGGTAACAACAAATTTTTCCTTTACAAACAAGATATAAATGAGTTGAAAATTTGGAGCCTTGGATGGGTAGATGTGAAGTGTACTCCCCTCCTTAAATGAGGGTCTCTTCCTTATTTAAGATAGAGATATGCACTTGGACATCCCATTCCCCAAGGTCTACTATCATAAATTAGTTATGGGGATGGGGTTGGTACTTCATTCTTTCTACTCCATGTGATCCCCAAAATCGTCAAGGTATGTGTAGGATCATTATGGGCCAAAACGTGGTGATATATAAGTGATATGATGGCCCATGTGGCTAACGACTTTTTATTTTCCCAAAATTGATGAAACAAAAAGGGTTTTTAAAGGATATTCTTAGCTCTCCACCAATATAAATTATTCTTTACTTTGAATTTAATAAATAATTATTATTCATTTTCTATTTGAATTATGACTAAAGTCCTGATTAATAGGCCGATTGAAAAACATCTATAACTTTCAAATAGTATCACATTTTTTGAATTCAAAATATGTGTTACATTCTATGCTTTTCATAATATAGGATTAAAAAAAAAGAATTTCATGAAGTTTTGACCAAGTTAAGGTGGTCAGACATACGAGTTTTTATAGTTTTTAAAAGTTGTAATAAAATATTCATAATTAATTATTTACTTGGAAAAATTTACAAAAAATTATGCATCACATTGGGACATGAGTCCTCTACTTATATCTAAAATCTTATGAAAGATAATTATCATTTTATTGTGGTTAGGGTGGTAAGACAAACACCTACTTCTTTTTTTTTCCTTGAAATTTAAGTACTACTACATTGAAATTTCAAATTTTCACCAAATAGTTTTTTTTAAAATAAACGTAGTATTTTAGAAACTAGATTCAATTTTCTATAGATTCTATTCTTACATATTTTTGAAATAATATAGATAACTTATTCAAAATTTTACGTCAAGTTGCCTAACTCTAATTTTCTGAATCTTCATTGCCACTTAAGGGCCTATTTTTTCCATGATGATCCTACACATACCCATCACTTTTCTTAGTGAAGGATTTTTTAGTATCAAATCACTCCCTAGGGACATTATTATATGTCCAATATTCCCCCACCTGAAAGGTACATACCCTGGGAGTCTAAAGTTTTGTAATATAACCAAGGAAATTGACCCAATAATACTCCTTAAAGATCCTTTCAAAGGTCCATTTGAATTTTAAACCTAAGGGTCCCCAAATACTAACCCCACTTACATCACATGACTCAATTAAATCCCCTCTCAATCATATTTAAACTTGATCCATGTGTGCACCATTAAAATTGATAAACATAATTACACCACAAAAATCATTACACATAACCCACACACTAAACCCTTAAAAAACTAACCCTAATTACCTCTTATGTCAAAGGGGTCCACAATACATAAATTTATAAGGAGGTATTTAGCTTAGTTCTATATGGTCCTCCCTTTCCTTTAACATGATTATTATTCCTACGCATTAGCTCACATCATATTAGTAAGGTTAGATCATAATCATAAATTCAATATCAAGGCTAGTCTACTACCCAAAATTTTATTTATTGATAATTCATCCAATTATGCATTTCAATTTTAGTACATAACTTTAAATCTACCTTCAAGGATAATAATACCACAATTTGAAACTATCTCATATATATGTATTCTTCCCAATTTCTCCTTACCTAATTATTCTTTGTTGTTGATTACTTACTCAAATAGATATAGAACATGTTCTACTCACCTCCTCCACACACATGTGGCCTTATCTTAGTTTGATTCCTATTTCATCCTTGTGTTCTAGGTTTTAGTCATCCAATCTTCAAGTGCCATCACTTGTAAGCCATAGAATCTAGTCATACTTACTATTTGTATTCACCTTAGGAAACATGAAACTCATTTATAATTTATCAAAATAAATCCTAATATAATACCATCTCTTATCTTTGTGTTTAATTAACTAATTCATTATAACATGTCCCCTAAATTACAACCATCTTCACCATATCATATTATCTCTAGCTAGACTAGATAATAACTATTACATTCCACCAAATAAATCATCATAATTCTATAGGATGCATTTTGAAAAGTTATATATTCAGAGCATAGTTATTTAAATTAGATAGTGATTGTCAAGTATAAAAAATGTCATAACATATAAGTGTTAACTATCCATTAATTGGAGCAACTCGTAATTCGATGACCAATTCCCTTTCATTATTTAAGCACACCCATGTTTTTGGTGTCTTAAAGGGTGAGAGTTTACTCTAGGGTTTATTAATATAATTCCAATTATGAAAAGATATAAGTACTTTATTTATCATTTCAAAATATAACTCACTAGAAATTAATGGATCACACTTAGGAATTTTAGGGTTGCATTAGTCACACACAAGGTGAGGCCTTATACATTTCATAGAGGGAAGAAGGAACCAAGGACCTGAGCAAAAACTTCCTATGTCTACACATGAAACTAAAGCATGTGAAAGCACATGGTTTTGGTGTTGTTGGAGGACCTTAAGATTGGGTGTAACCATAACGTATAAGAAATCCTAATTTTGAGTGGGGCACAATGCCAACATGTGATTGGGTTTAGTCTTTTTTGGGAAGATAGTGGGTTTCAAAAGCGCATTGAGAGTTAGAAATAGGTTCCA
Organism: Sequoiadendron giganteum; assembly: GCA_007115665.2. Classification (NCBI taxonomy): domain Eukaryota; kingdom Viridiplantae; phylum Streptophyta; class Pinopsida; order Cupressales; family Cupressaceae; genus Sequoiadendron; species Sequoiadendron giganteum. Next base: position 309,918,712 of record CM021104.1, on the reverse strand, counting down.
AATTTATATTAGATCCCAAATTTTTACCTATAATTGATTTCTCTGTAAAGTTTGAAATAATTATTTTTTATATTTTTGGTTGTTATAACCTAGTGGAATTCATAGGATGGTCTACTAGATATTTTAGAATATTTTTCTAGTTGATTTAAGAATTTTTGTTCTCTTTTATGGCTGATTTTCTCTGCCAAGTATGATCTTTCGTCCCATGGTATTTTTAGTCTTCCACTTTTGTCAATGTAAACCATGCATTGGAGTGCATGTCAAGTGTTTAATTACATGTTTTTATGACATATTATGCATGTAGTAGTGTTTTGTGGCTTTCATAACACAAATTTTATGTTAGGATAAAAATTTAGTCATTTCTTTTTCTTTATTATCTTGATCAAAATATTCACACATTATGTATATACGAACAAGATTATAAGTTTAGTTGAGCCCAAAGTAAAGCATGGATATTACCCACCTTCAATAATTGACCCTTAATTTTTCTTATTCTATTGATGAGTTTTAGAATTTTTCTTAACATGGAATGTTTCCATAACCTTGAGAATAGGTCTTGCTTCTAGGAATGTGTGAATTTAGGGTTTTAGTAAATATAATTTTTTTATATGATGCTATATAGATGGAAAATATGTAAAATAAAATTAAAGGATTATAATGATATCAATTTTAATGTCAAGAGATATATTATAATTGTGAATTTATGTTTATGTTGTATAGAAGGTGTAGATATATAATATTAAAAAAGGTATAATTTACAAAAATAAGATTATAAATGATCGAGTGGTCGAGGGGGAGGGAAAGAATGGGTGTAGGAGCAATCATTTGATTTCTGCAGAAGGCGATGGAGGTGGGGAGGATGAGGACTTGGATGGAGGCGATGTGATTGTTGAGCGACCTTATGGTCTTTCTACTATGGAGACTAGAGCCACTTTGGGAGGCTGTGAGTTCTTTGGTGTAACTCTTGGTGGCTCGTAGGATGATGTTGAGGCTATTGTTCTTGCTTTATTTATCCTCTACCTTAGCATGGTGGATTTTTCTAAGGTTTTGGTTGTGTTGGAGATCTTGGCAATGTTGGTAGTAGCTAAACCCTTCAATGCCAGTTCTTTGGGTTTTCTGCGTGTTGCGATTGTTGTTGAGGATGATGGGAACAATGAGGGTCCCGAAATTTTGTAGTAGGATCCTAGGTGTTTATGGAGCATGTATGGTAGATTGTGGTGGAGGGGTATGCTCTCTATGAGTTTCATATGATTGGAGGCTTCCACACCTATAATTTTAACGATCTTGTGTTGATATTGTACCTAATTTTGTCTATAAAGTATATGTTTATGTAGGGTTTTGGTTTTTTTCTCTCAAGTGGCTCAAGGGTGCCTGTATGGTCACCATTTTTTTTTCTTCTTTCTGGTTGGGTCTCTTTCAAACTCTTATCTATCTATTGAGATTTCTTTATTGCTTTGTTTGTTGTGTGCTCCCTTTCTCTGGTTTAGAGATTTTTGGTCCTCTTCTCAGAGGTTTTTGTTTGTTGGTTGGTGTCCCTTCTGGTTCTCTATGATCATTCTTCTTATGGGGCTATCATACTTTGGCTTGAATCTATGTTGCAGCTTGTTTTCTTTGTCTAGGCTCTTACTAGATTGTGTTCTTTTAACAGGGTGGTTTTCAAGCTTTTATCACAGATCCCAGATGGTGATGGTTTCTTTGGATGTTTTTCCTTATCTCTTGGTGGAAGGTTTCTTGTTGGTGGTAGTTTTTCTATCCTAATGTCACTGTTTATTAGTTTTTGGTTGGGTTGCTCTTCAAGATTTTATTGAAAACCTAGATGAGTTTAAGTATGAAAGTTGTTAAGGTGGATCTGTGGCTATTATTTGCGAATCCTTTTTTGGTCCACAATATGTTCCTAGTGTAGAGTTTTCCTAAGGATGCTATGGTCACTTTTTTGGATGTTATGTTGGATTTCTCCTAAGATCATATAGATGTGGTTTCCTCTCCTTTCGAGGTGGAGATGAGAGGAGAAGGTTCTTGGTTTCCTTAGTTGTTATTCTTATGGAGGTGGTCGCTTCTCCTATGGAGGTGGAGGTTGTGGGAGCTAGTGATTTCAACTTGCTATGGATTACTTGGTCATGACATACTCTCCAATAGAGGGGAGCTCTCTCCTTTAGAGGTCGAGATTGAGTTGGTTACCTAGTAGCAGGTTAGATTATACTATCGGGAAGTTGATTTCTTGTAGTTTCTTGTTGTGTATCCCAAAGCCCTTATTGAGGTGGGGTGTTTGGACTTATTAGTTTTATTGAGTAACAAGGTCTTGTTGGTGTTTTACACATTTTTGTTCTCTATTCTCTTAGGCTCATATTTGGCTGTTATAAGTAGTTTGTTTGTTGATGCTTGGTTGATTCAAGTGGTGCTCAAGTTTATCTAAGGGTTTTAGACCCCTCTCAAAACTTGTTTGTAAAAGGGTTTAAGGCCCCTTAAAAACTTATTTTGTGTAGCTCATGTAGTCTTGCCTTTCTCTTTATGGTTGTTGTTAGCTAAGCCATTGTTGGTCTATGTTTGTTATTTTAGGTAACTCTCTTTTTTTTCAGGTTTCAGGTCCCTATAAAACCTACTTGTACTAGGTTTCAGGCCCCCATCAAAACCTATTTTACCCATAATAAAAAATAATAAGATTATAACATTTAGCTTGAAATGTTACTAAAATGAATAAGTATAATTTTAATGATAAAAAAGTATGAAACATAGTATATCAAGGTATGATACCACTATAAAGAAAATACATTTAATTTTTGATTTTCTACAAATTATTTTATTAGTGTGAAAAGAGGTATTATAAAACTAGTTAGCTCTTAGACTACTTAGTTGATTCTTATTTAAGCTAGCTTAGAAGAATTTTATAGGTTTGTCTCACCTCATGTGGTTGAGATAAGTGTTCTCACTTTGTGAGAAACTTCTATGCCTCTTGCATAATCACTTGCCACTCACTAGAACACATGTCATGTGAGTTAACAAGTGTTCAATCTTTGAAGGGTTAGTCAGTCATTCTGTTTCACATGACTACCTTCATATCCTTTCCTATTAAAGAAATGTCATATTGTAATCAACCTTCAACTTTAATTTGAATTAGGTTGATCATTGTGTGCAAGTTGTGGAAGCACAAGGTTTTTGTTGTCATGATCTTAGAAACCTTTTCATGGTATCAGAGCCATGCAACTAAAAAACTTTGTGAAATCTCGCTCCAAGACTAACTAGAGTTCCATGCAATTTAATTTACATGTAAAATTGATCTCCATTTTGGGGTTCAAATTTTGGATAAACTATATGTTTTTTGTTTTTAGAGACTTTTTGCTTTCGTTGGCCTCCTTGTAGAGTTCATGGACTTCCTATGGTTTTGGTGTTTGTCAGTGTTTCAAGAGTTTTTAAGCATAGTTTTTTTCCTTCATCACAATTATAGCACCCAAAGACCAGTTAATAGATCTCTCATGTAGCAATATATTTTCTCATGGCCCTTCAATAGTGAAAAATTACTTGAAACCTCTTTGGTGACCTGCTAAACTTGGCGCCATGGGGATTCTGAAACTTTTCACATAGAGCACAACTATGTTGAGGAATGATAGTCAAAGAATAACAAGCCTAGTTAGACTCTTCATATATTTGACTCAATTTGTCACACCAATATTCAAAGATCTTACTTGTGTATTAGTGTGGGATTTGGTAGGGTACATGAACACATGTAGCCTCTTCAAGACAAATGATGGCATTTTTTGCTGATGTGTTTGGCATAGTAGGTCATGGTTCTCACTTTATTTGATAAATGCCCCTAACTTCATTATCTTTGGCATCATATTCACACTCAACCATCATTGGTGAAGCTATGGATCTTTTCACCTTTAGTTAAATTATAGGCTTCTAGAGCCTTCAAACAAACCTCCTACCTCATGTGGCCCTGTTCTCAATATTGGAACCTACAGAGAGGAGGTGGAACCTACTAGAGGAGGTAGTATGTTGATTGCATGACCTATTGTGTTGTAACCTACAAAAAATAAGAATGTAATGATGATGAAAATTTTGGTTCTTGATGCAAGAAGAATCCATGGAATATCAGCTTCACAAGCTTATGCAGGAGATTGTAATGAATTTTGAGATGGTTTTAAGGCTTGGTCAAACAATGATGTCTCTATTTGTGCCTCCTCAATAGACTCGACTTAAGTCTCATCTCAGTGGCTTGCAACTTGTCAAAAAAATTGTAGGACATGCCACCAACACACTTGGAATCTTTCTCATTAGTTCTCCAAGCACTATTCTTGGTCAATAACCCCACAAATTTCTCCTCTTAACATGTCATTGTCTTTGGTTTAGTTAATTTCAATTAACTATGTTAGCATTAACATTTAATATTTTGTAAGTGACAAAAATCATTGTTAACATTTATTTTTTATTAAAGAAGAAGGGTAAAATTTCCTTGACCCTATACATCATTGAGAAATAGGCCTCACAACTAGCAAAAAAAACAAACATCAAAGATTGGACAAGAACACACTAATAGAATAGGCCAAAAGGCCCCCTATAGAGCTATAAATAGTAGCAACACAACCATAAGAAGCTACAAAATAGTAGCTAGCAACAACAACCACCCTAAGGGTGGAAAAGACACTTGACCATCAAGCCATTACATATAGGTTTTCATGGGACTTGAAACCCAAAATAGGACCTAAAATCCACACCACTATCAAGAAAATTATCACAACTAGTAGAGTAGGCCAATATTCAACCCACAAAGTAGAAAAATAATAACCTTCATGTTGACAATGATTTGAATCGAATGAACAGTGTTGAATAAAAAAATCCATAGGAAAACCGTGAAGAAGCCTATTCCTCTTGAAATAATGGACTAATACAATCTCAAAGGGGAAATCTTCCTAAACAGAACAAAAATATTAACTTAGTTCAATCCCAAGTCTTTGGAAAATCAGGTCATGATCATACTAGGTTTGCTTCAGGGTATGATGTGAGTTTTATGTTAATCTAAAAGGGGATATGTCCATTAAAAATCATATTTATACTAGGCACCAAGTTTTCAAATTGGATCTCAAGAACAATTATCATGAAACTGAAAGATTTGAAATAATATTTCATGAACATCAACAATTCATTTGATATCACTTACGTAGATTTAGCTTTAAGCATTCAACAAATTTATATAATTGAAATATTTTCAATGACATTCATCCATTTATCTATTTTTTGGAACATTTTCAAAGAATTTAAATATCTATTCTAAAATAAAGCATAAAAAATACTCAAATTAAAATTTCTCTCGGTTATTCTCCACATATACCCCTAAGAATTAATTAAATCAAATAAAAAACCTTTATACTTCACCGGATTTCTTCACAGCTATATAAAAAATGGTGCAATATTTTAAAGAGAAGGATTTGGTTTGAACACCAAGTAGTTTTTGTATGCACCCTTAAATGATGCAACATACATGCTTGTTCAGCTGAACAACATAAAACCGGCTACAAAAGATTCATGAGATAGGTAGCTATCAAATTGGATTTTATATTAATCAATGTCTACGTGTATACAATTTTTTAGACCATAATGATTTATAAAAGAGGAAAAAAGAATGAAACTTAAAGAAGCTTTGGATCTTTTGACATCCATAAATTTTGAACTTAACTTAAAAATAGAAATCCTCTGGCCTTTTATAGAACACAAGGCATAGACAGGATAAGAAAAATACATGAGAGAAAATCTAAGGGAAAAATCATATCAAGGCACATGGAAGATAGTAATTGACCAGGAAATTACAATTGAAGTCCTTGAAGATTGACTTCAATTGTTCATTGAAGCTCTTCGAGTTTTAATTTATTATTATCGCCAGGATAATAACTTGAATCAGGATAGTGTGTTGGAACTTCCCATACATATAAAATGATATTATTATTGCTCCATTCCAACACACAGTTTTTCTTCAGATATACTACTCTCAAGAATAGGCTTCCCTAGAGATTGACATTTGTTTCCACCACATATATAATATCATCGAGACCTCCAGCATTTCGGAGGACTCAAAGCCTTTTACATTATAACCTCCTAGAGTGAGTAATACAATCTAGAAATGATTCTATCCACGATTCAAATTTTCCTGACCGTCCATACCCTAACTTTGCATAACAATTTGTATTTCCTGCAATCACAAATTCCACACATTAAATCCCTTTTAAAGAAAAATCATTAATAAACATCTCATGTAAATAAAACCATTATTCAAATATTATACTACAAATTTCCATAAATAACACGCTTTCCAAAAGCACATCACAAATTCTTGTATGATTATCTTTTACATATATACCGGACTATTGGACCATCGAAATCATTAGATAATCATAAAACTTCAAAACTTCACAACCCGGTACTCGGTACCCGATATTTAACTTCACCTATAAACTTTCCCTAGATTTTTGGTTTTATCGAACTTTCTTCTATCTTGGGCTTCAAATATCGGATTGAAACGCTTGACTTATATCTTTCCTTACCTTTTTCGCCATTCAAACAATCCTGGTTCTTGATATATAATACCTGAAACGCTTTACTACGAAGCATTCTTTAAACCAAAGATTTCTTTTATATCTCTCTTCTCTTCTTGACGATCTTCCAAATAGCTAGCTCATACCATAAGAGTTAAAAATAATAATTTGGGGGTCCCCAAGCCTTACAATCTTGGACTGTGTTGTGAGACCACACAACACTTCCACAATAACCACCCAAGGGTGGAAAAGACAACCCAAAGTTTAAACCAATACATGCAAGTTTAATGGGCCCTAGAACCCAAACCACCAAAACATTAACATAGAAAAATATCTGAGTCATAAACATAAGTGATACTAAAGGAGTAGAGAACCCCCATCATCCAACTTACCTCTCAACCTCTATAATATAATTCACCAAGAGTACCCTATCCGTAGTAGCAAAGACTCTCCAGCATACTGAAACTCTACCTCCATAGGAGTGTCCTCCATCTCAGTAGGAGCTACAAAGGAGAAAACTTGTTGAAGAAGCATGAGAAACCCACTACACTCTTAGAACCCAACTCCACCTTGACAGGAAATGTCTCCACCTCAATAGGAGACACCTTCTTCAAAGTCTATAAGAATGCAAACACTCCAGTAGAGAGGGAAAAATCAACAATCATGGGAAACAAAATAATCTAGTCCTTCATGATGAAAAAAATATGCATCCCAACCAAAAGGAAAATGAAAAAAACCTGGCAGCTCACCACACCCTTGAATATCATCAAAAAACCTTCCTTAAGAAAATCAATCAGCAAAACCTGAGGGTCTTCAATACTCGTTAGGGCTAAAAGAGCAAAACAACTTACAAGAATACTAAAAAACTTATAACCCATAATCATACCATGCTTGAAGGCTCCTAACTTTGAAACAAGAGTCTTTAAAAAAAAGGTAGAGCCACATTCACCACTTGAAGATCTTGCATATAAAATGCAATGCCCTGCCACGCAACCCTAGAGGATGTTGCAAAAAACTACTTAAACAGGCTAATTTTTTGTTTTTAAGTACAATAAACATGCAAGTTCGCTACTCAATGCAACCATCCCCTAAGGTTACGAGATTGAGATAACTTAACAACCCACAACAACATAAGTATAAACCATGTCAATTATTTAGACAATAATTAAACACATACATACCAATTAAGATAACTTACATCCACCTCAATAACAATTGAGGGGTAAAATACTACAAGATCAACTGAAATGAAATAAAGAAAGAACTGAAGCCGAATCCAACGAGCTCTCCAACTGGAAGTCTCATCCACACGAACATGAAGAAAGAAACCAACAGATTTAGGTGCACGCCACCCAACCAAGTGGAACCCAAGGGCCCACCCCCCGTGCTAGGAGATAGTAACTAGGAATCCTAGCCAAGACCATCTACCTCTAGACACAAGCTGCCACAAACTAAACCAAACTGAAACAACCAATCCCATGAGAAACACAAGTACAACACATGTACAACATAAGCACAACTCAAGAGCATCACGAGTACCACACAAGTACAACTCTACATGGTCACATTGGCTCTAGAAATAAAACAGATCAATTATATTAAGAGAACCATACACATAATAAACAAATATTGGCTATGGTCACATCAGGTATGTTAAGGAAACCATACCCACCAAATCGAATACCAACTGTTGTCCTAGACAGAGTGTCATCACACAGTTCTTCATGGGTTATCCTCTATGATTCTTCCTAGGTTCCGGCCCCCACTATGGGTTATCCTCGTGGCCTCTATCGAATTCCTAGCCCCCATACTCCCTCATGCGGAATCAAATACCTTTCGTACAAACAAGATAGATGACCTTGCCATTCCAGGCCTTCCCACTCATCCCAAGTCTACACGAGCCCTTGTGTCTATGAGTGAGGCATAATTATCTTGATTAGTGAGAACTACCACCTAATATTCCAAGTTTTGTTTTAGTTATCACTTGATTAAACCACCTCCGTAAGTTACCCAATTTCCCTCTTCCGAGCTCTAGCCCCTACAGAAGCCACTCTTCTACTTGACAACACACAAATCGTCCAAACCCCAAGGGTACAAAGTGCAACATGCAAAATAACACGACCACTCCTTTCTCGAGAGGCAACATAAAATAAAGCCATCTCCAACACTAGAGGTAACAGCAATAATAAAACCACTCCTTACAAGGAGGCACGGATCCCATGATCCACTCCTTACACAGGAGGTACAAAATGTCCCTGTCGTGGTAACTGGGTATAACATTGACATAACTTCATGCACTACCCAAGGGAATTAACAAACGATCGACATCACAAGATGACAAGCCCCAACCTCTAGGGTCCTCTGGAAGACTTACAGATTAAATACAATTAACCCATTTCCCCAAAACATGAACTTAGAGGAAATAATCATGAAGGCAACTTGCGAGGAATTAAACTAATTTGGATATATTAATTCCATTTCTCTTAATAAAATTCAGTATTTTATTGCATTAAATAAACTGATTAACTTAAGTCTCTTTCAGATAAGAGAGAAATTTAAACTCAATGTTTAATTCCCTACTTGCATAATAATAAATAACCAGTTATTTCTACAATTCAAAATACATTGATTAAAAATAATTATTGCTTCTTCCTTTCCATATAACCAATTTAAAACATTTAACATGACTTACATTCATATTATTTAAAACCAAAACCATGTCACTTAAAAAAAACAATATTTTAAAATAAATAATGATCTAATTAAAATTATCATGTTTTCCATTTTCGCAATTTAACTTGAATCATGCCCTCAATTAAATTATTATTTTAAAATAAACCAATTATGTCCACCATAACATAAGATTTTAAAATTCCTCGATTCCATAAAAAAAAACATGTTATTAATCAAATACCTCATAACATCATTTAAATCACCATTATAATTTATAAACATATCTATTTTAATTTACTAAAACAAATATAAATAACATTATATTATTATATATTATAATACTAAATATTAATACATATTATATTATTATAATATATATTAATATATTCATATTAAATATAATAATATAATGTTAATATATTAATATTTTAATATAAAATTATTTTATTTCCAAAAGAGAAACCCCCAGACCCACCTCGGGCCACACGCCGTTGAGGGCAAGGGCTATGCGGATTCTGAGGTGCGGTGGAAAAAAGGAGAGGCAACTGAAGGTGGGGTGATGCGGCTTACATAGCTAACCCCAAGGCTTGGGTGGTGACTATGGCTAAGCACAGTCGGGGCCCTTTGGGGTGGCAGCTGTGCTTAGACACAGCCATCTGCGACTACTGTAGGAGGAGGAGGCGGCGGGAGGGGGAGGCCATGCTAGGCACGGCTCCCTTCCCACATACCTCCCATGGGGCACGGTGGGGAGATGAGCCCCCAGCGAACCCCAATCCAAAATTTTCAATAAAATTTCTTTTTTTTTTAAATAAAATCCCTGCGGATTTTTTAACAGGGTTTTAAAAACAAACAAAAATCATATTTTTATTTCATAACAAAGCTAATAACCTCATAAATACATATATACAATATATATTTTATATTTTCAAGAGGGATTTCCAAAATTAATTGAGAAAACCATACATAAAATAATCATTTTTAAACCAAGAACACTATTTTTTTGTTTTTTGAAGAACACCATTTCCAAATAAAGTTTTCACAATTTTGAAACAAGATTTGAGATGGGTGTTTACTTGCAAGACAACCAAACTTAAATATTTTCAACAAAATATAGAATTGTGATTCTTTTCCAAAATAAAACTAATTTAACAAAAGAAAACCTGATTTTTCCAAAAGCTTGAAAGGTTAACAATGATGTTTTGGATTCTTCCTTCATTCTAGCTCTTCCAATTGATTCAACCTCTTTCCAATCCAAAACCAAGACAACAAAATTTCTTTCCTTCTTTTCTTTTTCAATCTTTCTCCCAAAACTTCATGATTATAAATTTGTGAAGAAATTTCCATAATAATGAAAAAAAATATCAAAATATCTCTACAACCACCATAATAAATTTCAAAAAATAGAAATAGAAAATATCTCATTCTTTTCAATTTTGAATTCAAATTTTCAAATTTGACTTTCTAAAACATTTCCTTTTAATTTTCAATTTCAACCAACTAATCATTAATTTCAAAATAAAAAACTTAGCTTATTTCAACATTATAAATTTAATTAATTAATAAAATAGATTTAATCAACGATTAAATTATTTATTAATTAAATTATATTAATACTAAAATAAATTATATTTCAACATAATTCCAGATTAAATCGATCACAACCTAAATGCATTAAGCCATATAATTACCCTTTTTAACTTGCAATTAAATAAAATCCAGGCAAGATGATCAATCATAAAAGCAACATAACTCGACTAACACCAAATGACACACTAAGACTAGGGTGACGACTTGGCACGAAAAACCTAGCTACTATCTCCCAATCGAATACTGTTGAGCAATGGACACACTCACACTTGTAAAGCTAGGTGGAGTTGATATCCGGTACCTGTCAACCTGCAAGCACAAATTATATCCACATGCATATGTATGTCATAATCAAAACACATCATGAAGAGGAAATCACAGAATCGCAGGGTGCTCACAAGCGAGTGGTACAATATGTCCCCTTCACCAATACAATATTACTAATTGGCGTATCTAACATATTAATATAATCTAAATCATAAAACATAATTCATTCAAACATCCATAATGCTAATCCAAAACATGTCCAAAAGATAACATCATATTAAAATACCATCACATCAAAAGATAACATTAACGTCGCTTTATAGATAGCGAACAAACAACAACTTAGCTCTAAGTCAAAGCACCAACATAAAATAAGGCCTAACGAAACAGAACACTGTTTGATCAAAAGAGAAAATTAGAGGGGTCTTACATAAAACCCACTATCAACACACAAATATTAATAGAAAAAACTCAGAATCCTTAAAAGTAAAACACCTCCAAAAACACCCAAAATGCAAAGGGAACAAGACAAGGAACTAAAGAGACTGTAAGCCAACCACCAAAATAATCACACTAGAGACCAAATTCAGATCCCCAATAGTAACTTTGAAATAGAACCATTCCCAAGCTCATGAGTTGAAGAGCATGAGACCCAACACAAACAGAGTAGGGAAGAACACACAAAACCAAACACCACAATGCTTTCCAAGTCCATAAAAGAACAAAGAATTTTTAGAAGAAGAAACCACTCATTGTTAAAGGGCATAACCAAAATCACTCAACTTAGAAAGAGCATGAAAGGGATAAAAACTCCACACGCCAACCAAGCCATGAGAGGAAACAACAACAATAAAAACCCCCACCACTCAAATCACCCAACAAGGATGAGGTTAAGGAGAAAGAATATAACAAAGGCTATGGTAGGAGATGGGACTTCCCCTACTAAAAAATGGATTCAGACAAAGAGAAAACATGGGGTCTCATGGCCTCCAAAATAACAATAGATTTGACAGCACAAGGATTAGCACTCGAAACCAAGGCCAAGATAAAAAAAAGGACTCCCCCAAGAAGAAAACACATGAAGTCAATGTTCAAGGAGAGATTGACATGAAAGAAAAACCAAGCGAAGCCTATCCAAAGACCCATGTAAGTAGAATAGTTTGAGCAAGAGGTCTGCATCATCGTGGACATACCAACTCATAAGACAAGGATCTCACCCAACTAAATCCATTTAGGGGTAAGAAGGTCTAGTGAGACACCACATGGAATTACAACATAAACATCAAGAGAAAAGAAAAGAAGAGGCCAAAAAAGCCTCCCAAAATCATCCAACAGGTTGAAACCTAAACGTAGAACTCCATAGAACCTAGAAGACCCATCATCTTCATCAGGATCTACACCTCCATTAGTCTCCCTTTCAATAGAATTCAAAAAACTTGACCCACACCCTTTCCCGCTCAGAGCCATCCTACCCATACCCAATCAAATTCTCTGTTGTGTCTCAATGTCCACAAAATGGATAGTATTGTTAACATTTGTTGTACCAATTAATAGTTAGTATTCAATGCTAACTTTAGAAGTAAAGTCAAGTCTTCAAAGATCACACAAAAACAAACTGTGGCCAACATTATTTTTCTACAAACACAAAATTTGTAAAGGAGGGGTTTATATTTTGTTTTGTCATAATTAGCAAAGAGGGAGGTTGAATTTTTTTTGCCTTATTTAAAAATTTGTAAAACAAAAATCAATTTTCTCTTTTTCAATGAATATGGCAAAAGGGGGGTTCATCATAATGGGTGTTATAATTCTATTTTTTTGTCCCTTTTTGAGGTTTGCAAGAGATAACTTAATCTTTTTTTCTTAATAAACCACATGATAATAAAATTTTAAGAACTCATTAGCCAAATAAGTTTGTAAACACACTCATATAAAGTTCCATAAAATTAAATGTGTTCTACATGGAGGGGATTGGGGAAATTTTCTACATACACTAAATTATAAAGTGTAATGGGGGGATATACCATCACAACACGGATTCTTTTGATTCTCACCTTATGTGACTGTGCCTTAGAGCACACCCTTTCTCAATTTTTTGTACATCTCTAAATTCCTTGTGCAAGCTTGATTTAATTTGGTTCTGCTTATATTCTCTTAGCATTAAGGGGGACTATGATGTGTTATGCTAATACTTCTTTCAATGAAGAATTTGAGGAATATTCTTTATGGGAGACCTCATGAACCATCTATCTTGATCTCTCGAATGGGGGATTATTTCAATGGATTAGTTTTTGAGGTTTTACTAATTCTAATCATAGTACTATATATATTATTGACTTCATAGAGTTTGATTGACTTTGTGTACATTGGTTGAGTAGTGTTCATATGTTCACTCATGTAATTTTTTGTATCTCTCATTTTGATCCATATTTCTTGAATATTTGTTGATTCTAGTAAACACCAATCCATCATTGATAGAGTTTATAGCTTCTACATGCTTCAAGATTTCTTCATAATCATGTTACAATCATCAAGGGATGTATTTCTCAGAATTTCTTAAATCCTTCTAATTCTCTCTTTTGAAGATTATTATAATTCCCAATAGGTTTTCTCCCTTTCTCCATTTGTAATAGATTGCATTGTAAATAAGTACCTTACCAAACCTTGTTGTTGGGACTCATCATTCGGTTTTTAGATTTCTCCCTAAGTATCACATAAGGGGGGTTTTAGTGTGAAAAGAGGTATTTTAAAGATAGTTATCTCTTAGCTTACTTAGTTGAATCTTCCTATTTACACAACACTTAACCTTACTTAGATAAATTTTAGTTATTTTTCTCACCTCATGTGGTTGAGACCAGTGTTCTGACTTTGTGAGACACCTCTACACCTCTTGTATGATCCATTTCCACTCACTAGAATACATGTCATGTGAGTTAATAATTTTTCAATCTTTGAAGGGTTAGTCAACTATTGTGTTTCACATGACTACCTTCTTCTCCTTGCCTATTTAGGAAAGCTCATATTATAATAAACTTTCAAATCTAATGTGAATTAGGTTGATCATTTTGTGCAAGTTGTGGAAGCACAAGGTTTTTGTTTTCATGATCTTGGATGAAAATTCTTACATATTCAACTTATATAACCTTCCTACTACAAAATTATTGTAAACTATTAAAAATAATAAATTTTAATAAGTTCATAATAAGCTTGAATAAAACCAAAAAATAATTATTTTGGGGGCTTTTTGAGTTATGTTAATTCTACACAAGCTTCAAAAAGTAGAGAACCTTTACACGATATCATAATTTTTAAAAAAGAAAAGATAAATATACTAAATAATAATTTATAAAATATTATAAAATGATTTCCAAATAAAATTTCCTAATTCTAAAATTCAAAGGATAAAAATTTAAGGAATTGTTTTACATATCTACTACTACTAAGAATCAAAGGAACTATGAAGCTAACAAAAAACAATGCTCTAATAATAAAAATAGTAAAATAATAAAATCAAATCATTATGAGGGAGATAAATAAACTACAAAGAATAACTAGAAGAAAACGAATCCGAATCTATGACATTCTAGATGTCATTAACTTTATAAACCTATTTGGTGAAAAATATACAACATTCTATTCTCTAAAAATATGAATAAAAGAGATAAAATAAAGTTTCATGAATGGCAAAGAATATACTTCATATAAGATCTCAACCTAAAAAGAAAATAATCAGACATCTTATTATTTATAAGGGAGACAAAAATCATGGATTCTATCTCACAAATTATCTTCCTCCAACCTATCTCATAAGCTTTCTTTGGACCCACAAGGATTTCTTGGGCCTCCATTTGATTAATAATGCAAAAAAACATAGTATATGATAAAATGAAGTGGATGAAATCATCATTATCCCACCTAAGTTCATTGATCCTCATTACAACTAGATTGATATGAGAAGAATCATTAGTGTTAATTAAAAAAGAAATGGATGAGGAAACCATTTTTTCTACTCTATTCACCTTAGTGGAAAACTTGATGCTAGAGAGAAAAAGAGAAGAGAGAACCAAATGACCCAAATCAAAGTGTATCAAAATTTAAATATCACAAGAAGTTAAGAGTCCACCAATAGAAAATATATCCATAAATTTTCTTTTATCAAGTATAAAATATTCTTCCAAAGATAACCAATATGATTATGATTACCTTGGAAGATATAGCTATTTATTTAGGCCACCAAAATAAAAGAGATAGAAGTAAGACGACATCAAAAACTTACCCCAAATTTAGATAAATAAGTATTATGAACTATATTTTTGTTCCAAATTTACCACTAATACCTCCAAAATAGAGAAAAATGGAATTGAAAGAAAAAATTATTCATACACTTATAATTAACCCCACAAAAGAACATCTAGGACTATCGAATTTCCTCTATCTTATATTATCTAAGGTAAGACATTTAGTTTAACAAAATATCAAAAGAAATAAATTATTTTTAAGCCAATATTAATTTCTCTAGATCTTTTTCCATTAGGGGAAATATTTGCATCCATGATTTTTATGCTTTAAGATCTTGCACCCATGAGAAACCATATAAACCCCTCAATTATTATAGACGCAAGAAATACCACCCCTTTATTCTAGAGAACAACATGAATGATCTACTAGAATAAAAGATAGAGCCTCTCAAGAATCAAGATCTCCCTCCCAAAGGACAACAAATTGCATCCTAATGATAAATATGATAATTATACACTAAGTGAGGGGCTTTAAATCTTAGAAAATAAGACCAACGAACATCCAAAAAAATAATCGAGGGAAGCATATCGGGAAAGGAGGTGAGAACTGAGAGATGAGAATCCCATGAATCTAACAAAGAAACAAATATTTTTATTAAATTTATAATCTAGAAGATTCCCTACTAAAATATTGATGTAACATTCTTTATAGTATTCTAGATGATATATCATTTCCTATTCAAACCCTTTCTAGTGAACTAAGTAGGATCAACACCTCAAAGATATTTATAGCTTACAATTTCGTCCCATTACAAATACTACTTCCTAGACCATCTCCAAAAAAAATTATTAACTAACAATTGAATATTACATTGAAAGTCTAAAACCAAGGCCACCATTTTTTTAGGCCTATATACCTAGTCCTAGCTCATAAGACTCTATTTCTAAAAAAATATATTCATTGTTCCTAGAAAATTTTCTTAGAAAAATAATCGAAATCCATTAGAAATACTTTAAGAAAAGCACTAGAAATCTATAAATAGGAAGCTCTTACAACAAAAATTTGGGAATGGTAATTCTTCCTATAAAATACAATCATCAAAAATTCTAATGAGAAACCCACATTTTGAACCTATCAAGAGTCCTTCACTAAATTTTATTAGGAGAATACCAAGAAAATTTGAGGGAACGTATCTAATTTTTAACCACAAGGTAAAAATAAATTATTTATTAAATGCATTAAAAACTATTAAATAAATTTAAATATTTCACTTATCCTCATTAATCTACTAACTAGACACTATTAAAACATGTCCATTTTTCTCCTTAAACTAATAGTCTCCTATATTTTAGTAATACCTATTATGTCAACATGATCCAAAAATTAAATATTAGAGTGAGAATCAAGATCCCTCATAAATTTCCATCCTTGAATGTTCCTATTAACTCTTTGGTGGTTAAATAACCTTTGTGAGTCATCAACCATGAGAATGAAGAGATAAGAGGAGAGGGGATCACCTTGCCACATCCATTTCAAAGTTAAAAAAGGAGGTATAATTTCATTAATAAGAATATAGAAGGAATAATATTTCATTGAACTCATGATCCACTCAATCCACCTTCAAAAAAGTATAGATAAGGTTTTCCTAAGGAAGGATCATCTAATCCTATCATAAGCCTTCACCATGTTGAACTTGATAGACATAGATTTATCCTCAAAACATCCCATATAATGAATGTATTTTGAAGAAACAATAACGTTAAAATACTGAACAAAGATCCAAGAGAAAAATATCATAAATAATAAACCCAACTAAATATGCAACCATAAGAAGACATTGCATTTAAAATAGTAGATTAATTATATTGGATAAGAAAATAAGACTACCTAAATTAAAATACACATACAAAAATATATATAATTCTTACTACCTAACCAAGAAGAATGTGTAATGTTGTCCCCATATGAAATCTAAGCCTCTTGCAAAATATTGAGCTTCTATATATTGCCATTGGCTATCATTTCAAAGCAATAGAGAAGTAGATAAATTTTACTCTAAAAAGGTTTTGGTTTCCTAAATTAAAATTATATCAAGCTAATGGATTCTAAAAAGTTATTGAATATCTTGTTGATGAGAGGTATTTTCAACACCCCTAGCATTCCATGACATAACTATTATTTTTGACAAAGATAAAAAGTGAGTATAAAGTGAAAATAAATAACCCAAATTCTACTATTCAACTTCCCAAGTACCATATTCACTTTCTCCTAGTCACTTTTCTCCCCACTTTGGATACTTTAAACATATTATTTTTTCCAAATTTTTCTTTTGAGTCCCATTGGAGTAAGAGTTTTCTTCTTAATAACACCAATATCTTGAAGAGATTATGGTATCATACAATCTATAGGATCTTAAAATTGAATAACCATAAAATTAGTAACTATAACTTTTTGAAAACTTATGTGATCTTCACATAATATATCAAATTTCTTAGAGAAAGAGGAATCCCTTCCCTAGGTAATATATGTACATTAGATAAATGTTTTAGCTACTGGAGGTAAGAGAAGATAGAATCAAATATTAAAAAAAATTAATTATAAAACCCATTCTCAATCAAAGTAGAATCAAGATCCTTCAAATTTTCTAAAATATCAAATAGTTTATTCGAATGACCCTTTGATAATTACTTTTTTTGTGGATCTCATTTCTTCCTCTTTTATAACAGTTCACTAGAATAAACTCATTTCAGGAAAAACCTTATTTAGTAGCTAGGGATTTCACTTTTGCATTAGCTTTAGTTGTGTATACCTCTAGTAGGGTATGAACGACATCTAAGATTTTATTTATAAAATTTCATTGAAGATGCCCATAGACATGAAAAACATGAAATAAAAAGGAAGAGTTGTATAATTGGTATATTGAATCTAATGCATACTTCCTAATCTAATCTCTATAAAATTGAGAAAGGGTTTATTAAGATAAATTTTAACATAAAAACAAGTATAATAAATTACCTTTTTCTCTAACATGTGATTGAAAGGACTCTAAAGCTCTCTAAGGATAGTTGCAATAGAAGATAAACAAATTAGTCTACAAAAACCTATTGGAAGATGAAGGAAAACCTAGACCAAAGTCTTGGATGGCTCATATTGTCCTAGTGATTGACATCCCTAGTGGATTGAATTAATAAATAAATTATGGAATAAAAAAATTATACATAGGGTAATAATAAATAATTTAATTATTATCTCTCTCATTTACATATTTGATAGAGGATAATAATAAACAATTTAATTATTATCTCTCTCATTTATATATTTGTTAGAGGATAATAATAAACAATTTAACTATTATCTCTCTAATTTATATATTTGATAGCCTCTCCACTTGTACTAGAATAATTAAAATACCTTGCTATTTCAAATAGGTATATTATGTACGTTTTTTTTATATTGTCTCATTATTCGTACCTTATCAAATAAAGGTATTACCCACAATACATTTGACTAAAAAATAGTTTTAATTGACATCACATACATTAAATATTTTGCAAAACTAAACCTAAAAGAGAAATGACAAATATACCATCAAGATTCCACATATATTTGATTTAAATATGCTTATGTATTTCAATCTAAAACTATTGCAAGACCAAATGTTATAATGAATCCTCAATTTCATATACTTATTAAATATAATATAAATATTAATCAAAATTATAGTGAAAGGGTTCTACAAAACCTAACATTTTTTCTAAGTAGGTTCATGCCATTCCTCTAAACACCATTAGTTTTTAGAAAACTAGGGTAGTATTGTAGGAAACTTGGGTGACCTTAGTAAATACCAATAGAAGATTTGGAATGACAATTGTGAAAAATGATCTATAGAAGATTTGGAATGACAATTGTAAATACCTCACCTCTTTAGAACATGTTTCTTAACACCAAATTACTTCTTGTATCACATTAAATAAATTATCCCCTTTCTCCTTAATACTAAAGTGATATTTTGGGTCACATTTTGGTCATTTGAAAAATCTTCATATGTATGCATGTGATAAGATACTTCTTTAGAGAAGAATCCCATTTACTGACATCTAACCTCTCAAGCTCATGTACAATTAACCTACATAATCTAACATCATTAAATAACTTAATGAGATTTTTTTTGAAATAACTCTTTTACCTAATTTAACTTTGTCATTGTCAATAAATTTCCTCACACTTAGATAACTTCATAGAGACATCAAAATTTATAAAATAATTAAAAAAAAATCATAATTCCAAATAAATAATTGAATACATAATATTATTCAGATCATTAATTTAAAAGAAATAATCTAAAAACATTTATCTAAAATTAATATTCTAAATAAACTTAATCTGAATTATAATCCAAATAAATATTTATTTAAAAAATTCATCTAATATAATATAAAGTAATATTTATTGACTTGGGAATTGGATATTTGAAACTAATAATAAATATCATTTTGATAAGTCAATATTGTAAATATTAAAATGAGCAGAAAAAGAATAGCACTAAAAATAATGAACAAAATAGAGACATGAATTTATAATGGTTCAACTATAGCCTACATCCACTCTCAAGAAGAGAATCACTGTATTAATCAATCAACTCATTATATAGTACATGATCAACCATGTATTTATACAAGGCTCTCCAAATACGAAGAGATGGGAGAATACAAACGGTCATGTGACCGTTGGGCTTCACATCCCAACAATCTCCCCCATGAAGTCCAACCAGCACAACCATGCACTGTCATCCCTGCATTTCCATGTTGTCTTCACATCGCAACCAGGCTGGAAGTTTTCAACTTCACCAAATATTGTTCACGAACACAGTGAATCAATATTCTCCAAATCCTGTTAGAATTAATAAAATATAATAGTCGAACACCTTCTCTTACTACTTTTATAGGTGCAAACTCACTCATAAATCCACACTCTTCTATCTCAGCCCTATCAACATGACGGTTTTGAGACAATCTTTGCCTCTTTCAGCCAATCCAAACGGATTAATATTTGGTTGAAGTTTTGTCACCACTCCGCTGTGCTTAGTGCCCTCTGCAGCATCAGCCTTGGATGTTATGTCACACTCTTTTATTGTCTCCTTTTTTTTGTTGAACTCGATGGAGATTAGGGCTTCCATTTCATCATGCAGCTTTGGAGTCTTATAACGAGGGGAACGTGCATGCAGATGCCCATCCCTTTGGGAAGCTTCATGCCTACGAGGGACTTCAAGACGCTGGACTTTCCACTCGACTGGTCTCCCACCACCACAATGCTCAGAAGTTGGAATCCTTCTTGCACTATGTACAGATTCCGCAGCTTATATACTGCATCCAGTAGCGACCGGATTTGCTGCTGATACGAGATTGTCAAGCTCGAAGCTCCCGCAATTTCATCTTTCTCCTCCTCTAGCTTAGTATTCGCCATGAGCATCAACATCTCATCCAAACAACTCATTGACCTGTTCAACAGCACAAAAAATTCCGTATGCAGGAGGATTATATTATAACACGTGGCCATCGACCGTCACAGAGCATCTTCAATTTCTGCTCCCCCGGGACCAAGCTCAACAACCATTTTCGGGCTCTGCTTTTAGGAGGGTGAGCACACAGGACTAGTCAGTACGCTAAAGAAGAATCCGCTTTGAATTTGTCCTGGACTAGAAGGAGCACTCATATAAGACGAACTATAGGCACTCTCATACACACAATTATTACCACCACCATTCATGATAGGCGATCCAATACCAACAACTTGCAAAGTCTCAATTTGTTTTTCCTCATCATTTACCGCATTCAAGCTCTCTTCAACCAAATGCACTTCTTCCTCAGTGTCTATGTCCTCTATCATAGCCTTTCTCGCAACCATGCTCTACGATGAGGCTTTCCAAAAGCCATAACCAAGAGAGTCTCGACTCACCCCATTACTCAATTCTTCTTGAGTTACCTTGGCTGCAGTGTTATTAAAGTTTCTTACATCCAAATTTGGAGACGCTATTGTGTTCACCATCTAAACTATAATTTCTTGTCTTGCAGCCAAACTTTGATCAAATTTCAAAAAGGTTAAGAAATATACCAATGACATCATTTGCAAGCAGGTCCTCGGGTACCTCTTCCCCATGAGGCAGGGCCTCCTCTACCCCAACAGGGGTGACCGACTCAAACGTTGCAACGCTATTTCTAGCTTTCGATGCCAAATCTACAACGAGCTTGGGCATGGGATTTTCGTTTGGAGCCCATGATACTTCCCCATCACATGGGGATTCACTCTCCTCCAAAACAATCTTCAAAGCACTTTCAGACCTTCCTTCGTTTGGTTCCTCTGCCCCTTCTTCCTCTCTTGCTTTCTTTTTCCTTTTGGATTGCTGCCTTCTTCTACGTTTATTGCACTTCTTCAAATTGTCATACTCCTCATAATAACAAATATCAACAATCTCTACAAACGACACTTTCTTCTTCTGTGTCGCCCAAAGATCTACCTAAGGCACCCTATCCTCAAACCAATACTCGGGAGCCCCAACAACTCCTCTGCTCTGCTTCAAACCCTCTTCTTCAGCCAAATCCAAACTGCCAAGGAATTCTTTAATGATAGAATCAGTCTCATCATCATCAAGTACAAAATTAGTTATACCCATTGAGATATATGGGACATACCGAGAGGCTTCTTCAGCGTCCATTTCTGCTCCTTGGTTCTAACCAACAAATCAACACTTCTCCATAGCTCTGATACCAATTGTAAATATTAAAATGAGCAGAAAAAGAATAACACAGAAAACAATGAATAAAACAGAGACACAAATTTATAGTGGTCAGCAATAGCCTACGTCCACTCTCAAGTAGGGAATCACTTTATTAATCAATCAACTCATTATACAGTACATGATCAACCACGTATTTATACAAGGCTCTTCAAATACGAAGAGATGGGAGAATACAAACGGTCATGTGACCATTGGGCTTCACATCCCAACAAATATTACATGAATCTTGAAAGGAAATATACCAAAATGGCTCTAATGCGTATAAATCAATTATTATAACCATGCAGTAATATCTTAGATATTACTATTGAGTTGAAAATTGATACTTAAGGTAAAATATCTCATGTTTTGAACTACGAACTAATAATGAATATCATATTTTGTCTGCAGCTTATGATGACTACATTATTTGTTTCATATCACCTTGTCTTTATTTCCTCATTACATCCTCCAATGTTCAATGACTTGAACATCTATAAGCACTCACACAAAATTTCCTTCAAATTTAAATAGTTTTTTTTTTTTAAACATGTTTTTTTTCTTTTCAAATTTTGAATAGTGGCATTTTCATATTCAATTATCGTAATTAATGTTAGAATAGAAATCAATCTTTAATGTCAAAGAAAATGCATAAACTATGAGTTTTGATTATAATTTGAATTATATTAATATTGAATAAATATATATAAAGAAATGTAAAATCTAATGTAAAGGAATATTTAAAAAAAGTGATGGTTAATTTGTGATGTTATTATTATTTACAACAAATGTTATTGTTGAATGTTTATATTGAAAATAAGACCCCTCATTTCTGAAGTCATAAAAAAATAAATGAAAGAAATAAATAATTTATAATAGAAAATAATTCTCTCGTATTCATCATTAATATAATATTTTTTATATGTTCTTCTTATTGGTAGAATCAAGCATATAGTTTAGGGAAATTTTATATAGGAAATGAAATCTATGGTTACAGCTGCTGAAGAAGGAAGTTATTGAATATATGCAGAGTTACAATGTAAATTGGATACAAAAACATGCTTGTTGAAAAACATTGTGCACGATTTCGTTTCTGCAGTGCAAATTATAGGCTAGATGACAGGTTTGCAAGATGTAAAATTTCCAAACTGTGAAGAAGTTTCTGTCCTATTTTCTTTAAAGCAATGAAAGCGAAAAAACTGTGAATCTAATGTCTACTATTCTGACAACAAATTTCTGAACAAGTCTCCAGAGAAAACACAAGACAGTATCCATAAAATACAGTATGGCTTGACATATGTTTGATTTCCAGCTCGGGGTAAAAATGGCTAAAGCATTTCTCCAATAATAGGTATTATTGAGCCATATGCAGACCATATCCAGGTCTTTATCATTTAATGAGACAATAATAACTAAAATTCAAGGATTTTAGGTTATCCAATATGATAATATCAGATTTTTGAAGAAGAGAAAGAATTCTATTAACGACCAGATACAGTCAAACATAAACCAGTCTGATTATAAAATTGCAGGTAAGTTATAACTGAGAAAACATCGTTCTTAAAGCCTAAAATATAGTATGGCTTGACATATGTTTGATTTAACCAGCTCGTGGTAGCAATGGCTAATGCGTTTCTCCAATATCAGGTATGATTGAGCTATAAGCAGACCATATCTAGGTTTTTATCATTTAATGAGACATTAATAACTATAAGTTATCTGAGATTTTTGAAGATGAGGAAGAATTGTACTTACAATCAGATACAGACAACATAAATCAGTCGGATTCTAAAATTGCAGGTAAATTATAATGGAGAAAAAACACGCTCTTAAAGCCTAAAAAAATATTCTTTGAATTGCTGTTACCTGACTAGGTGACGTTGATGGTTATTTATTTCGTTTTAAGATAATCTTCTTGTTTGTAACCACCAGGCAAGTTATTTGTTATGGTCTAAAAATATAGAAATAAAAATCTTAAAATTCAATATATATCAGTTCAATATTTTTGAAGATTAACCTTTACATGGCTGATTTTAAGGTTGATTTCACAAAGTTTTTACGGCAATCTATTTATGATATAAATATATAAGTTTTTTTTCCATGGAGCCACATCATCGTACATGCATGTAAATAACTTACAAATCTAAACAGATAGTGGAGCAGAAACCGCTAGGGTTTTAATATCCACTGCCTTGCAGGTTCGGCTGGCTTGGCTGCACGCGAAATGCAGGTGGAGGAGTTTGCCCCTCTGAATTGCAAACATTAACGCCATATTCTTCATGGTTTTCCGGATTTGTAAGCTACAGAATGGAACAAACAAATATTAGGGTTACAAGGTTTAGATTCAATTTATTTCCAGTTCATATTATTGATTTTGTAATTTTATTGAGGAAAAATATTATGTTTGACTGTAAAAATCCAAACTCTTTAATACAATGAATGAATTCATAAGTAATACCCACCCATTCCCTGAGAATGGAGCACTTCTGCTGCAATCCAGTTACCTGTACGCAACAAAAATCAAAGAAAACACATTTAGGGTTTTAATAAAATCAGATGAAGACTCTTTTAGGAAGAAAATTGAATTCTTGTCTTAATGTTTACCTTGCTTTCTGTCTTTCGGCGTTCATATTTTAAGACTTCTGTCTGTTTTCAAAATATCAAGCAAAAGAAGAAAAATGATCAGTAAACAGTATTCTTTTTATTCAAAAAAATATGTATTGTGTATAGAAAATGTTTGCCTTTCTCTCTCGAACTTTCTTTGCCGAAAGTACAAGATTTTCCTCAAGATAGTCCACTTGGTTTGGTGCCAATGTCTCCAAATCTTCGCCAGTCACATAACTAGACAAAAGATTATTAGAATAAAACAGTGATTCTTTAATCTTACACCATTTATTTACCCTAAAAATTTGAGATTATAAATACAACACTACCTCATTTCTTTTTGCAGCTCCTCATTTTCTTTCCTCAGATTTCTAAATTGAGACAACATTTTCTGCTTGTGTTCAGTGAAAAAAAGCAAACCCTCAGAAGAAAGTTATATGCGGTTTACTACCTAAATAATTTGCAGTGATCTAAGAAAGCAGCAAGTTGAATATTGTATTTAGATGTTAAAGAAAACAGTTTAAAGGGATACCAACCTCATATTCATTGTTCCAAACTTTTCCTCCTGAGGCATCCCTGTATCTCTCCAAAATTCTTTTCATGCTATGAGAGTATAATTCATTTAAAGTTAGAACATTCTAAAATAGATTTTTAAAATCTCTGAAAATAATATTATTTGAAATAAGTTTTTGTTTGAATGATTTCTTCTACCTTTCCTAATATGTAAATAATGGCAAGTGATATCCCTTTTATTGAAGCAAAGTAAGATAGAAAAATATTTTGATTGAAGAAAAGCAAGATAAAAAAAGGATTGATGATAGAAACTTTTGAATATTAGACAATTTGAAGGCCTTTAAAAATGAGGGATTCTAAGCTTTATATATTTAGATTTGTTGAATAAATAGATTCTACAGATTATTAGAAAATTTCAAATATCAAAGTTTTTCAAATATCTATGAATACACCATTTGGAACATTTAAAATAAATTTTTTTCTTCTTTTTAATGTCAATAAAATTGATAGAAAAGAAAGCATAGATCAGATAAGGTTGTTCTTCATATTCAAAAATAGTAAAAAAAACCAATAGATCAAATAAAATTGTTTTTCGTATAAAAAAAAATTCTTCATAGATAAGATTTGTTTTAAAATGAAACTTATGAATGCTAGATAATTTCAAGTCGTTTTCAAGTTTTATATACTTAGATTTGGTAGATGGAAATATGTAAACAGTAATAATTGAATTCATAAATATATAATTTTGAAATCTTCTTTATAGATTCAGATTTGTTAGATGATAAGATGTATACAAAATAATAAACTAATTTTTGGATTTTTTTTCTTTTTTCAATTGAAAATAACCCTGAATGAAATAAGTTGTTTACAGATCCATTCAGAAATAATATGAACTAACCTTGAGCTTGCAAAATCAAAGAACCTTCCAGTGCTATTGAAAACTATAACAGCAACATCTGCTTCACATAAAATTGAGATCTCCTTTGCTTTCTTGAAAAGCCCAGATCTTCTCTTGGAGAAAGTTACCTGCCTGTTTGTTGTATTTTCAATTTTCTTTATCTCAATCTTTCCCCTACCCATTATTTCGCTCAGAGCTCTTTGCACTCAAAAACAAAATGCAGAGAAGATTAGGTTACTATGAGAATGAATGCTGCTGAGGATAAATACCAAGTCACAACAACTACTGTTATTGTAAACTACAGATTTCTAATACCGGAATGCACTCCAGAAAAGTTGAAAGTCTCAAAATGGTATATAAGTAATACAACTGTGAGAATACAGAAAACTTTAACTAGAGATCGAACAGAACGCTTACACTTGTCAATATAAAGGGCCTTGGACCACACTATACGGGAAAGGCTTTGGGACCACACTGCACTGATGTTACAGTGCAGAAAAAAGTCATACGTTTGTTAGGACATTGAAGTATCCATAGCTTTCTTTTGTACGTCAAATCTGATTTTGTAATTATTAACCACCGGAGAAAGAGAAACATTATCTCCTTGGATTATAAAGTAAAACTTGATAAGAGGAGATGATCCACAAGGCATTCTTATTGTTACTTATAATTACATCTGACTTGTAGTAAACATCGTTCTTCATTCATTTTTTTCATTTTTTTTAAATCTTTTTGAAGATTGTGTCTCTACACTCCGCTCAGTGGATCTTGATTTGTGTGTATAAGCTTGTCTTTTCTTTTTTTACAGTATCCTCAATTATTATGCTTCTCATATTGATGCAAAGTGACCATAAAATTATGATGCAATTATTGTTTATATTGAAAATATAAGATTTGCACGTATATTTACACTAAAAATTAAAAATATATATTTGGTTTCTAACTTAAACGTGTTCTTTTTGCAGAGGCAACAGTCTATCATGGATTTTTATTGGCTAGAGAAGCAAGGGTTACTAGACTATGGTTAGAAGGGGATTCCCTTAATATCATAAATTGTTTCCTAAATATTAGTCTACCGTCTTGGTCTATAGCTCATTTGATTAATGATGCTATTTCTATCATTGATTCTTTTGTTGAGGTGAAAATTACTCACATTTTCTAGGAGGCCAACTTGCTTACTAATGGGTTCGCTAATTTAGGAGTGATGGCTCATAATTATTGAAATACTTATGATTCCATGCCATTTAATCTTCAGAATATCTCTACTTATGACCAAATGTCATGTCAAGGAAGTGTATATGGGGGAGATAAGTTATTTTATTTCATCCTCGATTAGTTTTTGCATTTTGAGTTCAGTGTCTGCTCATCTAATAACTTCTTTTTAGATGATTTTGACATCATGGGTTGGGAGTTGAGGTATGGTAGTACTTGGATTCTCAGGCTCACACAGATTGTGGGTATTTTTTGCATTTGCTTTTGGTTTGTTCGCTTAATCCTTTTTGTTCAAAAGAACAAAGAGTAGATTGTGAGTAGATTGTTGTAGTCTGCCATGGGAGGAGCTCGTTGTAGAGTGGAGCCAAACTCTTGTGATGAATTCCATGGTAATAAGCCCGTCTAGGAACACTTGGAGAAGGATGGTGTTTTCCCTTATTTGTTGAGGCTTCATGGTTTTGACCTGAAGGTGATGGGGGCTTTTATTAATGGTTGGGACAACAAGGTCCTACGTTACCAAAGTGTGAAGGTCAACATCACCGAGGACTTCATCATTGAGGTTACTAGTCTTCGTTCAAAGGGTAGGAATTTTTTTTAGGGACCGAGCAACGACCAAGATGGCCTTAGAAAATTTATTTAAAGGCTCAGAGAAGAAGCTAAGGTGCATTGGTAGTGGTGGTTATGCTTGTAAATCCATAAAACTACTTTGGAGGGACATTGTTCTGGTGATTATGCAATTCTTCACTCTAGAGGGTAGGTAGTATGTTATCTATGGTTATCATTTCATGTTACTTAATCACTTCTGCCACAACAATATGGTTTCATTTCCCTTTTACTTGCTTGTATCCATGGAAACCAGTATTGAGGATCACAGAAAGAACCTCAGGAAGGCTATTCTTCATGAAGGCCTCATGAATCTTATAATTGACCACATTAAATTGAAGGTGTTACCTATTATTTCTAATCTCTCTGCTCGTAAAAAGGGAGGTAGTAACAACGGGTATGAAACTGGTGAGTTTATAGATGAGTGGGAAGGGGACCCTAAGGAAGAAGAATTTGTTTAAGATGAATCTTCGGAGGATGAGGGTGATTTTTTCAATGAATTCTAGGACTTAAAATCATGGTGTAAGGGTTACGAAACAAATGTTGAAATGAGGGAGGCTGTTGTTCCTTCAGTGAAGAATTTGAAGGGGAAAAAAGGTGCCCCGAGAAGGGAAAGTGTGTTATCAAGAAGGATGTGGATGAGTTGAAAGGTTTGGAGGATTCCCTTTTTCCTATTGTTAAAGGGGTTTAAGGTGATGTTATTGAGGGAAACGAACAGCTAATGGCAGATATTGGGTAGGACGATGAGGGTTT
The DNA here is from genome assembly GCA_007115665.2 of Sequoiadendron giganteum. Classification (NCBI taxonomy): domain Eukaryota; kingdom Viridiplantae; phylum Streptophyta; class Pinopsida; order Cupressales; family Cupressaceae; genus Sequoiadendron; species Sequoiadendron giganteum. Next base: position 309,890,067 of record CM021104.1, on the reverse strand, counting down.
TGTGAATTCCAAGGTGGCTGGTCCTAGCCAAGATGATTTTGAGTCTCTTGCTGGTAACAATGTTGAGAAGGTTAAGCAAATTGATGTTAAGGTGGAGCGGGTTGAAATTTTGGCTAATTTTTTTGAAATCCTTGAGAAGCAACAGGTGAAAGTGGAGGTAATTGAAGTTGAGGAATCCCCTATAGAGGAGGATCTAGAGGGAAAAGATGGGGTTCAGGAGGAACCTAATGAGAATGTTGATATTCTTGTTGTTGAGCTGGTCAATTGGGGGTGATCCCACAATACTGGTTTACAATTTTTGGGAAAACTGGATAGTGAACTGATTTTTTAAACTAAATCTTCACTTTTAGGCTCCTATAGCGGCTAAACCATGAGGAATTTGAAGATCATGCAAGCTAGTGATTTGTGGCATTTTTTTCCATAGATTTTAAATATAGTTTTTTTAAAAAATTTGGAAACAAATTGCACTTATTTTTCCATCTCCTTCAAAAACTAGGTTTTTTAAAAATTCAACATTTTTAAGGAGTGACACTCACCGTATACAACATAACTTTTTTTGTATGAAGGACAAAATTCTGATTTTTTCGAATTTAGATTTGTAACTACGATATCTAATGATTTCATTTCGTTTCATAGTGTTTTATTAAATATTTTTTCCTTAATGAATTTTTGAAGTCAAACCAATTACAATTAAGACATAGGCGGACCGTATACAGCATAACTTTTTTTGTATGTATCGAAATTCAATTTATTTTTTAATGGATCAAGGACATCAATACCCAGCTTGAACATATTTTTCAATTTTTTTTTGATCATCTGCTATTTTTCCACATGTGTAGAACATAGAGCTTGATTTTCGGTGAAAAACCTATGTTTAATAAAACTAAAAAAAATAAATACATAGTAAAACCAAAAATTATTAAAATTATATTTGTTGGATAGCTCATTCTGAGGAATACCATCTTTCAGTTGGGTCTGTGAAATCTCCTCCATTTTCATCCTCAACCCGAGCTTCGAAGGGCAAAAAAATGGAGTCTTTTTGTGTTGGAGGGTGGGAAGGTGGGAAATGGGGGATTCGAGCGAACCCCCTTTCCACAATGGGAAAATGTGGGTTCCCACATTTAAGGGTTTTTCTCGAACCCTAGTTCGAAGGAACGCCTTTTGAGTTTTCTTGAACCTAGAGTTTGTTTGAACCCCTCAAAACAATTTTTTTTTGAATGGGGTCATTTTTTGGAATTTTCCTTCCTCACTCCAATTGTAAACCACTTTTGTGGGTTCATCCTGGGAGGAGATTAATAAGGACCTATTTTGCAGAATGGTGGAGGATGATACTCATAGCCTTCTCTCACTTGTGAAATGGATTTTCTCAAAATTGAAGGAGCTTAATACCAAGCTTAAAAATTGGCAAGATGTTTGTGTGGCATTAGTGAATTGCAACCAAAGGGAATGGAAGGTGAGAGGTACAGTCAAGGCCATGAATGCTCTTCTTGATAAGCTTGTTGTGGATGTCGAAAAACTTGGTAAAATCCATGAAGAAAGGTTGAACTCTTTGGAAATTTTTATTCAAAAGATTAATGAGGAGCAATTAGTGAGTATGGAGGAAATAATGAGCAAGATCAACAATGATTTGCGAACTGTGGTTTGTATTAGTAACCAATCTCTGAAAACTAGTGCTAAGGGCTTGACGGTTTTGAATGGTAAAGCCACTAAGTGGACCAGTTAGTGTTTGGATTTGGGTGAAAATGAGGCCACCATTACTGAGGTTAACTGTATGAACCTGGAGGAAAAGAATGAGGATAATGGTACTTGTGAGGAGAAGAATTTGGAGGTTGGTGCCTGCCTATGAATGGGGAGCAAGACTAAGAAAAAGGAATCCATTTCATTCTAGGATCAGGATGTGGTTGAGATGTAGGATAGGGTCATAGTCGATAATATGGACTCGTCCTAAGGGTTTTGGAGTCCCTTCAAAACCTATTTTTCCTAATAAAAAACTTAAACATGCTTCAATTTTTTGAAATTTGATTTTAAAAAAGTTTTATGAATAATAAGAAATTTTAAATTATATATCTATATATATATATATAATTTATATGTTGTAAATTCTTTTTTTTCACATTTATTGAAATGATATTATAGTTTACATTTTGTGGGTCTTTCTACTTTAGATTATAATTTACATAAAAGATATAAATTTATAGTGGTTGTCAATGAAAATTAGAAACCTATTAAATTTAAATTTTGGTTATAGTGGTTGCCAATGAAAATTAGAAACCTATTAAATGTAAATTTTGATATATAAAACAAGGCAAATAAGAATTTCGTGGAATCAAAATTCAAATTTTCATGGAAATAAGGAAGAATTATAAAAAAAATTCTATTATTAAAAAGTGTATATTTTCTAATATACTAAAAGTTATAAATTCTATTATATTTAATATACTTTATAAAAAATAATTCTTCAAATTTAAAAAACAAATTTATAAATTTAATCTTACTAGATATTTGATGTTTTTAATTTTAATAAGTTATTAAAATTTAATATAAAATATTTTACAAAAATATTGATATAAAATTTTATTTTTTATTTTATTAAAATTATAACAATATATTTTTATACTAAAATAATTTTTAAAAAATATTTATAGAATCTAATTTACTTTGAGTTTATCATTTAATATGGATGATAAATTAAAATTAATTTATATTTCCTATCAATATCATATGATAATCAATAAATTATAATTATCAATTATTTTTTAATCACATTCAAATTATAACTGATAAAAAATTTAGAATTTAATATTAATATAGACACCTAAATTTGGACACTTCATTTGTCCAAATTTACCCCTTTTTCGTCTAAATATCCCCTTATCCGCATTAATTAAACAATAACACTATTGTTTAATTAATACCTTTGAAGTTCTTCTAATTCCTAAGGTATCTAGTTAAATAATCAAATACCTTACCCCTTTAATTCCCCTTTCATCAAATGAATTAAATAGATATGATATTTATTTAAATTATTCACATGTCACATCCTTCACTTAATCTTAATCAACTTCTTAATCTCTTCATTAGGGATGTGCACATGCCTAATCCTTGATTATCATGTGTCACATCCTCCAACTTTTGCAAGTTGGCTTCTAATCTTTATTAACAACTAATTATCTTCTGATTACTAATCAATTAAGCCTAATCAGTACCTTGGTCAACTCTCCCCATCTCCCAAGGAATTTTTCATTCCTTTTTATTCATCCAAGGCTCCTCTCTTCCCCATGTGAATTTTTAATTCAATTTTATTCTTTCAAGGAATCTTCTCTTACCCATGCAAACTCTCGAACCTTTGACCTGTCACATCAAGTCACATGTGGATGAATCCTACCTTTTTAAGGATCTTGTTTTATCCAAGGTACTTTCCACCTCTCCTTTTGGAACCTTGTCTTATCCACAAGATTCCCCAATCATGTGAATTTTTAATTCACTTTTATTCATCCAAGATTCTTCTCTTCCCCATGTGATCATTGAGAGGTCACATCATCCCTTTTCCAAGGTACTTATCCTTCCTCCACATCATCTCACTGTAAGTCATCTCACATTCCACATGTCAAGATGTGAGGGCTTGTGAGTCCTCAACTCACCATAGCCCTCTATCTTAACCTTGTTGGCTTAATCTCAACTGTTGAATTATCTAGAGAATTCAAATCCCTCTATAAATACCCCCTCCTTCCTCTCATTTTGGGGAATCAATCTTTTGCTATCAAAACTCTTACAAATTCTCCATTTGAGCTTCTTTTGCCTTTACCATAGTATTTTGAGTTCACCATTACCATGTCTTCACTCATCTTAAATATCACTTTGCATATTCGATTTATCTTGCAATCCAAAGAGAACATAAAACATCCAAATATCAAGGCCAACCAAAGAAGAAGCAGCACAAAAGAGGTATAATCACTTATCAATTTGTTATCTTACTTCTTTGCAATTTCTTCCTTTAGGCTAATCTTGAGGTGTACTCTTTATGTTATTTATTTTACTGCATTAATAGTTTGTTTAACATCTCATAATAAGACTTAACATTTTAGGGATCACATTTCTGGCACGCCCAGTGCGACCCACAAATAGGTCTCTGTGTTTCATGTTTGTTGTTGTTAGAGTTGTTTGTAGGTCCAGGTCGCAGAGGGGCGGATTTGCCCCGTAGAGGGGATGACTTTCCCTCTCGTGCGCTATAGAGGGGCATATTTGCCCTCGTGTTTCAACATTTTTAATAGTTTTTTGCAGAGGGGTGGATTTTCCCTCCTGTTTCAATATTTTTAATAGTTTTCTATAGAGGGGAGGATTTTCCCTTCTGTTTCAACGTTTTTAACAGTTTTCTGCATAGGGGAGGATTTGCCCTCTTGTTTCAATGTTTTTAACAGTTTTCTGTAGAGGGGTGTATTTTCCCTCCTGTTTCAACATTTCTAACAATTTTCTACAGAGAGGCAGATTTTCCCTCATGTTTCAACATTTCTAACAGTTTTCTGTAGAGGGGCAGATTTTCCCTACTATTTCATTGTTTCTAACAATTTTCTATAGAAGGGCGAACCTAACCTGTTGTTTCAACATTTTTCACTGCAGAGGGGCAGATGTGCCCTGTCGTTCTAACATTTTTCAATGCAGAGGGGCATATATTCCCTAAACAACACATTTTTCAAGGTAAAAACAGGCATTTTAGCTTCGGTTTTGGCATAGTTTTTTGCTGTTTTGAAGTTCTAACCCCCTAACTTTGCTTATTTGTGGGTGTAGTTGGATTTATTACTAATATTTTGTAGCATTTTGTCATTATTCACAAGATATGAAGGATAAAAAGGCTAATATTTGTTTGCAAGACCATTAATTTATGCAGATTTTAAGAGTCTTTTATTATTGTTTTTATCTAGGCACATAGTTTAATTAGGAGGAAGTAATACTTGTTTTGTGGTGTGTCTATTTTTTGTGTTACCCAAAGGGGGCATTAATTTTTTTTCACCTTCCTCTTGCACTTTGTGTGGACCGGGGGGGTCATTGGAAATGATTAGTGCCTTCTCTTTAGAGGGACTTGCTTGGGGATTTCATCACTCCAAGGGACGATCCCAACCACACATACCGACAGGGTATAAAAAAGGGAGAGAGCCAAAGATGTACCCCAATCCAGTCATGTCATTTCTGGTGGAGCGTCGAAGCTAGAGTGATACCTAGATAGATGTGAAGAGTTGGTTTGAGCCCTTTAGTATCTCGTTGGGGTTCCCGAATCACGCTTGTGACAGGCTGGTGTTCATGGTTGTGTCTCACATACCGAGAGTATATCGAGTACTCCCTAGAAACCTTGTGCATCCTAGATTAAGACCTTTTTTGGCCATACCCCTTAACACTAATCATAGGATTGTGCTTGTTTAAAGTGTCTTTTTGTAAGAAAACTAGTAAATCTTGATAAGTCAGCCTCATTGAGTCATTTTAAGTCCTTTCCATAAACCAAGTCACTGTTTTCCTACAGAGGGGTTGTTTTTTCCCCCTAATCCACTGTTTTCTTGTAAAGGGGTGTATTTCCCCCCATTGTCCTCCATCCAATCCTATCCACTCATCTAATCATAATCCCCCATCTCCTCCTAGTTCTACATATAATCCTCATCTACTCATCCACTCATCTAATCCTCCATCTCCTCTTAGTCCTCCATCCATTCCCATCCCCTCATCTAACCCTAATCCACCAATTCCTAATCCTAATCCTCCATCTAGTCCTCCATCCAATTCCATCCCCACATCTAATCCTCCATCCTCCTATCTCCCCCATTTGATGGGAATGGATGCAGGATTAGGATTAGGGATTTGCGGATTAGGATTAGACATGGAGGTGGGATTGGATGGAGGACTAGATGGAGGATTAGGATTAGGAATTGGTGGATTAGGGTTAGATGAGGGGATGGGAATGGATGGAGGACTAAGAGGAGATGGAGGATTAGGGTTAGGGATTAGAGGATTAGATGAGTGGATGAGTGGATGAGTGGATGAGGATTATATGTAGAACTAGGAGGAGATGAAAGATTATGATTAGATGAGTGGATGGGATTGGATGGAGACTAGGAGGAGATGGAGGATTATGATTAGGAATTGGTGGGTTAGGGTTAGATGAGGGGGTGTGAATGGATGGAGGACTAGGTGGGTTATGTTTAGATGGAGAATTAAGATATAATGTAGTGAAAGGGGGAGTGATGTAGGAAGATGTAGATGTGGGGTTAGATTGGGAAGATTGGGATGGTGAGTAATAGTAGGAATATGTGGATGAAGTATTAGAATGGGGATATGTGGAGTTAACATAAGGGTATTGGGATGGGGGACTGTGATAGGAGGTGTGGATGTTGGATTAGAATAGGAAGATTGAGGTGGTGAACCACCATAGGAGGACATGTATGGTGGGTTGGCATAGGAGGATATGGATGGCAGATTAGGATGAGAGGATTGAGATGGTGGATTAGGATAAGAGGAATATTGGGATGGGGGATTGTTACAAGAATGTATGAGTGTTGGATGAGGATGGGAAGATTGGGATGGGTGATTAAAGTAGATATATTGGGATTGTTCATGATGATGAGGATAAGAGGATGTGGATGTTGGATAGGATAGAGGCTGAGAGGGGGACATGATGAATATATCGATGATGAGGATGTTGGATATCCCTTGTCAAGGGTAGAATAATGACCATTATTAGATGCGGATGAAGGCATAGTGGGATAGTTCAGAGAAGTAGTTGGGTTTTGGGAGGTGATTGGGGAGAGCTTGCTAGAATTGATAGCGTCAGGGAGATCTATATAACACTCTTTGTGATGAACAAGACTTTCATTATCGCCGTCGACGTAATTAGGATTTCCCTTTACTAGTATTATTGGTCATGCAAGAGGGGGGTAAGGATTCATGAGGGATACAAAATGGATATGGATTGAGAAGATGGAGGGGACTAGATGATGGAACGATAAATAGGATGGATTGGAGGACGATGTAGGTGGACTAAAGATCAAGTTGGGATATTGGATTCAAGATGAGATTTAGATGATGGGATGAGGGAACGACACTTGAAATGGGTAGATAGATACTTAGAATGGGTGAATGGATACCTAAAGCAAGAGAAAGATAGTCAGAACGGGAAAACAAGTTGTTGGAATGGGTGAACGGTTTCCCAAAACGGGTGAACAGTTGGTCAAAAAGAGGGAATGATTGCTCGGAACAAGAAAATGGATACTCAAAATGGATGGAAAGATGGTTGGCTTGGGTAAATAGCTCCCCTGGACAAGGGAACAACACTCAGAATGAGAAAACCGATTGTCGAAATGGGTGAACAGCTGCACAAAATGGGTGAACAACTAGTCGGAAAGATGGAACGTTTGCTCGGAACAAGAAAATGGATACTCATAATGGATGGAAGGATGGTTGGCTTGGGTAAATGGGTACTTCGGACAAGGGAAAAACACTCAGAATGAGAAAATCGGTTGCCGAAATGGGTGAACAACTTCTCGAAGCAGGATTGTGTTAAAACTTAGATTTGGGTTGGATGAAATCTCAGCTTAGGGTTAGATTAAAGCTTAGATTAGGATGATGGGACTAAGGCTCAGACTGAGATTAGATCGAAGGATATGATAGGATTGATTCAAAACCAAGTTCAGGGTTTTAACTAAAGGATGCAAGGTGTTGACAATCAGATTTTTGCCAGATTTGGCAGCTTTCAAAAATTGTTAGATTTTTCCATTTTAGGAAATGTCATAGGCGTACCCTTGAGAGTCCAATTTTTTCCAAAAAAATACCCAATACTAAGATAGGATGAATTGCCAACTAACATTCCAAATATGAGACATCCATTTCGAGTTATTACCAAAACCGATTTTTCAAAAACTAGAAAAAAAAAATTGAATTGTGATTTTGATGGTCAAGATGAAAGTTTGAGGCTCAAAAAGGTGTTGAAATGGGACTTACTGGACTTTTAATTATTGGGTATCCACATGCCACCTCATAATGCAACCACCCAAAAAAATTCAGCCAAAACCCACATCCGAGTCAAAAGTTATGGCCTCTGAAAGTTTCTACATAGAAATCAAAACCCTCAAAATGAAGTCTAGATGATTGGGATGTATGATTTGATGATAGATATGGACTCAAATTCGGTTGATGAGGTCGAAGATATGATTAGAATATAATGGGATTGACTCCGTCGATCAAAATTGAAGGTTAGATCTATTGTTTGCCAAATTTTTGGTGCAGAGGGGCGAACTCGCCCTCTCGGGGTGGATTTACCCTCACAGAGGGGTGGATTTTCCCTTCTATGGGGCAAATTTTCCCTTCTACAGAGCATAGAGGGGTGGATTTTCCCCTCTGTAGGGCACAAAGGGGCAGATTTGCCCCTCTACAAGGCAAGTCCGCCCTTCTGGAGGGCAAGTCCACCCCACTATAGGGCAAATCCGCCCCACTAGTTTTTGACTCTCCAAGTCGGTAAAAGGGTTGTTAGAATGAAGAGACAGGTGATTAGAATGGGGTGTTAGATAATTGAATTGGGGAAATAGGCAACTAGAGTGGATGAACAAGCACTCAAAACTGGTAAACAATTGATTGGAATGGATGAACAAATGTTGGTATGAGGAGATCTATGCTTGGAATGGATGAAGGATTACTCGGATCGAGTAAATAGAGGATCGAGGGGGATGTATGATAATTTACTCACAATGGGGAAACGATGGCTTGAAATAGAGTGTATGTAAGTTTTCCTTTTGGTGAAAAATGGGGAGAAACAAATATTTGGATTAAGTGAATAGGTGCTTAAAATGAGGGGATGATTGCCTTGACTGAGGGGAGGATCACTCAATATGATGACAAGACATTTGAAATAGGGGGATGATTGCTCAAAATGTGAAAAAAAAGTAAATGAGTTCTTGGAATGGTTAAATGGAGGCTTGGATATTTGGTTAAACAGGGTGAAATTGTTCATTCAGGAGGGTGTATTTGCCCTTTTGCAGTCAAAAAAATGGATCAGGGGGAAAAATCCGCCCCCTGGCAAGAAAATAATGGATCAGGGGGGCAAATCCGCCCCTTTGCAGAAAAATAGTGGACCAGAGGAGCAAATCCGCCCCTTTGTAGAAAAATAGTGGATAAGGGGGGCAAATCCACCCCTATGCAAGAAAAAAGTGACTTGATTTATGGAAAGGACTTGAAATGACTCAATGAGGTTGACTTATCAAGATTTACTGGTTTCTCACAGAAAGACACTTTAAGCAAGCACAATCCTATGATTAGTGTTAAGGGGTATGGCCAACGAAGGTCTTAATCTATGATGCACAAGGTTTCTATGGAGTCCTCGATATACTCTTGGTACATGAGCCACAACCAAGAACACCACCTCGTCACAACCATGAGTCAGGAACCCCAGCGAGATACTGAAGGGCTCAGACCAACTCTTCACGTCTATCTAGGTATCACCTTAGCTTTGACGCTCTGCCAGACACAACATTAATGGATTGGGGTAGAACTTTGGCTCTCCCCCTTTTCTATATCCCATTGGTATCCGTGGTTGGGATCATCCTTTGGGGTGATGAAATCCCCAATTAGGTCCCTCTAAAGAGAAGGCACTAATCATTTCCAATGACCCCCCCGATCCACACAAAGTGCAAGGGGAAGGTGAAAAGAAATTAATTCCCCCTTTGGGTAACACAAAAAATCGACACAACACACAACAAGTATTACTTCCTCCTAATTAAACTATGTGCCTAGATGAAAACAACAATAAAAGACTCTTAAAATCTGCGTAAATTAATGGTGCTACAAACAAATGTTAGTTGTTTTATCCTTCATCTCTTGTGAATAACCACAAAATACTGCAAAGTATAAGTAAAAAATCCAACTACACCCACAAACAAGCAAAGTTAGGGGGTTAGAACTTCAAAACAACAAAAAATTGAGCCAAAACCGAAGCTAAAATGCCTGTTTTTACCTTCAAAAATGTGTTGTTTGGCGAAAATCTGCCCCTTTGCAATGAATTTTTTTTGAAAGATAGGGCATATCCACCCCTCTGCAGTGAAAAATGTTGAAACAATAGGGCAGATCCACCCTTCTATAATTTTTTTTAGAAATAGTGAGATAGTAGGGAAAATCCGCCCCTCTGCAGATGACTGCTAGAAACGTTGAAACAAGAGGGAAAATCCACCCCTCTACAGAAAACTGTTAGAAATGTTGGAACAGGAGGGAAAATCTGCCTCTCTACATAAAACTATTAAAAATGTTGAAACACGAGGGAAAATCTTGCCCTTTGCAGAAAACTGTTAAAAGTGTTGAAACAGGAGGGCAAATCTGCCCCTCTACAGAAAACTGTTTAAAACATTGAAACAGGAGGGAAATCCTCCCCTTTCCAGAAAACTATTAAAAATGGTGAAACAAGAGGGAAAGTCCACCCCTATATGGGGAAAATACACCCCTCTGCGAGTTGGACCTGCAAACAACTCTAACAACAACAAACATGAAACAAAGAGACCCGTTTGTGGGTCCCACCGGGCATGCCAGAAATGTGATCCCTAAAATGTTAAGTCCTATTATGAGATGCTAAATAAAAATATTAATGCAATAAAAGAAATAACATAAAGAGTACACCTCAATATTATCCTAAAGGAAGAAATTGCAAAGAAGTAAGATAACAAATTGATAAGTGATTATACCTCTTTTGTACTGCTTCTTCCTTGGTTGGCCCTTTATCTTTGGATGTTTTGTGTGCTCTTTGGATGGAAAGATAAATCAAATATGCAAAGTGATATGCAAGATGAGTGAACACATGGTAATGGTGAACTCAAAATACTATGGTAAAGGCAAAAGAAGCTCAAATGGAGAATTTGCAAGAGTTTTGATAGCAAAAGATTGATTCCCCAAAATGAGAGGAAGGAGGGGGTATTTATAGAGGGATTTGAATTCTCTAGAGAATTCAACGATTGAGATTAAGCCAACAAGGTCAAGATGGAGGGCTATGGTGATTTGAGGACTCACAAGACCTCACATCTTGACATGTGGAATGTGAGATGGCTTAAGGTGAGATGATGTGTAAGTGAGGTGGAAGGAAGGTACATGATGTGGAGGAAGGACAAGTACCTTGAAAAATCAATGATGTGACCTTGCAATGATCACATGGGGAAGAGGAGAATCTTGGGTGAATAAAAGTGAATTAAAAATTCACATGATTGGGGAATCTTGTGGATAGGACAAGGATCCAAAAGGAGAGGTGGAAAATACCTTGGATAAAACAAGATCCTTAAAAATGTAGGATTCACCTACATGTGACTTGATGTGACAAGTCAAAGGTTCCAGAGTCTGCATGGGGAAGAGAATATTCCTTGGAGGAATAAAAAGGAATTAAAAATTCACATGGGGAAGAGAGTAGCCTTGGATGAATAAAAAAGAATTAAAAATTCCTTGGGAGATGGGGAGAGTTGACCAAGGTAATGATTAGGCTTAACTAATCAGTTGTTAGAAGATAATTAGTGGTTAATAAGGATTAGAAGCCAACTTGCAAAACATGGAGGATGTGACACATCCTAATCAAGGATTAGGCATGTGCACATCCCTAATGAAGAGATTAAGAGGTTGATTAAAATTAAGTGAAGAATTAAAATAAATGTCATATTTATTTAATTCATTTGATGAAAGGGGAATTAAAGGGGTAAGGTATTTAATTATTTAACTAGATACCTTAGGAATTAGAGGAAATTTAAAGGTATTAATTAAATAATAGTGTTATTGTTTAATTAATGCGAATAAGGGGATATTTAGATGAAAAAGTGGTAAATTTGGACAAATGAAGTGTCCAAATTTAGGTGTCTACAATTATATATTAACTAATATAATTAGTAGCTAGATTACTCTTGGAAAATTATACTATCATCTAATTTATTAATTTAAAATATATAGACTTATTATATAACATGAGAAAATAATTTAAGTGCAACTCTATAGCTCCCTAATGGAACATCTCCCCTCCTACCCTTCTGCAGTTTTGAACATCAATTTCAAGTGGCTCTCCTACTCTCCTATCTTGCAGCCCACCTCTCTAAAATGTGAATTAGTTGTCAAATTTTTATGTTCCATCATTTCAATCTACGGTGGTGGCTTTAGAAGTGTTTCCTATTGCAAGTAAGGTTGAGGTCTCTCCAACTATTCCTGTTGGGGGAACTAAATCTTTTGTTGATGTTGTGAGGTCTAATGATGTGGAGGTGATCTCGGTGCACTTGCTGAAGTTTTCCATTGCTACTCTTGTTGTCTCCCTTGGGCAGGATGTATGTGATAGCATCAATTTTTTCTCCAAAATGGGACTAATCTACATATTCTTCTGTTTGTGGCCTTCTCTTTCAGATATGAACCTTTAGATCACAAAGCATCTAAAAACCCTAATTGGGAGATACAGTTGAGAGTTATCCTTTTGTCAGAAGTTTTTTGTTTTTATCTCTTCTTCTTCTAAGGATAGGCAGGTAGTTTTAGATCATGCTTTATGGTGTTGGGATTCTCATCCGTTATCTTTGAGGCCTTGGGTTCATTTCTTCAACCCCTTGAAGGAACCCATTGATATTATGCCTATTTGGGTGAGATTTCCTTTTCTCCCCTTACACTTTTGGGGCTTCTCTGCTCTTCAAGGAACAGGTAATACCCTTTGTAGGTTCTTGAAAGTTGATGAGGCTTCCAAGAACTTTATTCACACATCCTATGCTTAGATTTTGATTGGGGTTGATTTATCCCAAGCACTACCTGCTGAGGTTGTGCTTCAAGTTAATGTCTAGTCTTGGACATAGCTTGTGGATTACAAAGGAATATCATTATAGTGAAAGCATTTTTTCTCTATTGGACACTTGGTTCATGTCTCTCATCCAATTTATTCCTCTACTCGGTAGAAGAATTCCCTCAAGTACCATCTTACCATATTCCCTAATGATTCCTCTTCTTCAAATAATGAGTATTTTGTGGCTCCTTCTCATGTTGCAAAAGAAAGTGACTGTTGTTGATAATATTGCCCCTCTTGTGGCTCCTACCAAGCTTAAATTTTGGACAAAGCTACTCCTACTTTTTTGTATGTTTTATCCCTTAAGACCCTAGTTTCTCCCATTGTAGACAAGGATTTCTCTACCATGTTTTTGGATGCTCTGGTCTTGGTTTTGGATGTTCCACCTAAAATTCTTGTTGGTCTACCTATTAGCTCTTCTAAAGGGGCTTCTCCCCCTTACTATCTAAAAGATTCAAACATTGTTTTTCTACTTCTTAGATTGTTGTGCATCACATGAAGAAATGTAATCCTGATAAGGACTCTATTTCACTTGACAAGCCTTTGGGGGAAAATTCGTTGGGTTCAAGCTCTGGTGCTTGAGTTATTTCTCTCTATGTTTTTTTGTTTTGTTTTTGTTTTGTCCTTTTTCTATATATATTAGGGCCCTTCCCTTCTTTTTAATCATGAACACAAGAAAATAAAGTTAAATTGTAAGATAGAAGTATTGTTGTAGTATATATCTATACATTTTGTTAATTTAGATTTTTAAGTTCATCTTATTTGGATAATAAAATGATCTTATAATATCTATGTTTTGATTAAGAGGGAAAAGCAAGTTTTGAATGGACCTGAAACTATTAACAATAGGTTTTGAGTGGACCTAAAACCATTAACAAGCGAGTTTTAATGGGGACCTGAAACCCGTACAAAGAGTCCAAGCTACTATAGAATAAAACAAAGACAACTAGAAAAAACTAGAAGTAGATTACAAAATATTAACTTGAAATCTCAAATCTACACCAAGAAAGGTTTTAATGGGAACAATCAGCCCAAAAAAATATGAAATACAAAGGAATTTGAACCGAAGAACAACCTGAGATAACTAGGAAACCATCAGCCTGAGTCATCCAGACTGTAGCACAACACTTAACAAAACCAACCAACAATGAACAACCAGAGATGACCAAGTAACCATCAGCCTGAACCAACCAGATAGCAACATAACACTTTTTAGCACTGTCCAACGAAACCAAGCTCCCCACCTCAATAAGAGAGTTAGGTATCAAACAAAAACACTAATGAGATTTAGCAAACACACAACACTAATCAAACCACAACACCAACCAGACCTCCACCTTAATAGGAAGGGGCTCCCCTCTATAGGAGAGGATGAAATGATACCCAAAACCATAGAAAATAAAACCTCCCACTTCATCCACAACACACCTCTCTCTCCACCTCAATAGAAGAGGGCTCCACCTTCTAAGGAGTAGTATCCACCTCCAAAGAATACCATAACTAAAAAAAATGAAGGGAATTAGCTACACCCCTAGTAAAGACCACCATAGCATCATTTCAAAAAAAAGTAAATTCGAGCAAAGAAGAAAAAATAGAGTATTCCCCAGCCAGTAGTACACCCCCATCCTTGAAAACAAACTTTAGGACCCAAAAGGGGAAGAGCATAGAGCTCAACAAAACCAACAAATAGTTATCCATATAAAAAACCTAGCACCAAAATAAACACTCCCCATCGGGAGCAGAAAGAAAACTAATACTACACCAAAGTAGGAAGCAAAGAGTAGTAGCCTCCCTGCCTACAAAAACTAGCACCAACAAAGATATAATGGGCATCGAAAGAAGGAAAAGTAAAGGAAAGCCTCCAAACAAAGAGAGTAGAGAGCTTGCAATACAATGAAGATCAACCTCCAACCCTACATGCCATTCAAGGTTTGAAACATGCAAAAAATTATCCACAACCAACTCCACCAGAGGAAAACCAACAACCTCAGCCCCAAGCAACAAAAGCACCCACACAAAGGTAAAGAAGCCCAAAAAAATCTAGAGGGAGCTTGAAAAACCTATAGACAAAGCCAAAGGAGAGAAGGTACAACAAGAGAAATCCACTTCCGACCATACATGCTAGTCAGGGTCTGAGATCAGGCCACCATTCTCCTCAAATGACCCCTCAGTAAGAACACCAAGCACCACAACCAACACTAGCACCAAAGAAGAGATAAAGGGACCCAAAAGAAGAAGGATGAGGTAAGGAAATCCTCCAAGTAGAGAGAGTAGAGAGTCGACAAGACAATGATGAACACCCTCCAACCCTACATGCCAGTCAGGGTCTGAAACATGTAAAAAACTTTCCACAAACAACTCCACTAGAGATAAACCAACAATCACATCCCCAAGCAATGAAAGCCCCCATACAGAGGCAAAAAAGTCCCAAAAAGGCCAGAGAAAACTAGGAAAACCTGTAGATAGAGAAAGAGGAGAGAAGGAAAAACAAGAAAAAACCACTTCCAATCCTACATGCCAATCAGGGTTTGATATCAAGCCACCAAACTCCTCAAACAACCCATCAACAAGAGATCCTAGCAAGGAGGATTTGGGAAATTTTATTTTAATTCTATGATATCTATGTTATATAATTAGACTTGGAAGTTTATTTTAATTATTATTTTAGTTAGCATTTTAGTTCACTTTCTAGTTAAAACTAATTTGAATGAGACATCAATTCCTATCATTGGGTGGAGGGTGTTATTGATTGGTTAAAAAATATAAAGATTAATATTGATACTAATAAAGTAATTTGAATTTTTTATTTGGTTTGAGTAATATGTTTAATTGTTTAATTGAAATTATATAATATAAATATATAAAATTAAATATTTGAGAAATATTTTTCAAATTCAAGTATGACATTGTTTTCACATCTTGAAAGTGCAAATCTCATCAGGATAAAATCTATTAAATTATATGATCATATTTTTTTTTGATTAAAAATGTAGGAAAGGGTCTTGTTCCCAATACCGAATAAAGACAACACAAAAACAAAAATATAGAGAGAAACAACTCAAGCACTAGAGCTTGAACCATGAAAATTTTCCTCAATGGAGTGTAAACTGAAAAGGAGTTAGATTCTTAGGAAGATATTTCTTCCTATGTTGCACAACTATCCTTGAAGAAGAATCAATTTCTAGATTTGAATCATTTAGATAGGAAGGGGGAGAAGCCCCTTCAGAGTGACTAATAGATAGAGCAATAGGAACCACAGGAGAAACAACCATGTCCAAAAATGGTGCAATAGGAACTCTATGAGAAATAACCATGTCCGAAATTAGAGCAATAAGAGCCATAGGAGAGATAAGACCTTCATCAAAAAGATTATTATTCATCTAAGAAAAAGGGGAAGAAGGCCCGAAAGGAAACAAATCTTCACTCTTAGTAGAAGAAACATCATCAAGCTACACAATTGGATGGTCCAAGAGATCATTTTTCCATAAGTGGATGAAGACACGCAGGGAGGGGCGATAACCTTAAGTTAGGTATCAATGACTTGAAGATGGGCATTGCAACCATTGTATCAATTTTTTTCACAACCCCTTTCCTTTAGAGATTGTAACTTTATAATTAATATTCAAAATATAATTATATATAATTAATTAGAAGAATAATAATAATTTTTTTTAATAAAATTTAAATATATAAATAAGTAAATTATTATTACAGATTCCTATAGTAAATATATTTAAATGAGAGATCTCAATTTGAAACTATTTTATTTCTTAAAAGTTATTTTATTTTTACTTAAGAACTATTTTATATACTATATACATGACACATAAATTTTATTGTCTCTAAATTATTCACTTTAAGTAAAAAATAATTATACCTTTAAGAACTCATTTATTTGCATTGACTTTTTATATTTACATTTGCAAGTTTTACTAATTTTTAAAAATTTCATTAAAGTTTAATTTTTTATAAAATACATATTTTAGTGGCCATTAATTTATCTCAATAATCACTATTTTTTATGAAAAATAATTACTAAAAAATTTTAATAATGAAATAGTACATTAATTTTAAAAAGAATATTTGTATTTCCTTTCTATATTGTTTAGTTTTATATTAAGGAAAAAGAGGTTTTGAAGGGGCCTCAAACCCTTTACAGGAGAACTAGCTGCAAAAGAAAAATATATGGACAATACCAACAGCTAAGCCATTAGCAAAACATCAGCCAAAAAAGCCACTAAGAGCAGAGATTACTTTCTAATATCTTAGTAGCTTTTTATTTCCTTTCTATATTATTTTCTTAATGATTTTCTTTTCAAATAATAAATAGTGTTTATACATATAATTTTAAGAGATTATTTGTGTTTTAGTTATAATTTTTTAAAAACAATTCAAATTAACAAATCGAAATATCTCACTCTGAGCCTCTACAAAGCTTACACGCTTAAACTAATGAGATACAAAGTTGCATTTTGAGCACAAAATTTGATGATGATCATGATAATATGAAGGACATGATCTTGACACTAAAAGAGACTATAAGTAAAATCACTTCAATTGTTGAGGGGATCATGAATAGGTCTATCTTTGGCATAGTCTCGAGAAACGCTAAGATCAAGAAAACAAAGATGAAGAAAGGAAAATATCAAGAGGATGTTGTTCAAGCTACTACCACTATAGACCATAGAGAGGAGAAATACAAACATGAAGTGCATGACAAGTTGAAGGTTGATTGTGACCTTATTTACATACTCCTAAATATTAGTGGTCATCTATTGTGGTTTGTCTTCCTCTCTATATTTTTCTTGTGTTGGGTTGTTGCCCCTCTATATTTATGGTCTCTATATTTTTGATGGTTAGTTGGTTGAGGTGTTAAGGCATCCATTAATTATGTTCTGCCACTTATCTAAATCATGGGTTTAGCGGCCTTTCCCTTGCTTTAGTATAAAAAAAATGAAAATATTTTATTAAAAAATTTATTTTTAGATTGCTAATGATTGTTAAATGCATATTATTTCCTACACTACCTTCGATTTAATATATATAAAATAATGTTAGATTGTTCATAGATAGTGTTGGTGTGTACAATCTTTATTTTGGAAATATTATTGTTTATTTTACTTTTTTTAGGCAAAAGTGGCAAGCCACTATAATTGTATTAATATTAGAATATAGATATTACAAAACCCTGGTTTAGGGGAGCATACCAGCGGGAAAGAACCGAGAAGAAAACCCCTGGTTATAGCTCGAGTAAGTACATAAGATTCCTAATTATATTCCATGACTGACTCTTCCCTAATATTGACCTCTTTACATTGACAAATGACATGCCCCTTTTACATTTTATAAAAGCAGCCCCCCTGGCATTTCCAAAATAGAGACCCATCACCATTTGAGTATCAAATCCCCTTAAGTAATCCTTTACATTGTCAAAAGGCAGCCCCATTACATGACCAAAATACAAACCCTTTACAATTTATGTATCTAAACCCTTTTTCATAACATTACAAAATAAAATTATAACTATATTTCACTTGAATTTGACTAGGAACCTTGAATACATATTCACCCATGAAATATTATGTTTATTAGTAACTATTGTAATGAGTTTTCCTAACTAGTTATTAAGAATTTAGTTTTCAACCAATCAAAAATAATATTTTTATAAAATAAAATAAAATTCAATTTTATAAAGTTAACTTATAAAATATTTAACTTTATAAATTATAATTTTATTTTTTTATGCATATTATTGGTTAAAAAGTTGTGTGTTATTGATAGAATTGTAGGGAAAGCAATGTAAACATTTTTTTAAGATTGATTTTTTATTTTTCTTCTTTATAAACTCATTTCATTAAATCTTTCTAAAATAAATAAATGTTACTTATTTTAACAATTTTCTTAAGAATATTTTTTTGTTTTTGGATATTTAATTGAATCATTTTTTTAGTTTTACAATTTACATTTTATATATAATATCATCTTTTTTCTATTTACTTTGGTTAAATTATTATTGTTTTAAGTTGTATATTTTCCTCCATATCTTTCCTCATTTATTTTAGTAATTTTGTTAATTGTTCCTGAATAATTTTTTTATATAATTCATCTTTATAATTCTCTTACAGTTATTTATGCATTCTTTTAAACATTTAACCTTTAACTTTTTTGATCCATTTATTTGTGTTATATCATATTACTATATTATTCATTCTTCTCTTATATTTTGATCAATTTTTTGCCTATTTTCACTTTTACTTCATTTTCCAATCCCCCCCTACCCTCTCCCACCACTTAACTCTTCTTAAGTTCAATTCTACAATCATATTATTCATTATCCTATTCTTATGATGAATCATTGAGTTTGGTTCGAAACTCGATTCAAAATAGCATACATAATCTAATCTAAAAGTATTTAATCTATCATTCATGGACTTTGGAAAATTCATACCATCTATAATAATTGGTTTGTTAATATTTAACAATTATTGATTTAAATGAAGAGATTTAGTTGCATTTTGTCTACTATGAATAAAATCTAACCCTAACTTGATAAATTTTAAACCATTATCCTAATCCTATACCTATCTCTAACCATAACTATGGTGGTAACACTATTCACAACTTTAAACCTACTCCTAAAACTAACAATAAATTCTAACCCTAACTATTTTAAAATATCAAAACACTATAATTAACAAAACTAAAAAACTATAATTTAAAATATCATAACACTATTCACGAGTGAAGAAGAAGAAGGGTAAGAAGGTGGACACCTCGACCTTTAATGTTACCAAGGATACCTAAGCCATTCTTTAGGGGCTTATGACTTTCGAGAAGAAGCTTGAGTGGAACACGATCAATGGTCTCAAGCTTTCCGGAGAAATGCAAGCATTTTGTGGCTTTGTGTTGGTCCCGATTCTATGGTTTCTTTTTGTTGTTTGTTCCTGCTATTCGCACTGCTTAAGCTTTATTTTCCATTTACTTTATTTGGTTTTCTCACTGCTCATGAGTCCTTGGTTCACCTCAATGGTTGGTTTGTTATGGGTAATGGCCCTTATAGTTTTAATATAATCAAAACAAAACTAAAAAACTATATTTAATAAAAATTACATTTATTTTTTTATCAAATCTAAAAAACAATATTACAATACTATAAAGGAAAGTACTAGCCAATACATGACATTTTTTATTAAATATTAATACTTTAATGTGTAAATGGCTATGAAATTCATGTTAAAAGGGAAGAATTTTTGTTAATACATTCATGTCATGACATTCCACCACTTGCTACCACTCTAAAATGAAGGGACATTAACAAAATATAATAAAATTTAATTTAATTAATAGATTTATAAATAAAAATAACAAGAGTGTTACAATTAATTGATGGATCAAATTTTTAGTTAAATGATGATTTTAATATATACATTAAAAATATATATTTTTTAATAATATTTTTTATTTATGCTTATCAATTTTTGTATTAAAAATTGTTTAAATCTACATATTTATTTTAAAATAAAGAAAAAAAGATATAAAGTAGATAAGGTGGAAAGGAAAAATAGAGCTTCTTATGGTTATAAAAGGAAAACGTAATAGGAGATTTAAAAAAGGAAGTAGATTTGTGAAAATAATCTAATTTTTTTATAGGTATGCAATTTAAGTTTATTCTTGATTTTTGCTCATATTTAAAAAAATTAATTAAATCTTTTTTTTTTTTTTTGGTATTCTAAACTTAAAATTTACTAACTTTGAGTTTGGTCAAAAAAATCACCTCTATTAGGGTTCAAATATTAGCCTTATCTCCTCTTATTTTTTGTATGTCATACTACACCTTTTCATACGAAAGTTCATCTCTCCTTTGAATTAATTATGGGTGAATTTTTTTTTCCATCCCTATAAACATTTTGTTACCCTGTTTAATGTCCTCAAACTTTATCAACCAATAGTTTGTACTAGTTTTGATAGTTTTTTTTTACTCTCATGGATGACTCTATTGAACAATAATATGAAGAATTTTATCGTAAAGGTATTTCATAATGTATGAAATTCGAATATCCTCTTGATGTGGTATTGTTGATATCAAATTTTGATAGAGACTATAAAGGGATCACATATTTTATTGTAATGGGATGATTTCTTAGGAGGGTTTCAACTAAATGAATGCTGAAATATTGGATCAACAAGGCTTGATCCCTGCATGGGGTTAACCTGGAGGCTATTGAAGACCTCACTAAGGGGTTTTACTTAATTTTATTTGTTGTATAAAATCACATGGATTCTATTATTAAACATGATCCTAGGTTTGTTTAGACTTGCATTTTTCTTTTCCAACCCTAGAATATAAACTTTATTTTCTTTGAAGAAAGAGCTCGTCATGTCCCTATTTGGGAGGTTTTCTTATTTTCCTTTCTTGTGTTAGAATTTCTTGAGCATTATCATTGAATTTCTTAAAATATTTGTATGTGTTTAGCTACAAAGGTTCTTTTCAGCCCCTTCTAAAAATGACTACATATTTTATTTAATTCAGCAATTATAAATATTTAAGAGAACCTATGAATATATAAATTAGCCAAATGAATCATACCTAGTGGGTTATTTATCCTAATTTACCAGACACTTGCTTTAAGTTCAATATTTTGATAACAATATTAAGGATTATCTCTTGGTATCCTTGCACAAAAAGCTCATCTTATATTAAGGATTATCTCTTAGTATTCTACTAAGGCTCCTCATCTTATAAAATAACGGTGGACTATAGTGAAGAATAATAAAAAATAATTGAAACTCTAGCATAGTGGAGCTCATGCTAAGAATCTAGGTGACATTGGTAATTAGCCTATTAAAATACCATTTGATATAGTTTGAAAATCTAAAAAAAGGAGAAATTTATAGTTATCTCCAATGGAGAGTATTCTAGTGAGGTGAAGAGGCTTTTGTTTACTATAACACTTCGACCAACATTGGTTATATCTTCTCAACTAGATGATATTATTTACTCTCCTACTTCTTCCCCTTAGTGGGTCCACATTCATTCTTAGAACATACCTAGTTGTTTAGAAGAGGGAGAATATGTCCTAGAGAAAACAAGGTTCAACATCACTATTTTTAGTTGGATATTTTCTCTTGAGAATTTATAGAATAACTATTCCACTTTTGATGAGTTGATAGTGGTCATTGTAGATACCGAAAATTGGTCTAGGCTTGCGAGCACCACTTTCAACATAATTTTGTATTATCCATGGTCATGATTAAATAATGTTAATTATTTAATTACCTTTCTAACACATATTTCCTCTATTAATTAAATAACCCTTTTTAATTAATTCATTAACTCATAATGACCTTTATTAGACTTTATTAATTAAATAAATCATATTTATTTAATTATGTCGCTAACTAATTAATTTTACCTCTTAATTAAATAATTTATTATTTAATTACCCCTTTGTCATATTTCAACTATAATTAAATATTTATTATTTAATTATTCATTAATCCTTTTCAAACAGTCAATTAAATAAATTACATTATTTATTTAATTAATTCATTTCAATTTTGAATGTTGAATTAAATTAACATTTAATTCATTATTAATTCTTTATGTCACATTCTTTTGTCGTTTAGTTGACTAATCATTCACTCACCTTCTGACTCAAGATCTATTTTAAATTGACTAGTTATCTCCGGATTCAATATCTGGTCGTCTCTACAAGAGGACTCTCTATCACAACTAGTCAGTTAACTAGTTCTAACTCATATGCATGAATGCGTTTATAAATTAAATATCTTTATTTAATTAATTAATTCATGTGTGCATTCAAACTCTTTATTCTTCGAGTTCTAACTTTGTCTTTTTCATTCAAAGTCTATTTATTTTATTTTCGAAGACTTTTAACTGAAGATTAAATTGTTTATTTAATCTAGAACTCATGTTCTTTCTATTTTTGAACAGTCTTGACACAAGATTAAGTCATCGTTCTAATTTAATCTTTATCCTGTAGACTTTTCTAACTCGTGTTCTATCTAACACAGAACTCGCATCACATGACACTCATCAATCTCATCCGTCAATCTCTCTTTTAAATCTGAGCCGATCGTTCAAAAATCCAAAAATCTATAAAATGGCATGTCATTATCATTATTCCTCCTCCCAAAATCAATACTTTTGAGAAGAAACTTAATCTTTGATATTTTACTTAGACATTCAACAAGGTTATGCTTGCATCAATACTAAAAATATGAGGGCAAGAATAGTGATACAACAAAATGGAGGAGGACAATCGAGATAATTCGAAGAAGTGGACGCATATTCGGTGAGATCTTTTTAGTTATTAGTTTTATTGTTTTATGTTCATTTACTCATTCTTTGTTGTTTTTATTTAGATTATTTGTTAGATTTGATCATCTTAATCTATGCAGCAAATTCTTTGAAAAATCTATGTTACATTTGGTGAACCCGACGTGAATCACGCTTCAAATTTGCGCTATACTTTTTGTTTTCCATTTTTTATTTTGTAGGTTATCATACGACACACCGCATCTACTCAAATAAATGATGCATTTGTATTCGCGAGCCACATCTGATACATCCCACGATGCATCTGACATCCTGCACCGCATCCGAGACATTTTGCACTGCATCCACCTGTCACATTGAACCACATCTGGCTATCAACATCGCGATGCATTTGTTGCTCGAAAATCCGCATCTTCCTGGTAATAGATTTTTCACTTTTTTTTTTAAATTTCGTATATTCACGTTTTTTTTTTCATTTTTTGTGTTATTTCATTTTTTCGCTAATTTTTGTTTGCATCTATGTTTAGAGGAGTAACTTAGTTTTTGCAGGATGAAGCATAGAAGACCAAATAAAAACCAAAAAACATATTTTATGTAGGACAAAAGCCGAAGACACAAAGGGAACTACTGATCAGTTTGCATGCAGGACCTAATGAAGACTTTTTTTTTTTTTTTTAAGATTTATGTTTGGTAGTTTAGAACATTGTCGTTTGGGTTTAAAAAGAATGTGTGTTTTTTGTGCCTAAAGTTGTTTAAATAGAATCCCGATTCAGTATATTGAAGTATCCTCTCCCCTTGCGCATTAATGCGATCCTGGGTGTAAGAGAAACAATTAATGACTCTAGAACTTGGGCTTGTCTTGGTGGGAAAAATTACTCACCCCAAGACGACTCAAAACTGGTTACGCGCTTATCGCCAGTGACTCCTAGCCGGTATATAAATTTTAATACTCAAGGAAAGCTCAGTATTACGAGGATCCCAACGGACTAGCACTTGACTCCCCAGTACCCTTGTGGTATCCAAAAACCCGCAAAGCCTAACCTTTGCATAAATAGGATGATATTGCCTCTCGCATGGCTCTTCTAAATGGGTGCTCGAATTAAAAAGCCAAATTGTTGTAGTTTTCCAAAATCCTTTCTATTTTTTGGTGCAACAGGTTTGGACTTGTGAATCCATCTTACATATTTACGGTTCATGTGTTGAGATGAGATGCATTCCATGGGAGTTTCATGGGTATAGTAGCTTGGCTGCCCCGTATAAGTGAGTGTCATGGAGGGGAGCCAATGGGGTCAAGCTACTAGTCATCCACCTTGAATATGCATCGATGGATTTATCAAAGTAAGAACTCAATAGTATTGTCCAAAATAACCTAGGTTATAAATGTTTTTTGATTTTAACAGATCTATCACTACAAAACTGAAAACACATTGTATTATATGATTTTTTTTGCTATATTCGTCAAAAAACTTGATCATCAAATGAATTTAGTCAAAAAATCATCAAGATAAAACTGCAACTGTCAACAAAAGTCGCAACTATCATTTTCAGAACCACATCTATCCTAGAGAGTCGCAACTATCATTTTAGTCACCGCATGTGTCTGTCAACAAAGTCCAGTTTTACAGAGGTTAGATACTGAACCGCAACTATCAAAATCATGAGTCACATGTGTATTTTCGAGCTGCATCTATGAAATGGGAAACCACAACTATCTATCAACAAGTTAAGGTTCACAAAATCCATATTCTCAGTCGCAACTCTTACTGTGAGTCGCATCTGTCACAAGTCCAAATTGTTGGTCAACATTCAAAACCAGTTTTTAGTCAAATCATGGCATCTACAATATAAAATGCATCTGTCAAAAATAGAACCGCATTTGACTATCAACAGAAAAATGAGAAAACTATAAAATCGAGTTTGAAAGAACAACTGTCATTTTTGTGTTTTTGATTCTAAAGATCAACCTTGGATAGAAACTGGATTTTTTTCTCAAAACCTTACATTATTAGGTGTCATATATGTCCTATTCATAGTCATCC
Source organism: Sequoiadendron giganteum (assembly GCA_007115665.2). Lineage (NCBI taxonomy): Eukaryota > Viridiplantae > Streptophyta > Pinopsida > Cupressales > Cupressaceae > Sequoiadendron > Sequoiadendron giganteum. The sequence goes on along the minus strand of CM021104.1, from coordinate 309,864,923 downwards.
TTAGTTGCACACATTTAGATACATCCTAGGAAATTGCATATCTTAGAATAGATAACTTTCCTCATCATTGGATACATCCATTCTCTAATTTGTCACTATCATTGAACCTAGTCACTATTATCCTATTTGTGAATCTTTCCAGCTCAAGAGTATAGTTTTGGAAATTCACCTTGTCAACTATTTTTATCATACAATCAGGTTCCTTGGTCAACTTAAATCATTGCATGTATTTATTCCGTAGGTGGTAGGTTATACCCATCTTAGAATCATTTATCATCATAGTCTACTTGAGATTTTTCATATTTTCCATCCTACCATACGCCATCTTAGTATATGTCATTTTAGAAATCTTTAGCAACATCCTTTATTGTCAGAAAATCCACAAAAACATAGAAATAGGACATACTAGTTTTCAAACATAGTTTGCATTACCCCATTTTGAGCAACTTTTCATGGTCGAAACAAGGTCTCAAAAGAAACATAAAGTAATGTTAGAACCTAATGAATTTATCAATCCTTTCACAAATCAACCATCAGGGAAAGAAAGACCACACAAACATTTGCTTGAAAAATACGTCACTAGAGACACACATGGACAAATTTATGTTGAAGACATAGACACTACAGTACAAGATCCTAAATTTGCATCCTTTATGGATGAGTGTTTGGCAAATGATCCCCAACAGTATCTAGCAAAGTTGCTAGTAGAAGGTGCCACACTACCACTAGGATTTGATATTCATACTTTGAAAACAACATCTACTCAACCAACGTAAACTATGACATCAAGTGTTTCTATTCCTCAAATAACCGCAGCAATACCAACTAGCATATCTACTCAAAAATCATCAATTGTAGGCATAATCCCTTTCAACGTAACACAAGGTTTACAATTTACTATAGGAGAAACTTCATCAAACCCCTTTGGTACCAACAAAACTGGTAAGAGATCCAAAGTTGGCATGAATATTCCTATACCAAATCAGAACATTCAGAAAGGAAAAATTCCTATACCAAATCAGAACATTCAGACAGGAAATATCCCCACACCAAATTATAACATTCTAATGGGATATATTCCCTTACCAAATCACAACCTGTCACAGTCAACAACATTTTAGAACACCTACATTGATCCAAACAATGCAAACAACATGTCCTTGACACAAGTAGATGTTCTCCAAAACCAAATGCAAATGCTTCAACAACAGATGGACAAAATTTCTATGTCGGGCAAATGAACTATCTCAACACAAGATATATGTCCATGTCCTTTCGACAAAGCATTATATATGACACCTTTCCCCCATGGATACATCATACAAAATTTTCCTAAGTATAATGGGAGGAAAAATCCCTTGGAACACATTAGAGAATTCTCAATGACATGCATGGACATATCATATGACCCCACATACTTGATGAGAATATTTCCGCGAACCCTTATCAGGATAGAACTAGAATGGTTTTCTAAATTAGCATATGGCATATGATCCTCAGGTGAATTAGTTGAGAAGTTTGTCAAACACTTTGCCTTTAACATAGAAAATGAAGTAACAATAGCTACCTTGTTCCACACAACACAAGAAGACAACGAAACTTTCACCACTTTCTTCGAGAGATGGAGAAGTCTAGCTAGTAGATGTATAGTTGAAATACCAGAAAAACAAAAGGTCACAATATTCCTTGAAAACATCAATCCAAAACTGAGAGGTGACTTAAGGGTACATTGTTGTACTTCATTCCTAGACTTGGTACAAAAGGGCATCATCCTTGAAAAATTTCTTATCGACAAAGGAGAAATTAAAGTACCATGCAGAAACCTAGTGGTTCAACATCAAAACGCACCCAACAATAGAAACAAGTTCTGGTCTAGAAAGAAAAATGTTACAAATGACAACATTGTTGATGCTAAAACCATACATATGGGACCAGTTATCACAATAAGAGGTTACAACCCCAATCAATACATGATGAATATTCCATATCAAACACCAAATTTTTTCCAAAATTCACAACAACAACGACCACAAAGGAGATCTCCTACGCGTGAATTTACCCCTTTGGGGCAACCAATCAAGACAATTTTCAAAGATCTGATTAAACATGATCTGATTAAACCTTTGGAACCAAGAGAGTATGATCCTAGAAATTTTAAACCTTCATGGTGGGATGACAACACCTATTGTGACTATCATAAAAAAAAAAGACACAACCTACAACAATGTCGAAAATTGAAGAATATTATACAAGACTTTGTTGAAAATGGAACCATAGAGGTCAATGGGTAGAAAAATACCAAGAACAATGATCATAAGGTCTTCACAGACCCAATACATGACCAAACAAAAGGAAAGGCCTCCAGTTAAGGAACCAAGAATACTCCATCAGCCAATTATGCAAATACCAAGTATGAATATGGAAAAGGAAAGATCATAAATCACCTTCGAGCTACAAATGAATACATCCAAACCATCACCATTAAGAAGTGTCTTGAATGTGCTGTAAACACACTCAGAACTAAGATAATTCTTCCAGGTCCTTCTTCTGAGCCACCTACATAGTTTTCCAAGTCTAAGTACAACCTCCTTGATCAATTGAGTAAAACCCCTGCACAGATATCCATTTTGGAACTATTGACTTTATTACCTGAGCATCGACCCATTCTCGACAAAGCCTTATAGAACACGACTATTCCTATAGACTTAGATGTCAATTGTTTCAAAAAAATGGTGGGATATTCAACCAACTCACATCATGCCACATTTTCCCAACAAGATTACTCAACCGAAAAGACTGATCATAATGACCCATTACATCTTGAAGTCCTAGTCCATCAAACCAAATTTAGACGAGTCTTGGTAGATGGAGGAGCAAGTTTGAACTTGTGTACCCTAAAATTGGTTAAGGCATTAGAATTCTTAGAAGAATGCGTAGACACCTCTAAGAGTATAGTCATCAAGGCTTACAATGATGAGGAAAGATCATCCAAAGGAGTTGTCACATTCTCTATTAGAATTGGCCCATCAGTTATGAACACCGGCTTCCAAGTCTTGGATCTCACCCTTGTGTATAACCTATTGTTAGGTAGACCTTGGATACATGCAATGAAATTTGTACCTTCCACATATCACCAATGTCTTAAATTCCCATATAATGGCACCAAGATCACGATTGATGGTGATCCAGATCCTTTTCAATATTGTACAAGACTAAGGGAAATTCCATAATGACACGTACCAATTAACCAAGAAGCTTCATCATCCACTTTATCCCTATACGTTGATCCATCACATCTTACCAAGTCCATTTCATTCAAACCACCATCATCCACTCCTAAGGTCGAGATCCAAGACAAGGCTTGTGGAGAATATTACATGAAGGCATCTTATTGTGTCAGTCAGTTGGTTCCACCTAAGGCATATAGCTTACCCATGGCAGATAGAAGACAGTTAGTAGTCACATTTCATGTTCCCCCTACAATGAAACTGACCAAATGGGGAGAGTTAAGTGAAGAAGTTGTGGACCAAGGTGATATTACCTCCTCGTTGTACTAGGAAGACAATGAATACCCCTCACCGTCTATTTAAATAGCTAAGAATCAATATGGAAAAGGATTTAAGATGATGCAAAGCAAAGGCTATGATGGACATAGTGGGTTAGGACTACATCAAAATGGAAGGATGGAACCAATCATTGTCTCGCCATGACCGAAATACCTAGGGCTATGGTTTCAACAACTTAGAATAGGTTTTCCTAGAACTTCGTCACCATTTCAAGAGGAAGTGAGTGCTTATGTAGACATCGAGATATCTCACGAACCACTTCCCCCAGTTTATGATGAATCTCCCGACTCAAGCGATTGTGAATGGGATTCCCTTTCCTCTACCAGTAGCATGAATCTAGATAATCTATTTAGAGAATTGGACCAAATGATAAAACCCTTACCAAAGTGATCTAGTCCCCGTAATAAGAAGTCCTTGTCCAAAGAAGAATGGCTTAAGCACTATTATTGGGAAACCCTTGATCATGCATCTTGGGCACCTGACAAACCATATTTTGACAACTTAGCCCTTACAATAGTCCCACATCAGACTTTACCTACCCATAGGAAAAAGAACAAGAATGAGTTAGTCCAAAACTTCTGTGACCATGTCAACCACTCTATATTCACCTTGTTAGCTTCCACCCTTAATAACTTTGATGATGACATGCCTCTCATATATCCCGAACTTATCAACTGGGATCAACAAGGTACACCCATCTTAGACACATTTGAGAATGACAAAGCAATAACTGAGTTCATGGGACTTCAAGAAGGCATACCAAGAGGGGATCAAAAAGTTAATTTTACCATAGACTTGGATGAAAAAGCATATTTTGGGGGGTCTATTTACACCTCTAGTCGCAAAAATGAAAATAAGAATAAAAATGATGAAAATGAGAAAAATGAAAAGTCCCTAGGTGAAAACCAAAAGGCACCTTTGGACCAAGAAACAATCAAAATAAAGGACGTATCCGAGGGAAAAAACCTCTCTGAGGAACCCAAGGATGGAGGTTTAAATATTCTCCCAGTTGAATAGGAAAAGTCACCAATTCTAGTAGAAGAGTCTATTGAAGTCAACATACACACATAAGAACACCCTCAGAACATATACTTTGCAGCATCATTGACAGGGATAGAAAAATAAGAATTTCAAGACTTCTTCACAAAGAGACAGATAAACTTTGCATGGTCATATGCTGACATTCCTGGGCTAGATCCAGACCTTATATTGCACCATCTACCATTATAGCCAGGTATTAAGCTAGACAAATAGAAGTTAAGGAAAGTGCATCCACAGATTGCTCTACTGGTCAAAGCAGAGCTTAAAAAACTCTTGGACGTCAGATTCATAAGAACCGTAGATTATGCAAACTAGATTTGAAATCTTGTGCAAGTGACTAAACAAACTGGGGGCATCCGAATTTGCATAGACTTTAGAGACATCAACAAGGCATGTCCTAAGGATGACTTCCCATTTTCAAACATAGACATGATAGTAGATCTTACAGTAGGATATGAGATGCTATCCCTCATGGATGGTTTCTCTGGATATAACCAAATCAAAATCACAGCTGAAGACCAACACAAGACAACTTTCACATGTCCATGGGGAACATACTATTGGAATGTTATGCCTTTTGGGCTTAAGAATGCAGGAGCTACCTATCAATGGGAAATGACTATGATTTTCCATGACTTTGTACATACTCTCATGGAAGATTATGTAGATGACATTATAGCTAAATCAGAAAGAAGGAAAGAATATTTGAAGGTTCTAGACAAGATATTCTAGGGGCTAGAGAATTACAATGTCAGGATAAATCCAAAGAAATGTGTCTTTGGAGTGAAATCAAGGAAAATTCTAGGGTATATGGTTCCCAGAAGAGGCATTGAAGTAGATCCAAAGAAGGTAAGAGCTATCATAGAAATGCCTCCTCCAGTCAGCATTGGTCAACTAAGAACACTAAAGGGAAGATTACAATCCATTAGGTGTTTCATTGTCCAACTGACAGACAAAATACACCCATTTCAACATTTACTCAAGAAAGGAGTACCATTTGTGTGGACACCTAAATTTCAGGAATCTTTCCAACAAATCAAGGATTATTTGCTCACTCCACCTATCTTAATGCCACCTACAGATGGAAAACCATTGATACTATACATTTCAGCAACCTAGTCAGCATTAGGAGCTCTTCTCGCACAAAACGATGATCAAGGGCATGAAAGAGCAATGTATTACATCGGTCGTACCTTGGTGGGATATGAACTAAATTACAACAACATAGAACATGCCTATCTTGTGGTATTCTTCGCTACTCAAAAACTTCAGTACTATATGCTAAATCGCCAAACAATGTTGGTCACAAAGATTGATCCCCTCAAATATCTCCTAAGTAAAGCAACATTAACATGTCGATTGGCTAAATGGGTTATGATACTTAGCGAGTATGACATCCAATATATAGAGACGAAGGCTATAAAAGGAAAAGTGAGTGAAGATCAATTAGCAGATGCACCTATGAAGGCAGACCATCCTTTAGTGGCAGATTTTCCTAATGAATTTATCTTCATAGTTGACACTAGAACTGAATGGAAATTATACTTTGATGGGTCACATACAAATTTTGGTTCAGGAGCAGGTATCTTATTTGTTACACCTCAAGGTGATACCATTCCTAAATCATTCATAATTGCTTTCCCTTGCACCAACAACATAGCAGAGTATGAAGCCTTAGTGACATGATTAAGAATGGCAGGCCAGTGGAAGATTAAGAGTCTACATGTTTTTGGTGATTCTCAGCTAGTACTCCAGTAGGTAAATGGTGATTATGAGACTAAGGATGAGAAAATTGCCCCCTACAAGCACATGGCTGACAGTTTCAAGTAGTACTTTGATTACATTACCTTTCAATAAATACCACGTATTCAGAACAAGGCTGCAGATGCTATGGAAATCATGGGTTCCTTATTGGATATTCCAAGCAATGTGCCTAAGTTTGAGTTTCTGGTTGAACAATTGTTGGTGCCTGCCATGATGTCCCCGATTCTATGATGGTGTGTACAATTGTTGGTCTTACTTCCCCTTGGTACAAAGATGTATTCGGCTATCTAAATGACCAAACCTTACCTCTAGACCTGTCAAACAACCAATGTAGAACCTTTATCCATAAGTCAGCTAAATACATCATCATCGGAGATACCCTGTATAGACGTACCTTAGATAACGCCCTAATGAGATGTCTTGATGTTGAAGAAGCACAAACAACCTTGCGAGTAGTGGATGAGGGTATATGTGGATCCCATTTGAGTGCTCCTTCCTTTAGCCCATAATATTATGAGATTAGGTTATTATTGGCCTACAATGGAAAAAGACTCATATATCTTTGTAAAGAAATATGGACAATGTCAGATACATAGAGATTTGATCAAAGCACCAGCATAGGAGCTTCGTTCAATTACATCACCATGGCCCTTTTCCCAATGGGGACTTGACCTCATAGGTAAGATACACCCTCGATCATCCAACAACCACAAATTCATCATAACCGCCACCGAATACTTCACCAAATGGATCAAAGCTATTCCCATGACCTACATCACTGGCACACAAATATCCAAGTTTATCTTAAACTATATCATTTGTCATTATGGTGTAACCTAATCCATTATCATAGACAATGGCCACCCATTCAAAAACAAGAAGTATGCCATCTATGTGAAGAGTTCCATATCAAACATCATTTTTCCACCCCATATTACCCACAAGGTAGTGGCCAAGCTGAGGTATCTAATAAAACCATTGTTAGAATCCTAAAAAAGACTGTCAATGATGTTGGTCATGACTGGCACCTATAGCTAAATCTTGCCTTATGGGCTTACTACACAAGCATCCGTACTCCAACTGGCGCTACTCCATACTCCCTAGTATTTGGATCTAAAGCTATCTTGCCTATTGAGGTTGAAATTCATTCCTTGAGGGTATCCTTGAAAGGTCACATTAACGATGAAGAATACTATGTATCCAGATTACAAGAGTTAGAATTACTGGATGAATGAAGACAAAAAGCACTAGATCATTTGCAAGCATATCAGAATCGTCTTCGTCGTAGCTATAATAGGAAAGTTCTAAATAGACACTTTGACATTGGTGACCTGGTTTTAATTGAGAATCCCAAGAATCAAGCTGAACGAGAAAAGCCAAGTAAGTTTGAACCTTACTAGTTAGGGCCTTATATTGTCACAAAATATTTTGGATCAGGAGCATACCAACTCTCTACCCCTGAAGGAGAGCCACTTTTGTCACCAATTAATAGCCTTCATCTGAAGAGGTTCTATCTGTAGCTTCTAAGAGTCTTTGTCTTAATCAGGAAAATACAAAAGAATGGAAAAACCAAAAAAATGGTTACCTTTATGAAAACTTGGCAAACAGGCATCTTTCTAACACCAAAAAAAAAAAAATTGGAAAATACACAAAATAGTAAAGAGAAATAATCCGTCCAATAGTGAAAACCACTCCGGTGGTGCTATGGATAAGTACTGTGGTGAAAACCTGGCAAACAGGCGCCATGTGTAGTCAAACTCGCTCTTTCGTCTACCATCATTCCAATCAAACTTTTTCACCATCCCTCATAATAAATGGTTGTCTTATCCATTGCTTGGAATGATTGACATCAAAGTCCATTCCGTCACATTCCCCATCCCATCTCGCATGTCTTATTCTCAAATGGGGGAAAATACTTGTTCTGTGTCATGAGGACCTTGTACATAGCATTACACCATCGGAAAATGTCCTGAAAAAATCCAAAAACATTAGAAAACTTCATAAAAAATTAAAAAATTAAAAATAAATAAATAAAAATGAAACATGTCAGAAAATCCCAAAAGAGAGTCAAAGTCAGTCATGTTAAGTCAATCATAGACATAGTCAAACTACATTTCCTCTGCGACTGGATGTAGGCAAGGCCATTAGTCGATGTGCCCCCGAGGCATTAGGTTTGTTTGTCTAGGTTTTTCATGTAATCATACAAATTAAAATCATGACACTTTACACATTCAAAGTCATTGGTCATGTCAAACTACGAGGTCTCTGCGTGTACAACATAGGCAAGGATAATTAATTGATGAGCTCTTGAGACCACACTAGGTTAGTCCAATAGGGTTTATCACATTCACATTCACTATCACACATGTTGCATATCATCAACTTAAGTGCATATTTTAGTTAGTTTTGTCAGTTAAAGTTGTGTCAAACTGCGAGGTCTCTGCATGTACAATGTAGGCAAGGCTAATCAATCGATGATCCCCCGAGGCCGCATTAGGTCAGTCCTTTAGGGTATATCATCTCAAGTCATACACTGTCAATACACACACACACACAAAATCAAATCAGTCAAGGAATTAAAAAAATCATGCACCAACAAGGCAAACATCTCAAACTGTCATCAAGTCAATATCAAACACATTGTCAAAGTAATCAACTTATGTCTTAGCAAGATATGTCTTTCTTGTCAACGAACATTGTCAAATTGTCATAGCCTCATGTAGCTTGTCGCATCAATGTCATTAGGCTCCAATGTCTTATACAACACGTGTCTTTATGAAACCAAGCTTTTTCATGCCTTACACAGATAGTCACCAAGTCGAAACCAAACTCAATGTCTTATGCAGTATGTGTCATCCCTCGTATTACGCTATGTCAAACATCAAATAATCCCATAAGATCAAGTTTTGGCGAATACTTTTATTTGGCTTTATGACTTTATATCTTATATTGTCTTATATTTTTATCGATTTGTGCATGAGTCTAGTTACTAGCTTTCTCAAGGATGTCCCTTGAAGGATTTAGAGAAGCAACGATGTCTCAGGATTCTTTTTCTTTGGTTGTTGTCTGTCAACTATCTTTTTAACTTTGGATTTTGAGTCATGTTACTAGTTTTCTCAAGGATGTCCTATCAAGGATTTAGAGAAGCAATGATGTCTCATGACCCATCTTTTATTTTTTTAATGTCTTTGGTTTGTCAAGAAAAAATGACTGGGGCAATCTTGTCCTTAGTATGAGTTAAGACACTCCTTATCTACGACTGTCTATTTTTCATAGGTGGATGACTTTGTACACTATGGTCTATCTCATATCATGGTGTGTACTATCCATTTGTGTCATGTCCCCCCCAATGATGATAAAAAAAGAAAGGTTAGCATATATGGAAAAATATCGAAGATCATATGTTTTTTAATCAACCACCTTCGTTGTTTCTTACTAACATTCTAAAATAATTTGTGCTAACATTTATTTTTTTCAGCATAATGATAAAGTCATGTGACACAAAAAAAACATTAGATAATGTGCATATGCATACATTCTATAAGCATTATGTAAATAGTGTAGTATATCATATAGTTACATTGCATTTCAAACAAATAGGAACATTAACATCTTCATTTCATATTTATGAAATCATGGCATAAATAGGCATTCCATCACATATAAAATAATATCATATAGAATCATCATAAAATCATAAACTGCATAAACACATCACATGTAGAAACATTCATTCATAACTCATATACATACACCATCTAGGAAACATAATCATATAGAAGAAGCACATCATCATAAAATAAAATTGCATATCATATAGAAGCCGCCAAAAATCATATATATATATCCCTCAAAATAATGTGTCACAGTACAATGTCAGAATGTATCCATAAATAAAAATGAGCTCGCAGGCTCTCTAATCAAAATATAGTGTCTACAAATATAACAGTGTCAACGTGTCCCACTACAACTACTGTCATGTGGTGAAGGTGGAGGAAACTGCCTCGAAGGTACTCTATGTGAGGTGGAAGGCCTGTCATACAGACATGTCCTCGAGGTCTTACCACACCCTCTATACTTTGTGTCCTAGTTTGACTCATGCTTTGTGATCTCTGGCTGTGAACCTATAAAAAGCTAGGAGCTCGTCTCTCTGCTGGAACCACTGACTCATATAGATCCTTGTAATAGGTAGCTCTCTCTACTTATCTGACTAGCTTGCGGACCATACCATCAGATGAAGTGCCACTGCAAAGGCATCTGACCTCTGTGAACTACTGATCTCTCTCTATCTGCAAGGCATCAAACTCTGTTGTAACTAGTCTCAACCTCTCCTCCAAAGCCTCCATGTAACTATCCCTAGGAGCCTCCTCATCCCGTCTGCCCTCTACAATCTGATCTCAGAGCTCTCTCTCCTGCTCCTCCATAGGTACCTCCTCCTCAATATCATCCTCCCCATACCCTTCCAGAATACCAAGAGGATCAATATCCACATCAGCCTCCTCCTCCTCTGGAAGGTCCTCTCCACCAATCTCTACCTTTGCATGCTCCTCTACTACTGCCTATTCGACAACATGCCAGCATTGTTGTAGACATAGTCTCCATAATCGTGGGCATAGTAAGCACATGTTGTAGACATAGTCTCCATAATAACCATGTCTTTGCATTGACCAACCAGGATCTCAACTCGAAGGTATCGGGTCATGTCTCCCAGGTATAGATAGGATCTAAAACCACCTATATTTCAACCAAGATGTCAATTTTTTCAAACTTTTCTTAGAATTTTTTTCAAAAAAATTGCTAGCCAAATGTAGCTCATTATACCACATGCAGGGCATTCATACAAATGTGTTGCATCACAAGAATTTTTGTTGCATATACCACATGCGTTTCCCACAACCCCAACCATTTCTAAAAAATGAAAATGTGTTTCAAACATTCAAATGAAGTGCATAATCTAACCTATCTACCAAAATGCATATACGTTTCAAACATTATAAGCGTTTCCTAATCCTACACGCAAATGCAAATGTGATTCAAACCTACAAATGTGATGCATTTTATATCATTTGTGTTGAATTCCTAAATGAGTGAAACTAGCCTAGACGTCTTTTAACATATGCATCGTTTCTTAGGTAGATGTGTTGTGTACGAACACATATGCGTTGAATGCGAAAGACCGCATGTGCAAACTAATTTTAGGTGCCTAAAACTACGTGCATAATGAAATTTCAAAAGCTCGTTTTAGGGTACATACCGGTGGTCCTGTGTCGGCTGGCCGTCTGAATGTTCGGATCTGATATCCATGATGTGCAGTGTAGGGAACTGGAGACATCTTCGTCCAATACTTAGAGAAAAAATCTCAACTCTTCAACTCTTCTTGGTGCAAATGAATTGGTTTTCAACTTAATTTCTATTTATACCTAGGGTTTGGGTGGTATTTCTTCTGACCTTATCTATTGGCTGCTTAACCTTCCAACTTCTATTGACGCGTACACATCCATAACACTTTCAAATTCAATTCCGTCAACTCCATAGCATTTTTGACCATCAAATTGACTTATCAGGAATATTTCCTGATTTTTTTGAAATTTTTCAAAAATTTGTCAATTTTCCCGAGGGGGCATACCCTAACCTATTTCATACTGGGGCATGATCGGGGCATATTTTCATTGACACAACACCAAAACAACATTGTACCAACGAGGGGAAACTATAGATACCGAAAATTGGTCTAGGCCTGCGAGCACCACTTTCGACATAATTTTCTATTATCCATGGTCATGATTAACTAATGTTAATTATTTAATTATGTTTCTAACACATATTTCCTCTATTAATTAAATAACCCTTTTTAATTAATTCATTAATTCATAATGACCTTTATTCAACTTGATTAATTAAATAAATCATATTTATTTAATTTATTTAATTGTGTCGCTAACTAATTAATTCTCTCTCTTAATTAAATAATTTATTATTTAATTACTCCTTTCTCATATTTCAACTATAATTAAATATTTATTGTTTAATTATTCATTAATCCTTTTCAAACAGTCAATTAAATAAATTACATTATTTATTTAATTAATTCATTTCAATTTCGAATGTTGAATTAAATTAACATTTAATTCATTATTAATTATTTATGTCACATTCTTATGTCATTCAGTTGACTAATCATTCACTCACGTTCTAACTCAAGATCTATTTTAAATCTGCTAGTTATCTCCAGATTCGATATCTGGTCATCTCTGCGAGAGGAATCTTTGTCAAAACTAGTCAGTTAACTAGTTCTAACTCATATGCATGAATGTGTTTATTAATTAAATATCTTTATTTAATTAATTAATTCATGTGTGCATTCAAACTCTTTATTCTTCGAGTTCTAACTTTGTATTTTTCATTCAAAGTCGATTTTTTCTATTTTTTAAGACTCTTAACTGAAGATTAAATTGTTTATTTAATCTGGAACTCATGTTCTTTCTATTTTCGAAGTCTTCACACAAGATTAAGTTATCGTTCTAATTTAATCTTTATCCTACAGAATTTTCTAAGTCACGTTCTATCTGACATAGGACTCACATCACATGAAATTCATCAATCTCGTCCATCGATCTCTCTTTTGAATCTGAGTCGATCGTTCGGAAATCCAAATATCTATAAAATGGCCTATCATTATCATTATTCCTCCTCCCAAAATCAATAATTTTGAGAAGAAACTTAATATTTGATATTTTTCTTAGACATTCACAAAGGTTATGGTTGTATTAATACAAAAAATCTGAGGGCAAGAATACTGATACAACAAAATGGAGAAGGAAAATCGAGATAATTCGAAGAAGTGGACGCATATTCGGTGAGATCTTTTTAGTTGTTTGTTTTATTGTTTTATGTTCATTTACTCATTATTTTTAGTTTTTTCATTTATATTATTTGTTAGACTTGATCATCTTAATCTGTGCAAAAAATTCTCCAGAAAATCTACGTTATAGTGATATTCCTCTTCAATCCCATTAATAAATTTTATTACCTAGTGTTAGTGTTTTGTAGCTTCAGGAGCTATTTGCTTAAATAAAATGTAATCAAGGTAGGTTAGAATCTTGTTTCATAAAAAAAATTATATTAATTTCTAGGTCGGCCCTAGAAAGGAGGGTGCCTAGATTTGTATATAAAGAGGATGAAGTCATCTCATTTAATCAAGCAATTCGTTCACTAAAATTCGCACTTCAACATTAGGTTGAGTTTTCTAAGCAACAGATCAACATCAAGGAGAAGAGTAAATACTTAGTGTATTCATGAAATTTCATTAGATATAATTGTAGATCCTTTGTATCGTATTTGGTCTTTCTAGGGCCTGATATTATTCTGATATATAAGAGAATATTCATTGTTGGGTTTTTCTCCCTCAAGTAGGAGGGTTTTCCCAAGGTAAAATGTTGTGTTCATTGTCTTTGAGCTGTGTTTTTTTCTTATTGCATTTATGATCCTAAAACTAACATGGTATCAAACTATGTTCAAGGGAAGATTTGATCAGATTTGATTAAGCATTCTAGGAGGAATTCACTGTTGGTCATCTGACATTATCAAAATTTAATGGTCATAAGTACAAATTTTTATAGAGTGGTGAGATTTGATTTTTGGAAGTATATATTTGCATATATTTTTAGTATTGGAGTGAATCATAGCTTATCATCAGAGAAGACAAACAATAGAATAATAGTGAAGGTCTGAGTATTAAATAGTCGGTGCACCATAATTGGAATCCAAAATATTTTAAACATAGAATACTGGAGATCATAGTGTGTCGATACTAAAGGAGTTGATATAGTTTGAAATCAAGGGTTGGAGTTGAAAACTAAGAAGGAAGCCACAAATATTGACCAAGTTCCATTAGATATAATTATGGAAATAGCATATTATTAGAGGTGGGAGTTATTCTCTTGGAACCGCTATCATGTTTCTCTTCCGTGAAACCTTTGGGAGATAAGGAGAGTTTGTATATCATAATATTTCAAGGGAGTGTGAATCCTTTAAGGTATTTGTGAGTTGTAATAATTGCTCATTCAAATATAGCCAAGTATCTTGCAAAAATCATGGAATATATAGGCAAGGAGTTCATAGTTATAAGAGATAGTTGGATATCATGGGAATGGAGAATAAGACAATCACAACTTCTAGTCTAAAAGGAAAGATCGATGCATGAATAAAGAATATCGTGATTACTAAGACAAGCATTGAGGAATATTGATATTGTAGGGATAATATTGGCCAGTGAAAGATTCATTGCTCTAAAGTGATTCACATCTATAGCTTCTAGTTTGAAGTCAATACCATCTAGAAGAAAGCATTGGAAGATGTCAAGATTTTGGTGAGGCAAACCTACATAAATAATTGACCAAGGGTCATGGTTCCTATTCCTCATCATCATACAAAGAAGACTTCAATTCTATTATTTCGACATATATGTTTGGAAAATCAATTCCATAGTTGATAATTATTTTGGGTTTGTGTTAAATATACCTGGGCGCCATCAGTCTTAGCATAATCTGACCTAGGAACCTCGTATTTTGAGATTGTGAATTCCATATGCTATTTAGAGAGGTCATTTGGACATACGAAGTGTGGACACAAGCTTACTACCTTAAAACTTCAAGTTTTTAAGTCATGATACTTCAATAGGTGGCTACGTGAGAGTGTATGCTCTCATTTTATTGGATAATAGTTGTTGAGTCAGAGTTATAGATTATTGTGATGATTGCTAAGACAAAACTACATCTTCAAGGATTTTTGAGTGCCTACCAATCTAAGTGTGAAATTTATCAAAATAGACAAATAAACTTTGCAGGAAGTCTGAGCATAGTTGTGGATTACCATTCAAGCTTGGCATGAATTTCTGGGACTCACCATGACCTAGGCGATTGTTGGAATCTGGGTGTTATAGTTAGAAGAGCATGACCATGTAATGATTGAGGCATTTCACCATTGCCATGGGTATTATAGAAAGTACGTGAATCTCAATAGTAGTCGACTTCACTTCCTAGTTCTACAGAACCTAGCAGTCTACCAAATGCATCTTTATTTGAAGTAAATTCATCCCTTGAAGGTAAAAATCAAAAGAGATAAGTATTTTATGTTTTTACCTTTGAATAAAATGAAATCGCATTTGTCTAGGCTGAAATTCAGTTTCTTTTCTTTCTCCTAAAATTTTGAGTTGTGCAGAGAGGATCTGACATCGTTTATTTGGGGGTAGCTAATTTTATATTGATTATGGCTAAGTCGTGCGATTTTATTTAGGAGAGGTCATGGTTTCTTTCGAGAAGTGATCATTGGAATGAAATATTTTGGAGATACCATTCGTTCATTGCAAGTTGTTTCATGCTATTTGTGAAGTTTTTCGAGTGTGTCTTTGACATGAACAAAGAATTGCAATTTTTGTTGTGATTGGTTGGTCAAATCGATACTATTCTCTATGTGCATGGATTATGGTGGTGCCTTGATTTAGTGAGAGGCCTAGTTGTATATTGAATATGTTGGTTGCATAATTGAGTTGAGCAGAATGTCTTTGTAATCTATAGTGTTGTGATTAGAAATTCCAAGAGCAAAAATTTAGTGAAGACGAAAGAAAAATATATCAAATTCCACAAAGATAAGTTCTATTATCATTCCTAATTATTCTATCTAATGATATTTGGTAGATTTATACATGTTTCATTTGTATCAGGGTAGTTTGATTTCATGAACTATTATTAATCCCTTTAAAATATAGGATGATGGATTAATTATCTAAGATTGCATAAGGAATTCAAAGGGAGGAAGAGCTTGAGGCATCCTATGAGGAAGTCATGTCGGCTGGAGAAATGAACAAACATGGAGATATATCTTGCAGCCTTGAGACTGATTTGGTGGTGCATAACTCATGATTCTTCACTGGAGACATCTCTCGAGGGTATAGGGTTGGGTCAGTCTTGGATGAAGAGTCTGCATAAAAAAAGAAGATTGAGAAAGATGAAGACACTAAAATAACCTATACAGATTGTCATTGCAATCAACTACTTCGAACAGGAGGAAATGACATTCAGAGGGAGTTAAATTATGATAACTCAAAACACAAGTTGAGAGCATGCACGGGAAAAGGATTAAGGCTCTGAGATTAGTCAATGGAGGGGAGTTCACTTCCATAGGATTTCTTTGCAATCTTTGAAGTAGGGATGAACAGGGAGTTATGTGACTCACTGAGAAGACATGAAGGTTTTAGCTAAGTGGGTTGCAATGTTGCAAGGCTAGGTGCTAAAGTCCTTGGAAGACCTCTTCAGCTATAGAGAACAAAATTGCACAAGACAGTCAATCTACATCTGACATTGGTAGCTCCGCAAACCTATTTAGAATAGGGTGATCTGGGATGAGGTGGAGAAGGACAATCCTAAACTCTCAAAAGTTAGTAGTGTTGGAGGTGTGCATTGGAAATCGTTCCTCTAAGGTAAGGATTATAGGAAATCTTAGACAAGGAGATAAAAAGGTTGATGTGATTACTTGGAGCTCCAGATGGAGTCACATCATCATGAAGATTTATTGTAATGTATATTTCTCTATGATGGAAAAATATGAGGTGAAAGCCCTTTTAGTGTATATTTCTCTAAGATAGAGAACTATGAGGTGAAATACCTTGTAGTGTATATTTTTCTAAGACAGAGAAATGTGAGGTGAAAACCCTTTTTCATCTCTGAGATTGAGATGAGACATCATGTTGAGAGACTCCATGACAACATCACATTGAGAGACTCTGTGATGAACCCTTGTTCATCTTTTATACTGAGATGAGAAGTCATGTTGAGATAATCCATGACAACATCACATTGAGAGACTCTGTGATGAACCCTTGTACATCTCTGAGACTGATATGTGTTTCTTTCCACACATGGGAGTAGCCATTGTGGATGTCATGTTGAGAGACTCCATGATGACATCATGTTGAGAGACTTCGTGATGAACCTTTGTACATCTCTAAGACTGAGATGTGAACTTATTTACACACATGGGAGTATCCATTATGGACATCATGTTGAGAGAGTCCATTATGACATCACGTTGAGAGACTTCGTGATGAACCTTTGTACATATCTGAGACTGAGATGTGTTTTCCACAAATGGGTGTAGCCATTGTGAACATCATGCTGAGAGACTCCATCATAAACTCTTGTACATCTCTGAGACTAAGATGTGATTTTTCACATATGATTGCAGCCATTTTGGGCTTCATGTTGAGAGACTCCATGCTGAGGATATTTGAAAATACCTCCCTAGCTAAGAGGGAGTGTTAATGTTTTGTAGCTTTGGGAGCTATTTTCTTAAATAAAATGTAATCAAGGTAGGTTTTCCTCTACTTTCAAAAAAAAAAAAATATGTATTTCTAGATTGTCCCTAGAAAGGTGGGTGCCTAGATTTGTATATGAAGATGATGAAGTCCTCTCATTTAATCAAGCAATTCATTCACTCAAATTTGCACTTTAGCAACAACAAAAAGTTTTCTAAGTAGCAGATCAGCATCAAGGAGAAGATTCAATACTGAGTGTATTCATGAAATTACACCAGATATAAGTGTAGATCCTTTGTATTGTATTCATCCTTTCTAGGTCATGATGTTCTTCTAATATATAAGAGAATATTCATTGCTGGGTTTTTCTCCCTTGAGTAGGAGGGTTTTCCTAGGGTAAAATTTTATGTTCATTATCTTTGAGTTGTATTTTTTGCTTATTGCATCTCTAATCTTAAAACTAACACCCAGAAGGTTTGAGTTCTTATATATCTAACCAAGAAATACTATGTGAGAGATACTAAATAATAATTTATAGGTTTGGATGGGTTATTTTTCATGAAGCTAAAATTAAACTACTTTTATTTTCTTTATTAATTGTCATGATATTTTCCTAGCTAGTTTATTGTTTGTAGAAATCATGATTTGGGTAAAGGAGTTATCAAATATCTCTCTCATAGGTGGCATCAAAATATAGTCAATCATGGATTTAATCCATATAATAGAGTGTGTAGAGGAGAGGGACCGACTACTAAGGACCCCTGGTCACAAGAGGGTTTAGAAAAATAGACTGCATTGATCTACCTCAAGCTAACAAAATTGTTTCGAGAGAGTAGAATTTAAAGGTTGAAAGGAAGAATAACCAAGTTTTTGATATCCTTTAACAAGCCTGAATGTTTTAGTAAGTCAAGTGAGAAATTTTCTAGAGTCTAGACTGTAACTTAGGCAACTCATTGCTAGAGGACTACATCATGGGACACATATGATAGCATGATGTATTGGCATATCAATAGTGCACTAGAATCTATATGGACAGAAAGTATAAATTACAATAAAAAACCAAGGAAGAGCTACTAACAACCTAAAAGATATAGTTTTATGCAATAATAGAAAATAGGAAGTAACTAAATGATAACTTAACAAGATGAATACTTTAACTAAATTTAACTATGAAATGACAAAGAAGAGTGAGAAAAGCACACCTTCCTACCCATGAGTTGATATCTTCAAGGTATTAAATCAATGAACAACCTACACACACAAGAACAAGGAAATGTTGTGGTTGTGTTTAGAGGACTACTACAGTCAATCCCCCACTTTGGCATTTCCACCTCCATAGATAGACAATAAAGCAACGATTGGAGAAATATGATAAAGAAAGATATTGAAATAGAAATACCAATAAATATGTGGAACAATAATATGCTATGATATTAAAAGGATAATGTGAAGTAAAATCAATATAGAGTGATATCACCTTCAACCACGCGATCTCAAGGAAAATGGGAGAAGGAGTGAGTTGACAAGCTTTCAAAGATCAACGTTTCCACAAAAATGAGGAGAGTGAGCCAACAAAATATCAACTTGTAGCTTCTTTGCAGGTGGTAGAACTTGAGAATATTATGAGAAGAGTATAGAAGACCAAAAATGAACCAAGAGCAATCGAGAGAGATCAAGAAGGAGTGGAAAAATGGAAGAGATGGTCATTTGAAGGTGAAAGAGGAGGTAAAAGAGCCATTCAAAGTCGGTCCAAAGGGAAAGAGACATTACACTTCATGTCCAATGGAGGAGTATAACACCCTTGTGAATTCTAGAGGCATGAATCCTATCAAGATGAAAAAATTCTGCATAGACGTTTGTGCCTTGCACTAGCATCCCAAATAAAATATCCCCCACTAACATTAAAATAGGATGCCAAGTGGATGGAAAATAGATGAAGAGAATGGAATTTCATTATCAGACATATTTCTCTAAGGTAGGAGGTATGTAAATGTGGAATTTACAAGGGGTGAAATTTCATGCCATTACATTTTCTCCCACTTTAGCGAGCATAAGGGACAACAAATGCATGGTAAAATAGAGAGAAAGTTGAGGAATGCATACCTAAACCATCGAGGAAGTAGACCACAATCTAACACACTCAGATGTGCAAGAAGAGGAGATGGCTCGACAGGTACTTAGTTCTGAGTAGAGTTGAAAAAATGCATCATAGGCCCTCAGACCTATGAAAGGTGAACATAAGGCTCCGTAGGTACTCATTCCTACAAAGGAGGAGCCATAGGTGCATGGTCCTAAGGGGATCAGATGTGAAAGGCTTCATAGAGTCTGATAGGCCCTTATAGGTGCTTGGTCCTACAAGTAAAGATTGAGGTGATTGATCCTCCAAGATTGATTGAAAAATTAGCTTCACAAGTGCTCGATCCTACAAAGAAACATGTTAATCCACAGACAAAACATGTTAGATAGAAAAAATCCATGGAGGTTGACTAATAGTCATACAAATAGTCATCAATTGATTAGAATATTTCAAAGAGGTACCTTGGGAACCCTTCAAAAGAGAGTGGTTTGCTCAAGGAAAGTTTTGTTTGAAAGGTGATGACATTTTTGTAAATGATTCTAGTATCAAGGAATCCTTCTAAAAGATCTCTTTCATCAAGGAATTCAAAAGAAAGAATACTCCCTCACAAGGGAAATTTTTTAGACTTCATCAAAAAGACACTCCCTTCTCAAAGGAAATTTTTTAGATTCTTTCTCTATGAATATTTTTTGAAATAAAAATTATGCTAGGGATCCTTGTTGAAGAATATATGTTTTTTTAAAATAAGGGATTTCCAATGAGGGATTCATTGGCCACTGAATACACCTTTTTGAAAATTGAAACAATATGATAGTCCCCCCTTAGGATGGTGTGTGCTAAAACCAAAGGGATGTGACATCCTAAGGAGAGAGAAGAGAGTGATGTTGTGGCCTATGATACATAACATGATGTAATCATGGAAATTTTGTCGCACACGCAAGGGACAACACATTGACGATAATGTCACAAAGCAAAAAAATAAGAGAGAAAGATAAAAAGGAAACATAAGAAAAGATGAAGTAATTAAGAGATAGTGGATATGATATGTCAGGGTCAAAACTCTACTCATAGATATAGATAGATAGATAGATATAATATAATATAGTTGAAAGGTGGAAAATAATGAAATGTGCATGAAAACCCTAGACTTAGATGTGTTTTAGACCAGGAAATGTGAAACATGATGCAATCCTATCCTAATATGCAATAATATGATGTGAGAATGGAAGTATGGAGATGAATAACTCACTTGAAGAGATCTCTAATAACCCCAAGCAAGCCTTAGTGATTTTTATACCTTCCTTAGGCTGAATTTAGATTGATAATGGAGGATGGAATCACTTAGGAAATAATTCTTTAGGCTTGGCTTGATGGCTATTTCCATCTCCCCAACCTAGAACCCATCATGATTCATCATAGACAACCATGATCAACCCTTGAAAATGCTTGATCTTGAAGGAAAGTGAGCTTGAAGACTTGAAAAAATACTTTAATGTTGCTCCAAGACTTTAACTTTGCTTGCTTTTGAAACTTGAATGCTCTTGTGAAATATTGTTTGAAAATTCTTGATGCTTATCTCTTGAAAATTCTTGCTCAAAGTGTTTAGAATATGACAAAAATGGCTTGGACACTTTCTTATATATGCATTAACACCTAATTGACCATTATTTAGATCTCAAAGGCCAACATACACCAAAAATTTGATTTAAAATGGTGAATTTCACACTCAAATCAGAAAAAGACCCCAAATGGGACTCATTCACCACCCTTGGTGAATGGGTCCCACCTAAGGGAACTCGTTTAATGTGGGTTTTGGGGATTTTTGGTGTTTTGCATGATTTTATGGGATTTTTAGGTTAAATGAGCCTCAAGATCTAAAATAATGGGTATTAGGGACCTATTAATGATGATTTTAAAGGGTAATTAATGCAAGGGTGCCAAAATAGGTCCAAACTAAGTGTGAAATTACCTCACTTTCAAGGGTATACAATTTTCTACACTACATTTAGTGCCCATATGACTTTATGTGCATACATAAGCAAAAGGAATCCAATAATAATCTTTGTTTCATAAAAGGATACACATATAAGTTCAATCATGATACATGAGAATGAAGGCCCACTATAGCCATCTGCAAGACCACAATGTTAGGGACCACATCTTGCAACACAAATTTGTTATTTGTCCCAAGATCTTCTTATCTAACTTCTTCTAGAAATTGAATTTGAGGGTAGATATATGCCCCCCTCAATTCCACTTGCTTTACTGAGGTGGAATTAAGGTAGCAATCTAGCCACATTAAATAGGGTAAGTCCTATCACGGGGTATTTCCAAGTATTGTAAAACATAATGGTAGATTTTTGATGATATTGGGAGAAAAATCATGGTTCCAATGCAATAAATGCCATAAAAAATAGAGTTCTTTAGCACCCATTATGTTGATTTGAATGAAATGTACTTTTTAACCCTAATATAGTAAAAACCCTAATTTTATCTTATATAAGAGAAAAAAGTGAAGTAAATTATAACTATTTTGTTGTTTACCTTTTTGTAGCTTGAAAGTGATTGAAGAGTAGTGAATGATGCCTAGCAGACAATATTATAGGCCTACGAGACTAGACGTCCTCCGAGACCAGGTGGCACACGACGAGTGCCAACATGATGTGAGTTGATTTTTTTACCTTAGCTTTGTCTTGATGCATCTATTTTATGATTTTTATGTATTTCTAAGTTAATTTAGGACCTTGGAAAAAAATTCGCAAAGTGTCCCCTTTTTTTGCAAAGTGTCCCATTTTTTGGCAAAGTGTCCCATTTTTTTGCAAAGTGTCCCCTTTTTTGGTAAAGTGATCCCTTTTTTTGCAAGTTTCCCCTCTTTTTGCAAAGTGTCCCCTTTTTTGCAAAGTGTCCCCTTTTTTGCTAAGTGTCCCATTTCTTCACGAGGTGTCCCAAAAGGGGTCTAAAGTGTCTAGGGCCTCTAGGAAAGAACACTAGAACAACTTTAGTACACTTTTATGATTTTTATGTAAATATTAAATATTTAAAAGTTTAGACTACTTATAGGACATATTTTTTATTTTTTGTTAGGTGCCCACCTGTTCATTTTAATGTCTAGGTAGCAAGAAGATTAGTCTTCTTTGAGATTTATCCCCCACTCTTTCAGTGGAGGATACAAAGCTTTTGCAGACTGTAGGACTATACTAGGCATACCTCATGCCACCATGAGGTACCATGATCCGATGTTGATGGCACTAGTAGAGCACTGGGACACTGATACATGTACATTTAATCTACCAATCGGTGAGATGACCATCACGTTGGAGGACATGCACTACATACTCTGAGTTCTAATTTGAGGTAAGTGAGTATTCTTTTGAATGGAGTGGTCATTTCATGAGATGAAATGCAACATGCAGTTCTACCTCTGTAGACTAGTGCATGATGAGAGAGTGAGGCCATAGATAGATCTTGCTATGCTACTATATTCCAAGGCCCCATTGGTTAGATAAATTATGATGTTGATAGTGGCATTAGTACTCATTCCTAACAGCTAGGGAGAGCACCTAGAGTGAAGAATATTACACTTGATATGAGGTATGGTAGAGCACAATATAGTATATCCCTAGGGGAGTAGCATCCCAGTGCACCTTTACTATGATCTTGGATGATTTTTTTTTCAGGAGGTAGATATATGGTACACTGTATGCTTCTACAGGTTTTGTGCCTTGAGCATATTAATTATACTAGACCTATCAACTTCTCATGTCCAACAACCTTGGGGTATCCTTGGGCCTTCAAATGTCCTCTACAACAGTTTTGGTAGTATGGTGATTTTCACATTTGGAGAGTATGATTTGATCGACTAGAGGAGGATGAGATCCTTTGGAGACCTTAGCAACTTGTACGTTAGTGGCCATATTACACTTAGCAGATGACAAGATTGTAGTTGGATAGGTTTTTGATTGGTAAGCATGATTACAAAGTGTGTCCTTTCTACTATGATCATGTCATTCGATAGTTTGAGAAGGTCTAGATAGCACCTAGGGCACAAACCTTCTTCGGGAGATCGGTGTGGAGCACTCGGAGAATCGATAATTTCAGACAGTTCACTATAGAGGATGTTATCTATAGTGAATCCGAGCATTCAAATTACGATGTGCCTCTGGCCTCCGACATTGATGATGTCAGTGCCAAAAATGACTATGAGGAGTGGTGGATAGTATCACAACCAAATCCCATATGTCCTATGGAGGATTCGATAGGTGATGAATGACCACCCCTAGATGAGGGGGATGAGGTAGAGGACAGGGTTGAGGAGACATGCTATAGGGTTATAGACATATTTACAAATGTCATAAACGATGAGCACAATGAGACTACAGATCCTTACTATAATGGCCAAGAGGGTAGAGAAGAGGACGAGGACGATGATGAGGATGAGGAGTGTCCCATAAGCGAGAGTGGTGAGGTAGTAGATGAGGATCTAGTGGGCCATGAGTGGGGAGATCCCTCTCCCATTCGTATGACTAGATTATGAGAAACAGTTGTAGTAGGCACCAATACCTGCAGTCATGGATCTAGGCTAGCATATCTTCCATGCCCCCTACACATGATGAGCATGATTTCACATAGCCCACCAGAGAGATAGGTGATGATTTGTATTTACTATTATGCTTTATTCTTATGCTTATATTTTATTCTTTAATACATATATATCATGATGTCTATTGATTATTTTTGTTTTTTCTATCTTGCAAGATCTATGAGAGATCTTCAAAATCTCTATCATCAGGTGGTTGTAGAGATAGTGCCCCCATCAGTCAATGAGGAAGCCACAAAATCAGACTATGTGCCCCTACCCATTTTGGATTAGGACATAGAGCTGTTTAGGCCATATGTTAGACTACAGGCATTATATGTGAGTCTCGTGTAGCACGTCCACCAAGGTGGTGCTTTCCAATATGAAAAGTCATTTCAGACCCCTATAGAGTTCAAGCGAATAGATTCCTAGGTAGCAAGACTATAGGTGGAGAGAGATCAAATAGCAAGGGAGCATCAAGAGGCCGTAGGAAAGATATGGGGCTTACAGTTTTCTCTTAGTACATTCAAAAAATTGTGATCACGATCGCACAACACCATCTCCCAAAAGATTGCTACAAGACAGATGTGAGCACCAAGTCCTAAGGGATCCGATAGTCATAGACCTTAGTGGCATTGATGAGATGTACGCAAAAATTTGATATAAATATAAGAATATGATGTTTTATTACTTGTATTTATGTGTTGAATGTCAAATTGAAATGTGATTAATTAAATAACCTTTGTAAGATTATTTAATGAATGTCTCCATGATTTAACATGCTTTATGTGATATAATTAAAACTTGCTCTAGTTTTTCTTAGATGCAACATTGTGATTAAGTATTTTATGCTAAATTAAATGCACCCATGAGAAAATTAAATTCATATAAGGATCTAATATAAAATAACACACAAGATGAGCTTGAATAGCATGAAACCTAAAGTAATCACTTTAAAATGAATTAAATAATCACTTTAGTAAATTCAACATAGACAAATAAATATTTGTCAAGAATGAAGAAATGCAAGAGCACATGGAGTATTATCCACTGACTCTAACACCACTTCTTTATCATTCATATTATTCAAAAGTATTAGACATAATACTAGTGCAGATGTGCAACATTGATAGGGTCTTTGAGAGGTGTACCATCCATTTTTATTAACATGTATGTACCACACCCATAACTTACATTAATTATGTAAGGTCCTAACCAATTAGGACTAAATTTTCCTTTTTTAGTTGGGTCAACATTAACATTTCATTGATTTTCATATAAGACTAAGTCACCTTTATTGAACACATGAGGGATGAGATGATCACTATGAAGACATTGTGATTTTCTAGCATAAGCCTGGAGATGCTCAAGAGTGTTGGTGTGTTGTTCATGAAGCATCGCAAGCTTTTTTAATAATTGTTCTTTATAAGTGTTGTCATCAAAAAGTCCTTGAAGAGAAATCCTTAATGTGGGGATTTCTAACTCCAAGGGCATAATTGCCTTAGCACAATAGACAAGGTTATAGGGTGTTGTTCTAGTGGATATTCTAATGCTAGTACGGTAAGCCCATAACACATATGTTAGTTCCATGTACCAATCCTTGTTATGTTTGTTTACCTTATTCCTTAAGACTTGTTCAAAAGTTTTATTGGTTGATTCAACTTGACCATTAGATTGTGGTTAGTAAGGTATTGAAAATCGATGCTGGATATTAAATGTGTCAAGGAATTTATTCACGTCATTGTTCTTAAATGGTGACCCATTGTCTGAAACTAATGTGGAAGAAAGTCCAAAATGAAATGACATATTACATTAATAGTCATGGATTGAAGAGGAATAGCTTCTACCCATTTTGTGAAATTATCCACCATGGTGATTACAAATGTATGTCCAAAAAATGAAGGTGGTGAGATTTTTCTAATTAGATCTAGTCCCCATATTGAGAATGGCCAAATAGGAGTTTGGGCCAAAAGCTCAAAAGCAAGAGAATGAATCAAATTGCTATGTTCCTGACAATTGTGACATCTCTTAACATACTCAGCAATTTTTTTCCATATGGGTCCAAAAATATCCATGTGGATGAGTTTTTGTACTAAAGATCTCCCTCCAAAATGACCTCTATAGGCACCTGCATGAGCCTCTTTGAGTGCTATGGATATTTTAGATTATTTAAGATATCGAAGTAGAATGCCATTAAAGGATATTGTATATAATATGTCGGTGAGGATGATTTACTTGGTTACAAGTTTTTGCAAGCGAGTGCAGATGTTCTTTGTTGTTGCCTTAGGAAAGGTACCATCTTTCAAATAGTTAAATATTATATCATACCATTCACTTGAGTCTTCCTTGGTTGTTGCTAATACTTCTAATTTATCATCGATTGAAGGTTTCATGATTGAGTGAATAGTAAATGTGAAATCCTTTGAAGGATTTTGAGGCAATATAAGAGAAGTTGAACTCACCAATGCATCCGCATGCCAATTATCCTTTCATGGGATGTTGTTAATGGTAAATGATTCAAACTTATCTAACAAATTCATTATGAGATCCTTGTATTTTGATAATTTTTCATGCTTCGATTGATATGTCTCATTTATTTTCTTAATGACTAACTGTGAATCACTGAATATCATCACATTTTAGACTCTCAAAGCTAAAATCTCATGCAATCCAATGATTAAGGCTTCATATTCTACCGTGTTATTGGTGCATAGGAAGTTTAAGTGGTATGATAAGGGAATAGGATTTCTTGCAAGTAGAATTATTATAATCCTAGACCCAAAACCTGTTCTACACTTAGATCCATCAAAGTATAATTCCCATGCTTTGTCATCTTTTTGAATAGTCCACACATTCTCATCAGGGAATGTTTTGATATTAGATGATGCTAGGGGTGAGGGAGTGTTAGCTAAGTGGTCGGTTAAGGCTTGTCCTTTAATTTCATTTTGTGAAACAAAATTAAGATCAAACTTTGTTAACAACATAACCCATTTAGCTAAACATCTTGATAAATCTTTTTTATTGAAAAGATGTTTGAGAGGATCAAATTTCATCATCACACATATTTTCGCATTTAGTAAGTAATGTCACAGTTTATTGGTAGTAAATATAAGAGCCAAATATATTTTTTCTATTGTTGTGTATCGTTTCTCATAATTAATCAAAGTTTGTCTAATGTAATAAGCATGATTCTCTTTAATTTTTTCATCTTGTTGAGCCAACAATGCTACGAGAGAATGGGCTGATGTGGCTATATAAAGTATGAACATTTTATTTTGCATGGTGGGTTCTAAAATAGGTGGAGTTGCTAGGTACTCCTTTAAACTCTCAAAATCTTGTTTACAACTCTCATTCCAAACAAACTACACATCCTTTTTGAGGAGATGTGTAAATGGTAATGTTTGATTAGCTAAAGATGCTACAAAACAATAGATATCTTGAATTCTTCCTTGTAACACGTGCAATTGAGAAATATTTTTAGGAGGTGGAATGTTGAATATAGCATCAATTTTCTTCATGTCAACCTCAATGCCTCTGTGAGATACGATAAAACCTAGAATTTTCCCACTATCTACACAAAAGACACATTTTTTTGGATTCAACCTCCTATTGTATTTTTGCATCCACTCAAAAAGAATTTGAAGGAAATTCGCATTGTCTTGTCTTTTTAAATATTTGGCTATAATTTCATCAACATAGTCTTCTGAAATCTTATGTATGTAATTATGAAATATTAATGCCATCGCTCATTGATATGTTGCACCCGCATTATTCAATCCAAAAGGCATCATAACCCCAACAAATGTTCCCCAAACTGTTGTAAATATTGTTTTCTATTGATATTGAGGGTTAATAAATATTTGGTTGTATCCATAAAATCCATCAATGAATGAAAACAAAGCATGTCCTGCAGTCGAATCCACTATCATATTGATATTAGGAAGGGGAAAATCATCTTTTAAAGATTCTTTATTTAGGTCATTATCTATACACATCCTAATATGGTTTTTAGGTTTTGTGACTATGATACTATTTGAGATCCAAGGAGAATAATCTATAGGTCTTATAAAACCAACTTCAAGGAGTTTTTTGATCTCTCCTTTAACAAGCAAGGCTATCTTATGATTCATTTTTCATATCTTTTGTCGAATGGGCTTAGCATTTTTAGCAACGATGATGTTGTGTGTCACTATCTTAGGATCATTTCCTAGCATATCTGAATAATCCCAAGTCAAAATTTTGGGAAAATCATGAAGCAGAGTTGCAGTATCCTCTTGTTCTTCATCATCAAGGCACTTTCCTATCTTAATGACCTTATCCTTATTATTTATGTTTATTGGTATGTCAATTGTATCTCCTAGAGGAAGTGCACTTGGATTTTGAAATTCACGGTTGTATTCTTATGTACTTATGTCTATCTCATTACTTTCATCTTCTACATCTTTTTTCTTGGTGCTAATCATAGAACATGTGACCTTTTCCTTTTGAGGGGTAGTAGGTGACTTTTCATAAACTCCTAACATTTTCTTCAATGCATCATCATCTTCAAATTATTCACATGATGGTTCAGAATCCATATCAAGAAGTTTAGGATGTTTCAATGTTAGGCTGATTTATGGATTGCACATGATAGTGTTGATGTTTAATGATGGTCTCTTTGTTTCTTGTGTAATCTTATAAGGACAATACCCCAAACAATTTTTTGTCTCTTGTGTGTTAGGTTCTATAAGAACCCGAATTCCTTGTTCTTTCTTTCCACATCCTTTACCATTATAGCCCAATTGTTTTACAAGTTCTTAACCTCTTCCACAAAGTTTTTCCATCTCTTTTAGGTTTGGTGGTTGTTGATAATCTATCTCATCAGAGTTAGTTGTATAACTTGTATCTTCTTCAAGAGTGGATGAGTTGGATGCTTGTGAATTTTCTTCCAAGTTATGAGTTGACATGAGCATTGGTTTCTTTTATTTCTCATCTTCTTTTCTTGTGATTATGTATTCTCCCATAAACGAGGGTGTGAACTCCAAGGAACCCCAATCATCATCTAACAATTTTGACACTATTCCCATTTCTTCCTTGTCTTCTTCTATAGGCTCTATGTTGGATGTTGAAATCAATGTGCTCAAAGGACTTGTTCCTTTTTCAACTTGTAAGAAAATTTCAGGCTCAAGATCTATTTCAACATGGTATACCTTGTTGTTATAGACATATGTCAGGATGCGATGAAGGTTCAAAGGCACATCATGCATCTCATGAATCCATGGTCTTCCCAAAAGAAAATTGTATGCAAGTTCATGAGGGATAACATGAATAGGAGTTTGTAAGGTAGCCTTTCCAATTATAATAGGTAAAGTAATCACAGTGAGTGGTTGCTTTCCTACATTGTCAAATCCTCAAATCGATAAGCAGTCAGGTTCCATTTTTTATTTTTCTACACACAATCTATCTAATATTTTCACACTACACACATTAAGGGCCGAGCTATTATCAATGAGGGTCATTTTTATGCCCACTCTATTGAATTGGGCTATTATCATGAAGGCATCATTTTTATTTCTCAATTCAAAAGCAAGAAACTCGTGTTGATGAAAGTTTATGTCTATATTAACTGTATTGATTCCTTGTATGAGAGTTGCTACATCATTTTCACTTGTACCAGGATGAACCACTACTTGTTGTAAGGCTATTTGTAGCATAGTGTGATAGTTAGGTGAATTTTGAATTAAGTACTATAGGGATATCTTTGAAAGAGCATTCTGGAGTTGTTCAATGATATTATACTCATTCCCACTATGTGAAGTAAAATTTGGAGCACTAGGAAAAAATGGATTAGGAAAATGTAAGGGTTTGAGGGTTGGTTGTTGCGATTGAGGATTATTTCTAGTGTTATATGTATGAGCAATGGTATTATGATTCGGTTGCTGAAAATAATTATTCTTAGTTGGATAAAGAATAAAATCAGGCTTGTTTTTAGGTTGTTGTTTGTGTGATGGTGGGTAAAGGATGAGTTGATGTTGAATCACGTTAAGTTCTCTTGTTTTTGGTTTCTCATAACAAGCCTTAGTGGATGGACTTTGTGAGATGAAGTCCTCAAGGGATTCATCTAACATGTCAAATTCATCACTCCTAAAAGGATTGAGGGTTAGGTTAACTTGGAAAGAGAGATTTGACATAGTAAAATAACTATACTTTCTCCAAGTGGCTTTGATGTTTTTGATCTTGTTTTTAATTTTACTTTATGATATATGTCCAATGTAATCTAATCTAGATACCGAAAATGAAAAGTGAAATAATATAACTCTATGCACAATTTCAATGAATGTAAACGATGACATTTCAAATGATTTCAATGTAATAGAAAGTAATCAAATTCAAATAGAAGCTTTAAAACTAGAAATTTAACTCTGTAAATAGTAGTTCTAAATTTGCACTGGGACTAATTCGCTCAAGGTGGCAAATGAGTCACAATAGGGATTTTTTCTTAGAATATTTTAGAAAATTTTAATTGATATTTTATGTTTTCTATGTTGTATGACCTAGATATGAGATGAAAATGCAAATTTTCAATGATTATCAGTGAAATTAGATGCAAAAATGTAAGCTAAATGAGATTTCACTAATGCAAAATTTGGAACCCTAGAATGCAAATTAACCAGTGTAAATCCTAATGCAATGTTAATGCAAGCTAAATCTAGGATGTAAATACACTCCAAATTAGAATTATGATGGTCTATATGCATGTTCACTAAAATGAAAGGTGGAAAATTGGAGCCCTTTTCACCTTTAGGGGTTTAGACCAAAAGGGGAAACTTTCACTAACCTTCACTCAAGAAAAAACCCTTGAGATTTCAAAAGAGAAAGAGATATTTCAAGAGTGTTATCCTAGGGGATGAATATGATTTATTGAGAGGTTCACCACCAATTTTAGACTTGGAAAAGATAATGAAATGAAAAATGTAATACAAAAATCCTTATTCAATGCAATGACTTATGGAATGATTTAGAAATGGAAAGAAACAAAATAGAGAAGCTGGAAGATGAATAATGTACACCTGGAAACCTTGAAGTGACTAGAAATAGCTCTAAAACATTGAAGATTCTAACTTTTAGCTCAAATGGGACTCATTCGCCAACATGGATGAATCAGTCCTAGATCGAGGTTTTTTTTCAAAAGTTTGTTTAAGGAAAAAGGGTGTCAAAATTTACAAATAGTATTCACAAATAGCTACAGTGGGACTCATTCACCACTCTTGGTGAATAAGTCCCAGTCTTATTTTTTGGGAATTGAAAGTCCTGATCTACACTTTGACACCTGCTCTTTCCTTCCAAAATGAGTTTTAGATGTAAATCTTGGAAAACACCTACAAAATAGAATATAACTTGAATTTCTATTGGGGGGTTTTCCTTGGTCAAACCCCTAGTTTGGTAATTAAACATTGAGGGAAATAATGAAATGTGTATGAAAACCCTAGCCTTAGATGTGTCTAAGACCAAGAAATCTGAAACATGATGCAATCCTATCCTAATATGCAAGAATATGATGCATGAATGGAAATATGGAGATGAATACCTCATTTGGAGAAATCTCTAGTCACCCCAAGCAAGGATTAATGATGTTTATACCTTCCTTAGGTTGAATTTAGAGTGATAATGGAGGATGGAATCACTTAAGAAAAAAGTCTTTAGGCTTGGTTTGATGGCTAGTTGCATCTCCCCAACCTAGAATCCAACATGATTCACCATAGAAAACCATGATCAACTATTGAAAATGCTTGATCTTGATGGAAAGTGAGCATGAAGACCTACAATATTACTTTAACTCCACTCCAATACTTTGAATTTACTTTCTTTTGAAACTTGAATGCTCTTGTGAAATATTTCTTGAAGATTCTTGATGCTTATATCTCTTGAAAATGCTTGCTCAAAGTGCTTAGAATATGATAAAAATGGATTAGAAACTTTCTTATATAGGCATTATCACCTAATTGACCATTATTTATATCTTAGAGGCCAACATACACTAGAAATTTGATTTAAAATGGTGAATTTCCCATTCAAAATTGAAAAAAGACCCCAAATGGGACTCATTTGCCACCCTTGGTGAATGGGTCCCACCTAAGGGGACTCATTCGCCCAAGGTGGTGAATGAGTCCCAC
The DNA here is from genome assembly GCA_007115665.2 of Sequoiadendron giganteum. Lineage (NCBI taxonomy): Eukaryota > Viridiplantae > Streptophyta > Pinopsida > Cupressales > Cupressaceae > Sequoiadendron > Sequoiadendron giganteum. The sequence continues at coordinate 309,832,435 of CM021104.1, read as the reverse complement.
CTTAGCTTTTTGAGGTTGGTTTTTAGGATTTTCGATGTTTTGAATGATTTTATGGAATTTGTAGGTGAAATGAGCCTTAAGATACGAAATAATGGGTCTTAGAGGCCTATAAATGATGATTTTTAAGGGTAATCAATGCAAGGGTGCCAAAATAGGTCCAAATTAAGTGTGAAATTTCCTCACTTTCAAGGGAATACAATTTTCTAGACTCAAATAATATATATGAACTACCATAAATCCCCTACTTTATAAGATTATGAAGAAGGTTACATGAAAGAAAAATTAAAAAACAAAAAAATGCGTCAACATTGAAGGGAAGCCTAAATTCCCCCAAAACTTTGCATCATCCCCAATTGTCAAAAATAAAGGCACAAAAAATAGAATAATGATTTTTAATAAATAGAAGAAGTTTATGACACAAAACACTCATGTATCTAAGCACCTATAAGGGTGAGAAGGGTCCTCCAAGAGCGTAACTAACAACACACACACACAAACTTAATCTTCAAATATAGAAGAGGTGCCCTTCTAGTCCTCATCAACCAATAGGTCATCGTTCTCCCAATCTAGATCATTATAGGTAGAGGGCGGATGATCTTGCAAGGGAAGGATATAAAGGTGAGAACCCTCCAACTCTCCTGCAAAAAGAGCTACAGAAGAGGGCCTCTCAAGGTCTTCTCTCAACTCTTGTGAGGTCAACATCATTGATTTTACAAAAAACACTAATAGAGCTAGGACATCATCAACTGAGTTGAACATACACTTGATGGTAGTGTCATGCGTCAATTAGGTAGGTGAAGAAGGAGGCACTTGAGATCCATTTTCAATCTCACTGAAATACTTGGGGCAATGAAAAACTCATGGGATGTCAGGGTATCCTTTGTCACTAGGTTGACACAAGCCAAAACAAAATCAACTTTTGAAGAAGGTGATCCCTTCTTTTGAACCCCATTAAAATTAGGATTTTCCTCCAAATTGTGCTCCATTAGAGGGTGTGGAATCCCCATAGAGAAAGTGAAAGGTGAGGAAGCAAAGGATAGAGTTGTAGTAGATACCATCGATGTGTTCAACATATCCACAAGCTTAAGAAAAGGTGGGATGTTTGGAAGGGACATCAAGAGAGGATGCTCAATGGAGGGAGAAATGAACACTTACACTCTTTTAGGGAGAGGGTCATCCATGCTCACAAGGGGAGCCAAAGAAGAAAGCATAGAAGAGGATGGCACAGTAGGAGACATTGAAATAGTAGTTATTGGCTCCCCTTCAGCCTTTTGCAGAGCAACTTGCTCAACAGTTAGAGCCTTCCTTCGATGCGTACATTTATGCATAAGACAATTTCTTTGGCTCCAAGAGTTGCAAGATATAGCTAGAGGAGGAGTAGGAGGCTCCTATTTTTCCATGGGAGTGTCCATCATAGCCATTGTTGGTGGAGGAACTAACTCCAACCAATGGAGAATCAGACTCAAGCACCTTAGTGATGGGCCTCTTCCCCTTCACCACCCTAGGGATAGGAGAAGTAGGGGGCCACAAAGTCTGAGATGTAGAGGAAAATCCATGAGGACTCTTCCCCTTACCATACATGATGGGGTGAGGCACCGTGGGCAAGACATGAAGGTCAAACACATGATGCTTGGCCTTCTACCAAGTGGACAACATAAAAATCCCCATGAGATGTATGGAGGAATATGTTGAAGGTGTTGCAATAAGGAAAGAGGCAAATGAAGGTGCAACTGTAGAATAAGAGGAAGAATCCTAAGTGTAATAATAATTCTCCTTCTCCTTTTGAGAGGATGAAGAGGTAGTTTTCTGCTGTGCTATCATAGAATCCTTAATCAAAAACCATAAGGGGAAGGAAGATAGGTCACTTTTGGTGCTATTCCCCCATTCATTTATTTTACATAAGTGTGATACAATAGGTCCATCTTTCGAGGAAGAAAACTAATAAGGGAAAGAAAAAAGTGATCTAATGAATAGGCCCCACACGACACTAGGAGTTTATACCCAATGTTGTGCATAATGCATAGTGAGCCCTCATGAGAGAATTTCAAACATTTATAGATCACCAAAGGGACTTCATTCATTGAAACTAGCCAAGGAATGCATAAATTTACTTTAAATAAGTTAGACTTTGGGATTATGTAAAAAATGGAAATCATAGTTTTGGGCCCTACCAAGAGTGAAATAGTGATGGAACTGGTGGGGGGGGGAAATCCATCATGCATATGTATCATGCTCTTAGATTTATCGTACCCATCCTTATGTAGAAATTTTATTAGCATAATCTCCTTTCTAATAACATTAACTGGACATGTAGGATCAACGAGAAAACCAGTCACGATATTTACATTGATACGAGTGGGAATGTACAAAGGAGAGGGTTCTCTATTCACATTCATAGGAAGCTACTACAATGTAAAGGTTATATCAGGAGACCCATTCACAGGTTGCATAGAATATATATGAAGATGCATGAAATAAGCCATATTCTATGTACACCAAAAGGAATTTATTAGAAGATCCAAAAGGTTTAACAATCAAAGGGTGACCTATTCTAGGGTTCACTTCATAACATTTATGGACTCTTCTAACTATTCCACTAGGGGTCGTAGGTTGGGTTGCAAGGCTAGGTGCCTTGAAATGTACACACCTAGAACATGAGAGAAGATTCCTTCAACACTACAAAATGAAACCAAAATAGTTCATGTCAAGTTAAAAAAATGTAGAGGAGAGGGACCAACTACTCAAGACCCCAGGTCATGAAAGGGTCTAGAACAAAGGCTACCCTAATCTACCTCAAGGTAACAAAATTATTTTGGGAGAGTTTTTAGTTTAAAGGCTGAAAGAAATAACAACCAAGTTGTTGATATCCTTTAACAAGCCTGAAAGTTTTAGAAAGTTAGGTGAGAAAGTTTCCATAGTCCTGACTATAACTTAGGGATCTCACTACCAGAGGACTATAGTGCGAGACATAGATGACAATGTGGCATGTTGGCATCTCAGTAGTGTGTTCGAATCTATATGGATAGAGAGCATAAATTACAATCAAAACCCAAGGAAGACCTACTAATGACCCAATTAATACAGTTTGATGTAATAACATAAAACAATCTTCAAAGTAACTAAATGATAGTGTAAAAAGAAGAATACTATAACTAAATATAACTATGAATTGACAAAGAAGACTGAGGAAAGCACACCTTCCTACCCACAAGTTGATACCTTCAAGGCCTTCACTTGATGAACAACCTACACACACAAGATTGAAAAAATATTGGGGTTGTGTTTAGAATACTACTATAGTTATTCCCCCACTTTGGTGTTTCCACCTCCACAGACAACCAATATATCAATGATTGGAGAAATGTGATAACGAAAGATATTGAAATAGTAATACCAAATAAGATGTTGAACAACAATATGCTACAATAATGAAAATTAAAAGGACTTGGTGGAGTGATATCAACTTAAACCATATGAACTCAAGGTAAATGGGAGAAGGAGCAAGCTCACAATATTTCAAAGATAAACATTTCTACAACAATGAGGAGAGTGAGCCGACAAAATAACAACTTGCAACTTCAATGGAGGTGGTAGAAATTCAGATATTGTGAGAAGAGGATAGAAGACAAAGAATGAAGAAAGAGTGATCAAGAGAGATCAAGAAGGGGTGGAAGAATGGAAGAGATAGTCAGTTGAAGGTGAAATTGGAGGAAAAAGAGCCATTCAAATTTTGTCTAAGGGATACAAGATGCTACACTTTATGTGTAATGGAAGAGTGTAACACCTCTGCGGATTCTAGAGGTGGGAATCTTGTCAAGATAGTAGTGTGTTGCATAAATGTCTGCATACCGCACTAGTGTCCTAGATATAATATCCCCCACTGACATGAAAACAAGCTTCCAAGTGGATGAAAAATGGATGAAGAGATTGAAATCACATTATCGGACTTAATTCTCTAAGGTAGGAGGTATGTAAATGTGTAATTTTCAAGGGGTGCAAATTCACACCATTGTAGAGTGTTATGGAAAAAAATTAATATTAGCACTCAATCCTTCAAAGTTATTGATTTTATTTCCTCTAGTTATCTTGTTTAAATTGTTCCCATCAATTTTATATTGAATGAAAAATTGACAAGCTTAAGATGAGTAAGATTTATTTTTAATACACCCTTATTGAATCATCATCCCATGTTATCCCACATCTATTATGTCTAGAACCTTGATCCTCACCCCACTTGGTAGACAAGTTATATTGACTTGTTGAATAGTTATAATGGGTGAAATCATAATACTATGTCTCCCTTTTTGCCCAAGATGGACATTTTCATCAATATTTTTAACTGAATCTTCAAATTTTGAGACCCATAGAAACTAAACCACTAAGAATTTGAAGATGATGTGAACTAGTGATTTGTGAAAATTTATGTCTAGATTCTAAATATATTCTTTTTCATTTTTTTTGAAATAAATCATGAATTTTTCAACATCTCCTTTAATAACTAGTTTTAAGCAAACAACAACATTTTCAAAAAGTAACATTTGTGTCATACAATATAACATTTTTTCTATAAATGATTAAATTATAATTTTTGAAATATAGATTCTCAACATCAATATGTAGGGAGTGAATACTTTTTCATAAATTTTTGTTGCATATTTTTTTAAAATAATTTTTGAAGTCACTATAACTATAATTTTGGACATACACCCGTGTCGTACAACCTAACTTTTTGCATATATAGAAATCCAATTTTTATTTTTTGGGTGAAATAAGGACATCAATACCTAGGGAATGGGTATTTTTGGAAAAAAATTACAACGATTTACTATTTTTCCACCTTTGCACAATAAAGAGCTTGATGTTCAGAGAAAAACCTATGTTTAGTAAAAATTAAAAATTAAATACATGATAAAATTAAAATATATCAAACCTATACTTGTTGGAAAGCTTGTTTCGAGGGTTAAAATCTTGAAAAATATAATTTTTAAATGATGTTATTTAATCCCTCAAATGGTAAAGAAAAAGTGGTTTTTTCCAGCATTTTGATAGGTGTGAATGAGACTCCATTGTGGGTATGATTTAATACTAGAGGGATTCTATCCAAGAGGGTTTGTTCTAAGGCAGTCCTATCTATCCCTCTTTAATTAAAACCCTTTAGATAGAGCATTTCAATACTTAAATCATTAGTTTATCTAAAAGAAATTATTTCAGGCAAAAATCAGCACGTCCCAAAAGTGAGACACGCTATTGTGGTAGTTACACCTCCAATTTCCTTCAAAATTTTTGGCTACCAACTACCAAAATTTCTCCATAACTCATATGAGACTACCACCTTAGAGATACATCAATCAATAATTCTATTAGAATCCAATTAATTTTCTCCTTTCTTGTAGCTATGGGTGGCCAGTATTCATCAACATAAGTAATTGATGATAGTCATTTAAGAAAATATGCTCAAATTAGAGTTCATCTACAAAGGCTAAAAGTTTGAGATTGAGCCTCTAAGTAATTTTATAGGCTCTTAATTATTTACACACTAAATAGACCGGAAAAATTAAAATATGGCTACCAACTCCTAATTTTAATTCCTCATATCCTTTAGGATTTTGATCATCATGAGAAAGTACTTAAATATCAAGAGAATTGTCATAAATGAGATAATTCTTTGCAAAAATAACCCAAGTTTTGTCCCTTTTAGGCTTTCTCATCTTAGTGGTTTTTTTTTTATCACATACTCATTCTTGCATCTTCATCAAGTTTTGTTTCTATGACAAATATTAAAGCTCTCAAATGTGATGGATTTCCTTGTGATTTTTATAATAATCTCTAGGAGTTAAGTTTAGAGGATATTCATCATGTTTACCTTCAATCCTTTAATTATAATCCCTTAAAAAAATATAAATAAAAGAAATATGAATTTCCTCACTAAGTCCTTTAATATCTAAAGAATATATATTTGGAGAAAAATTACTCCACTCAATGTCTCTTGGAAGATCATCAATAGAGATCTTGATTTATATTTTTTCAATCTGCTTTCACATATTGTTCATCCTAAATAAATTGGTTTAATAAAAAAATTATTATAATTTGGGAATGCATAGAATTGGCCTAGAGATCACAACATCAAAATATTTGAACATAAATATTGAATTTGCTAAATCCTTTTATTCTTTCCATGCTTCAAGCTTTAGTAGTTTTCCCTTAATTTGTGCAATATATGTACATTTAGTTAGAGGCAATGCATCCACATGGTGGCTTTAGGAGGAACACAAGCATCACCTCTCCCTTGACATGCTCACTTGGGATACTTTTTTAGAGAGATTCAGAGCTTGATATTTATCAAAAAACTTTAGACAACATTGTATAGACAAGTTCCATGATCTTCATTAGCGAGGGATGATAGTGGATCAGTATGAGAACAAGTTCCTTGACCTACTTCAATATGTGGACTACATTTAGGATGAGAAGACCTCTACTCAATTAGTTCATTAGGGGCCATAATGTAGGCATTTCAAGTCCCATTTGTATGTTCATTCCATCAAACCTTTGGATTGGTGAGCAGAAGGCCCTAATTGCAGAGGAGATATAGGGCAAGTCCCAAGAGGCATTCAAGTGATTTTGAAACTGCAATTAGGGTACTCAGTCATATGGATTTACTAGACCACATTTCTCCCTAAAGGGAGGGTCTAGACCTTCAAAACTACCACCTAGACAACCACAATAGTAGTAATAGAGTCAAGGGCCTAAGCTTCAATAGGATTTCTAGTGTGGTCCTAATCGAGGATGGAAAGCACAATGATAATGGCATGATTAGTGTCCTCAAACATAGGGTGATACAACTACAAGTTCACAACAAAGTTTTAGAGGAGGATTTAGTGGGTCAAGCTAGACTGGAGTTCAATAGGGTAACATGACTCAGTCAACACATGTCCAAAATTGAGGACCATGTCACATATGTGGTGTACTAGGAAACTTAGCTAGAGAGTTCCCTTAGGGTTTTAAATCTAGAGGACAACATTAGGTAGAGTCAAAGCTAATAGTAGGTGGTGTGGGTAAGTCCAATAGAGTCTTTGTAGTAGTCGAGAACTACCAAGATGAGCATCAAGCCACAATTATTGAGGCCCTAGGTATGATTAGTGATGTTCATGTTTCTATTTTCTTTGATTTTAGGGCATTTTATTCTTTCCCTTCCCAATATCTACTAGAATGTAGTAGGATCATGGCATCTAGGCAAGATGATATGTGGGAGGTTTAGTTATCCTTAGGGGTTAAGGTATCTGATAGATTCTATTTTTTATAGTTTGGAGACTTGTCTACCCCTATGGATCTTTGTGTCACTCCATTAGGTTCTTATGGAGTGGTATTAGCTATGGATTGGCTCGATGCACATAAAAATAGGATGGATTATCATTGAAAGGTGGTTGAGTGTGTAGATGATCAAGGTGCAATATTAGTGTTTACAAGGATTCAGAGACCTATATCCCTTCACATGGATTTTTCTATGTAGCTAAAGCGGTGCTTGCAAACGGGATGTCATATGTTCATGATCACTATCAGCACACCTTAGAAACACCTTATACCTTTGATCAAGAAGGTATATTGTTGAGACTCTTCCAAGATCACTTGATCTCCCTTCCTCCTAGAACTTGAAAGAAATGTTCCAACAAAAATTCCTTCTGTATCTACCACCAAGTTGATGGTCATTATACTAATGAATGTAAGGCCTTGAATAGTAAAATTCAACATCTTAAGGATTTTGGTGCTCTCCCTTATGTGGGGGCACTTAATTCCTCTAATTGATACCAATTTGTACTCAACCTGGTATTTCTTTAATCCTTTCAGCTCACTCTTGTCTTACACTAAGTGGAGGCAAAGGGTTAGTAAGCCTTTTCCCTCATATGTCACTTCTTGTTGTCTCTTTTAGCTAGTCGTTAACCTTTCATGAACATATAAGAGCAAGCTTGGGATGTGGATGACATGTCTTAAGTTGACTCACCTGTGACATTGTACACATCTAGAAATGGTCATGGTTATTCAAACTTGTTAATTAATTAAATATGAATTATTTAATTAATATTCTAAAGTCATCTACATATAAATAAATTTAATTATTTATTTATATTGTTCATTTTTTGAATTCTTCTAGTTAAATTAAATAAATAAGTTTATTTAATTATTGCTATTTTTCTCTTAATTAAACTAAATAAATTTTATAATTTATTTATTTAATTATCATTTCATTTCTAAAGTTTGAGTGTTTAAATTTGAATTATGGAATATTCTTCTAATCCATTTAACATCTCACATAATTAAATATTGTAAATATTTAATTACTCATTTTCTTTCACTTCTCCCATGATTAAATATTAGTTTATTTAATTTTGGAAACTTCCATTTGCACATGTCACATATAATTAAATAAATTTATTTATTTAATTAGCAATTATCCTCAACTTTTAATCAATTTTCATAAATGAAAAGATAAATGCGATGTTTGTCTGCATTTTTGAATGAGGATGGTTTTGTGGGTTGAAAACATTCTTCCACTTTCCTCTCAACCTTCCACCTTTCTCTCAACTTCTTAATCTCTCACCATTCATCTTGACAAGTTTGAATTTCAACCATTCATCTCTGCCAACTGGATTCTTGCCTCCGAAAAATCTATAAATACAGCCTTCTTGTAAGTAGATTCCATCCTAGATTTCATGCGTAGTTACTATAGTTGCATTCGAATTATCATATCAGAATTTTTAGTAATATCATAGCATTTCAAGTTCATAGTTTAAATCATTAGCAATACACATGCATTTTCAATCAATCTCATTCTCCTAAGTTGTCATTTCAAAAATTTGTTGCTTGCACAACTGAGAGCCAATAACTTTAATCAAATCCTTGGAGATAGAGGATGATGGGACAAATTTGAAGAAGCTGCTATTGTTTAGAGTTTGCATTTATGTTTTCTAGATTAGTTTCTTTCAATATAATGTCTTATTGGTGTCTTAGTTTACTTTTTTAATTAATCACGCATATTCTAACAACCTAAATGATAACCTAAAGATCAAAATAAAGATGATTTTTGCACTTTGTGAAGTTTGATCATAGCTTTGCAAAAATATGGATTTGTGATAAATGCCAAATGTGCTTGAGTTCTCTATTCCAAAAATTGATTAGGATGAGTAGAGTATACAATTTCAAGTTGGGGAATATAAGAGGAACAAATACGCTGACTGTGGTTGTGCCTTTGAGAAAGGGCTCTTCTTTGAAATAAGTCTCATGAGTATAAAGGTTCTACAACATAATCGTCAGTGAAACCTCTAACAAAGTCGTGATATCGATGAATAAAGGTCTTGTGTTCAAGCAAGACCTTTCGACTTTGGTATAAAAATTTCCTCTTTTTCAATAAATTCTTATAACTGAGAGATTTCTTTGGCTTCCTAATCTTCCTCTCTAGGGACTTTTTGGCAAAAGTTGCAGACCTCCAAACCTTGAGCATAGAAAAATAATAGACTAAGATGACTAATTTTCCGAATGTCATAAAATTACCTAGGCTCAGAACAAAGATGCTTTATTCATTGATATCACGCCTTTGTTAGAGGTTTCATTGATGATTATGATGTAGAACCTTTATACTCACAAGCCTTCTTTCAAAGAAGAGCCCTTTCTCAAAGGCACAACCACAGTCAGCATATTCATTCTTCTTATATTTCCCAACCTACAATTGTATACTCTACTTGTCCTAATCAATTTTCGCAATAGAGAACTCAAGCACATTTGGCATTTATCACAAATCCATCTTTTTATACAGCTATGATCAAACTTCACAAAGTGCAAAAAATCATCTTTATTTTGATCTTTGGTTTAATAATGGTAACCTAAATGAGTGATGGTGAAATGATATGAATGAAAATGGAATAAGATGCCACAAATGTCCAAATTTACTCAATTGTTGTTTTGGAAAGATATATGAAATTTTTACCAACCTTCAAAAATCTACCTTAGACAGCCTTCAAAATGCAAACTAAAATGAATCATGCCGTCCTAGAATGTCGTAACGAATCATTCTCCTATTTGTCATTTCATGTTGGGCATGATTTTCATCATCGAGCCATTTTGATATGTTGAAAGTTAGTACAAGCATCAAAGGGTATGTTAGCACCATTGATGATCTAAGTACCGCTTTCATGATTTTTGATATAGAAAATTAATACAAGCATCGAGGTATAATTGAACCAAGATGACTTGAGTATTGTTTGCATAAACAGACAAAAGTTAACCATTTTCCTATGCAAATTCTGAAATGTCATCAATGATACATTGTAGAGCATGTCCCACAAAAAATTTGCACAATACTAATAATTAGCTTACAAACAACAAGCAAAGAAAATCATACTCCTTCCTTATGATTCTAGTTCAGTACATCATTCAACCACTCCAAAGATATGATGTCATCAAATGTCAAAACAACAATTCAAACTTACGCTTTAAGTTTGTCATTCATTTTATTCAGATTAAGATCATCCAATTTGTTTTAGTTATCTGTCAAAATAGTCATGTAAACTCAGTTTAATTGGACAATTTTGTTATTTCCTGATAGTTTAATTCTTGACACATGTTGCCAATCACCTGCTAGACACCTATACTTTGACTCCTGTTAGACACAACTACTATTAAGGATAACCCTAATCATCAAGCCATGATGAGATCCTTGTCGTTTCAAGGAGATGTTGTGATGCATGATGCGAATGTGATGGCTAGGCATGTATGTGATGCCGATGAAAGATGGATATGCAGAATGTATCCTAATAGACCAGAGAGCCAAAAAAAATCACAAACAATGCCTGTTTGTCAAGTTTTTACCATTTTTTTTTATTGCACTTTTTCTTGATTTTATGATTTTTTTGTTGTTACCAAGATGCCTATTTGCAAGGTTTTCATCAAGGCAACAATTTTTTATTTTTTATTTTTTATTTATTTTTGTATTTTTGCTCTTTTGATTTGTTTGTATTTTTTCTCTTTTTGAATTTTTTTGTATTTTCTTCTGGACTTTTTATATTTTCAAGAATTTTTATGTTGTTTTTGATATTTTCAGGCATAAAAATTCTTTAGATGAATGTTGTTGGTCAGATCTTCAAATAGGTCCCCTTCTGATGTTGACAACTGATATGCCCTCGATCCATATGTAGCAATGATAACGAACAGGCCCAACCAATTAGGTTCAAACTTGCCTTTCTTCTCTCGATCCTGCTGATTACGAGGGTTTTCTTTGAGAACCAAGTCACCCACTTGAAAAGTTTATGGTTTGACTCTATGATTGTAGTTGCAGGACATAACTTGTTGATATCCCTTCAAATGATTAACTGTAGTCTGATATCATTCATCAAGTAGTTCCAGCTCTTGCAACCTTGATACTCTGCAGTCTTCATCATTGATTAACACCTTTAGTGATACTCGAAGTAAAGGAATCTCAACTTCTAGTGGTAGAATAGCTTCTGCTCCATAGAACAAAGCATAAAGAGTAGCACTTGTTGGTGTGTGAATACTTGTTCTGTATGCCCATAATGCTGGATTTAATTGGACATGCCAATCATGACCTACTTCATTTACTATTTTTTTCAAAATCTTCATAATTGTTTTGTTTGAAGCTTCAGCTTGACTGTTCCCTTGCGGATAGTAAGGTGTAGAAAACCTATGTTGGATGCGAAATATTTCACATAGTTCATCAACATCATGATTTTTAAAGGGTCCTCCATTGTCTATGATAATGGAGTTGGGAATACCATATCGATAGATGATATAGTTTAAAATGAATGAGGATATTTGTTTGCCAGTAACAATTGTTAGGGGAAAAAATTCAATCCATTTAGTGAAATACTCAGTGGCTATAATGATGAATTTATGTCCATTTGAAGATGATGGGTGTATCTTTCCAACCAGATCCATTCCCCACTGAGCGAAAGGCCATGTTGTGGTGAAGGGTTGTAATTCTTGAGTAGGAGCATGAATGAGATTCCCATGAATTTGACATTTTGCACATTTCTTCACAAAGATGAATGATACCTTCTCCATGGTCGGCCAGTAGAAATCCAATCTCACAAATTTATTTGCTAAGGTTAGTACACTCGAGTGTGTCCAACAAATGCCACCATGTACCTCTTGTAAAGCCTTTTCCGATTCATCGTGTTCGAGAAATCTAAGGAGAGTACCATCTAGACCACATTAGTATAAAACGTCAGCAATTAAGGTGTAACAGGAGGATTGTTGGATGAAATTTCTTTTCTGATTTCTAGACAAATCTAAAGGCAAAATAGTATCCTTTAGGTAAGTGTAAATTTAGCCATATAAGGGAGAATCGAAACTAGTTAAGTGGCAAATGATTTGAGTTTCTAGATTTTCATAGGTGGGAGAAAACAATTGTTCCACAAGGAAATCATACCTTGTTTGATTCTTTGACAACTGGAGTAGAGATTTTATTGTAGCCATTGCATCGACTGCTTTATTATCAATACGTGGAATTTTTTCTCTATTCAGAGCATCTGTGCTCTATTTCAACGCATTTGTGCTCTATTTCAGTGTATTTATGCTCTATTTTGGTGCATTTGTGTTTTGTTTTAGCGCATTTGTGCTCTATTTCAGTGCATCTATGCTCTATTTCGGTGCATCTATGCTCTGTTTCGGTGCATGTGTGCTCTGTTTTGGTGCATCTGTGCTCTATTTTTGTGCATCTATGCTCTGTTTTAGCGCATCTATGCTCTATTTTGGCACATATGTGTTCTAAGCCTAGGTAATTTTCTTACATTCAAAAAATCAGTCATCTTAGTCTAGTCTTTTTCTATGCTCAGGGTTTGGAGGTCTGCAACTTTTTCCAAAAAATCCCTAGAGAGGAAGATTAGGAAGCTAAAGAAATCTCTCAATTATAAGAATTTATTGAAAAAGAGGAGATTTTTATACCAAATTCAAAAGGTCTTGCTAGAACATAGGACCTTTATTCATCAATATCACGACTTTGTTAGAGGTTTCACTGACGATTATGTTGTAGAACCTTTATACTCACGAGCCTTCTTTCAAAGAAGAGCCCATTCTCCAAGGCACAACCACAGTCAGTGTATTCATTCTTCTTATATTCCCCAACCTACAATTGTATACTCTACTCATCTTAATCAATTTCTGCAATAGAGAACTCAAGCACATTTGGCATTTATCACAAATCCATCTTTTTACAAAGCTACGATCAAACTTTACAAAGTGCAAAAATCATCTTTATTTTGATCTTTCGTTTAATTCCCACAAACAGGATTTTCATCCTTTCAATAAGGGAATCACGATCTAAAGATTAGAAATCTCTTAAGTCGTAGAATCTTCATTCTATCTTGACTTTCATATCCATCAAAATTTCACTATTTCATTCTTTTTATCAAAAGTTAGTAGAAATTGGGCAAAGCTTATGCTTGTTGTCACGAGATCTCAAAAATACATAGAAAAAGATGAAAGAGAAAGTACGGTAAGCAAAATGGGTTATAATAATGATATGGAAGAGAATCCATTTCATAATTCAAATACTAAAGAGATAACAGAAGAAAAGCTTCAAGAAGTGGAGAAGGATCCCCAATTCCATACTCTTATGGAAAGGAGTTTAGAACGAAACAAGGAAAGATATTTCCTTTCATTAGCTAATCAAGGAGCTAAGTTACCTATCGATTTTGACACGGAAGGGATTAAAGAAAATCTTGAAGCCCCTCTTAGTGATTTTAATGCTCTTACTCTATAGTTAAAAGCATTACAAATGCAAATGAAAGAAATCCAAGGGGGTATAATAGAGAAGCATGTTTTGGATGATATATGTCCGTATCCATTTGACAAGAGTCTTCAAATGATTCCTTTTCCAAAACATTGTGAAATCCCTAAATTTGATAGGTATAATGGGAAAACTGACCTCATTGAGCACGTGAGGGATTTTTGAAATATGAGTTTAGAATTCGCTCATGAAGATACCTACTTAATGCGATTGTTTCCATGAAATCTAGGTGGATAATCCATGGAGTGGCTTTCAAAGATCACTCCCTCCATCAGAAAATTTTAGGAGTTGATAAATAAATTTACATCACAATACTCCTACAACATCCAACACCAAATAACCATGCTTGATCTTTGTAAGGTGAAAAAAAAGGTAGGGGAATCTTTCACCACCTTTTTACAAAGGTGGAGAAGGGTATTTGCTAGATACTCTCGTCCTACTCCTAAAACAGAAAAGATGGAGATCTTTATCGATAGTCTGAATCAAGAGATGAGTTACAAACTAAACCTTCACTATCCTCAATCATTTGAAAAAATGATTGAAAACATGATTACTATTGAAGGTACCCTGGTTAAGCGTGGAGTTCTAAAAATTGATAAAGAGGGTTCAAATTCGTACAACAACAACAACAACAATAGTAACAACAATGACAAGTCATGATTTTGGACTCAAAATAAAAATATTGTGAATGATGGGGTAATAGATGCTAACTACGTGAATGTGAAGCCTACCATCCTTAATGTATCAAGTGTCGAACGTAGCAATAATGTTGGAAATTCTAGTACCCAAGGTAATGTTTCCAATCAAGGGAATGTGACTAATAATCATGGAAATAATTTTGGCAATAATCAAAATTCAAATGTGCCCAGATCTTCATATTTTTTGAATCGACGGAGTTTTACTCCCTTGGTCCAATCTTTGGAATCCATTCTCAAAGAATTATTGAATCAAAATGCTATTACATTTCCACCACAAAGAGATTATGAGCCTCGAGTTAAACCACCATCGTGGAATGACTCACACTTTTGTGATTATCATAGGTGTAAAGGTCATAAGACAAATAATTTCCAGGGGTTAAAGAATGTTGTTCAGGATTTGATTGATAATCGTATCATTACGGTTGAGGGATATAATGTCAATGATGATCATCAGGCATTCAAGGATCCTCTCCCTAATTATCAAAAGGGGGAATCTTTGGGTGACAAGCGCAAGAATGTTAATTATGTCCATGAAACCATTATCAATCATATTTATACTAACGATCAGCAAATCAATGCTATCTAAATCAAAGGTAAGCAAGAATATCGAGAGGTCAATGCTACGACAAGGGGACAAGATAAAATAATTGTCAAAGGAAGCTCATCTAAAGCAATAGTTCCTCCTCCAAGTCAATACAATTTGGTCATTCAACTACGAAAAACATTAGCCCAAATTTCTATCTTGGAGCTCTTAAAGTTATTGCCTATGCATAAGGACATTCTAGACAAGGCACTTGTTGATACAACTGTCTCTCCTGATCTGGATATCAATAAATTTCAATCCATGGTGGGACACTTGTCCTCATCTGCATGTTTATCCTTTACTGCGAAGGATGACTCATCCATGACCCATCCACATAATTCATCACTCTACCTAGAGGTTATGGTTCACAAAGCTCTAATTAGACATGTCCTAATAGATGGGGGAGCCAGATTAAATACTTGTACTTTGGAATTGGTCCTCGCTTTGGGATATTATGAAGAATCTATAGATCCACGAAGGAATATTACAATCAAGGCATATGATGATGAGGAAAGATCTTCCAAAGGCCTCATCATGCTACTAATCAGAGTGGGACCTATTGTGAAGAATACCTTTTGTCAAGTTCTAGATCAGGATCTATCCTATAACACACTCTTGGGTCATCCATGGATCCATGACATGCAAGTTGTTCCATCTACTTATCATCAATGCTAAAAGTTTACATATCATGTACAAGAAGTAATGATACATGCTGATCACATTAGCAGTCAAACTTGCTCTAACCTAAGAGCAACTTAGGACACACTCATCCCGCATAATAGAGAGGCTTTGGCCATCTCTACCTCAAAATACAATGAGCAAGCACGAGAAATGATAAGTAATTTTGGCACCAATCTAAAATTGAAAGATAATGGAGTGGGAGAATATTATTTATCTCTCTCTAATCTACCCATATCTCCAAGATCCCATGGTCAACCATCAACATCCATACAATAGGCTACAACAGCTTTAGCCTCAGCTTCAGTTCCCATCACCAAGTTTAATGGAGTGTTTATCAAAGAAAATGATATGGAAGATAGGGCTGTTCTTGATTGCCTCTATAAAGATGAAGAAGAATCAGTACAACATATCAAGTTACCCATAGAACAATATGGAAAAGGTTATGCAATAATGCAGCAAATGGGTTATGAAGGAAATGGCCCTATAGGTAAAAGAAAAGAGGGTATCATTGAACCTATCCAACTGAAAGCAATGCACCCAAAGGATAAGACTAGGATAGGATATGGTGAAGATACAAAGGAAGAAGTAGTACAAAGAATGTCTAAAGAGGAGTTAATTGAAACAATCTTGAGAATTCAAGCAAATAATTATGACACTGACTCCAATGAATATGAATGGGACAAATTCTCTGATGATACATTCATCTTTGACAAAAGGGTGGATTTCATACACAAATTAACACCTGCATTCTTACAAGGGGAAAGCTCAAGGCCTCCGCTTGACTACATTCTACAAACGGATCATGACTCAAGTGAAACTGATTCGATTCAAAGTGAGATAGATCATCCATAGGAGGATACCATTCTAGACCTCTCCCATAATTATGTTAATAATAGTATCATGACTCTAACAGCCAGTGACCTTACTCATCCTAATGATCCATTTCCTTTGGTTCATCACGAACTCATTGATTGCGAACAAATTGCACCTATTGATGTCCCAACTTTTCCCAATGACGAAACCATCATAAACTTTCTTTGTTCATCCCAACCAAAAACAAGTTCCACCAGGGAATCACAAGGTCAGAGTTTTTGACAAGAAAGTGCCAAGTTTCTCAGCTATGAAATAAATAACATAAAAGAAAGATCTAATGGTGAAAACCTAACAAAGGCAATATTAGATCAAAAAAAGAGAAAAATAAAAAGCGTATCCAATAGTGAAAACCTTTGAAAGGCACTAGAGGATGGGAAACTTGACACTCTCCTAGAACATTACCAAGAAAGGTCTTCTATTCTAATAGAACCAATGGAAACACTCAATATAGGTACTACAGAAAAGCCCAAAGTCTTGCAACTTGCTGCATCTCTAACAGAAGAGGAAATTCCAAGATTCACAAAATTTCTTAAGAACAACAAAATCAGTTTTGCATGGTCCTATGCAGATATGCCTGAATTGGATCCAAAACTCATCATGCATCATGTATCTATTATGCCAGGGACAAATCCTGTGAAGCAGAAACTCAAAAAAATGCATCCACATGTTGCATTGTTGGTTAAAGAAGAGTTAAATAATATTTTAGATGTTGGATTCATTTGGTCTATCGACTATGTAGAATGGATCTCAAATATCATACCTATTTCAAAGCCAGACGGAAGGATTAGAATTTGTATAGATTTCAAGGATTTGAACAAGGCATGTCCTAAAGATGACTTCCCTTTTCCATACATAAATATGATTGTTGATTTGATTGTTGGGCATGCGATGTACTCATTAATGGATGGATTTTTCAGGATACAACTAGATAAATATTGCACTAGAGCATTAGGATAAAACAAATTTCACATGTCCTTGGGGTACCTATTGCTGGAATGTAATGCCATTCGGGTTGAAGAACATAGGAGCTACATATCAATGTGCACTAACAACAATTTTTCATGATATGATGCATACATTCATGGAGGATTATGTTGATGATCTCCTTTCCAAATCTAACACCAAGGAAGTACACATAGATATCTTATCTAAAATTTTCAAAAGAATGGAGCAATTTAAAGTAAGACTTAATCCAAAGAAATGTGTCTTTGGAGTGAAATTTGGAGAGTTGGTAGGTTACATTGTATCATAAAAGGGAATTGAAGTGGATCTAGCTAAGGTAAAAGAAATTCTTGATATTCCATCACCAAGGAACATTAGTCAACAACGCTCTTTGTAGGGACGATTACAATCCATCCGAAGATTCATTGCCCAACTAGAAGATAAAAGTTTACCATTCACTCATCTCTTACACAAGAATGTTCCATTTAAATGGGAGGAAAAATTTGAAGCAACATTTGATTAGATAAGGCAGTATCTCATGAATCCACCTGTATTGATTCCACTAGTGCAAGGTGCACCACTCATATTGTATATTTCTGCCGCGAAAGTGTCCCTAAGAGCATTATTGGGACAAGAATACAACTCAAGAAAGGAGTGAGCAACCTATTACATCAGTTGAACTTTGAAAAGTCATGAGCTAAATTACACATTCGTTGAAAAATCTTTCTTAGCGATAGTGTTCACTTCTCAAAAGTTACGACATCATATGCTGGCACATACAATAAAGCTTGTGGCTAAGATTGATCCACTCAAATATCTTCTAAGTAAGGCAACCTTAATTGGCAGGTTGGCTAAATGGGTCATGATCCTGAGTGAGTTTGACATTCATTATGTGGATCACAAAGCTATAAAGGGACAGGTGATTGTAGATCAGTTAGCAGAAGCACCAATGCCCGCAGAACACCCAATACACATTGATTTTCTTGATGTCGATGTATTCACAGCCGATGTCAAGCAGTCATGAGCACTCTACTTTGATGGTTCCTACACTCAACATGGTTTAGGAGCATGGATTATTTTTATTACACCTCAAGGACATACAATTCCAAAATATTATCGGCTAATGTTCCCTTGCACAAACAACATAGCTGAGTATGAGGCATTATTAATTGGCATGAGAATTGTAGTGGATTGGAAAATCACAGAACTTCAAATTTTTGGTGATTCACAACTTGTTATAAATCAAATCAATGATGAATATCACACTAAGGATGACAAGTTGATACCTTACAAAGGGATGGTGGATGATTTCAAGAAATACTTTGTTGATATCAAGTTCATACAAATTCCGTGTATTGATAATAAAGCAGCCGATGCAATGGCTACAATAACATCTCTACTCTAGTTGTAAGAGAATCAAACAAGGTATGATTTCCTGGTGGAACAATTGTTTTCTCCCACCTATGACAATCCAAAAACTCAAATCATTTGCCACTTAACCAGTTCTAATTCTCCCTTATATGGCCAAATTTACACTTACCTAAAGGATACTATTTTACCTTTAGATTTGTCTAGAAATCAGAAAAGAAATTTAATCTCACAATCCTCCCATTACACCTTACTTTCTGATGTTTCATACCGACGTGGTCTGGATGGTACTCTCCTTAGATGTCTCAAACGTAATGAATCGAAAAAGGCTTTACAAGAGGTACATGGTGGCATTTGTGGGACACACTCGAGTGGACTAACCTTAGCAAAGAAACTTGTGAGATTGGGTTACTACTGGCCGACAATGGAGAAGGAATCATTAATCTTTGCGAAGAAATGTGCAAAATTTCAAATTCATGGGAATCTCATTCATGCTCCTACTTAGGAATTACAACCCTTCACCACAACATGGCTTTTCGCTTAGTGGGGATTGGATCTGGTTGGCAAGATACACCCATCATCTTCAAATGGACATAAATTCATCATTACATCCACTGATTATTTCACAAAATGGATTAAAGTTGTTCCCCTAACAACTGTTACTAGCAAACAAATGTCTTCATTCATTTTAAACAATATCATCTGTTGATATGGTATTCCCAACTCCATTATCACAGACAATGGAAGACCCTTTAAAAATTAGGATGTTGATGAACTATGTGTAAGATTTCACATCCAACATAGGTTTTCTACACCTTACTAACTGCAAGGGAACGGTCAAGCTGAAGCTTCAAACAAAACAATTTTGAAGATTTTGAAGAAAACAGTAAATGAAGCATATCGTGATTGGCATGTACAATTAAATCCAGCATTATGGGCATACAGAACAAGTATTCACACACCAATAGGTGCTACTCCTTATGCTTTGGTCTATGGAGCAGAAGATATTCTACCACTAGAAGTTGAGATTCCTTCACTTTGAGTATCACTAAAGGGGTTTATCAATGATGAAGACTATAGAGTATCAAGGTTGCAAGAGCTGGAACTGCTTGATGAATGACATCAAACTATAGTTAATCATTTGAAGGGATATCAACAAGTTTTGCCTCGCAGCTACAATCATAGAGTCAAACCATGAACTTTTCAAGTGGGTGACTTGGTTCTCAAAGAAAACCCTCATAATCAGCAAGATCAGGGGAAGAAAGACAAGTTTGAACCTAATTGGTTGGGCCCATTCATTATCAATGCTACATATGGATCGGGGGCATATCAGTTGTCAACATTAAAAGGGGACTTGTTTGAAGATCCGACCAACAACATTCATCTGAAGATGTTTTATGCCTGAAAATATCAAAAACAATATAAAAAGTCTTTAAAATATCAAAAACAATATAAAAAGTCCCGAAAAAAAATACAAAAAAATCAAAATGAGAAAAAATACAAAAAAATCAAAAGAGCAAAAATACAAAAAAAAAATAAAAATAAATCGTTGCCTTGCTGAAAACCGGG
This sequence comes from Sequoiadendron giganteum, assembly GCA_007115665.2. NCBI lineage: Eukaryota > Viridiplantae > Streptophyta > Pinopsida > Cupressales > Cupressaceae > Sequoiadendron > Sequoiadendron giganteum. The sequence continues at coordinate 309,811,929 of CM021104.1, read as the reverse complement.
CAAACAGGCATCTTGGTAACAGCAAAAAAATCACAAAATCAAGAAAAAGTGCAATAAAAACAAATGGTGGAAACCTGCCAAACATGCATTGTTTGTGATTTTGTTTGGCTCTTTTATCTATTAGGATACATTTTCCATATCCATCTTTCATCAGCATCACATACATGCCTAGCGATCACATTCACATCATGCGTCACAACATCTCCTTGAAACAACAAGGATCACATCATGGCTTGATGATTATGGTTATCCTTAGCAGTAGTTGTGTCTAACAGGAGTCAAAGTATAGGTGTCTAGCAAGCGATTGGCAACATGTGTCAAGAATCAGAATATCAGGAAACAAAAAAATTGTCCAATTAAACTGAGTTTACACGACTATTTTGATAGATAACTAAAACAAATTGGATGATCTTAATCTGAATAAAATGAATGACAAACTTAAAGCATAAGTTGAATTGTTGTTTTGACATATGAATGATGTATTGAACTAGAATCACAAGGAAGGAGTATGATTTTATTTGCTTGTTGTCTGTAAGATAATCATTAGTATTGTGCAAATTTGTCGTGGGACATGCTCTACAATGTATCATTGATAACATTTCAGAATTTGCATAGGAAAATGGTTAACTTTTGTCTGTTTATGCAAGCAATACTCAGGTCATCTTGGTTCAATTATACCTCGATGCATTTTAATCATTCATTATTATATCATTTCGTAACATTAAAATTTACATCATTTCACATACACATATACATTAATAATAGGGTTGCATCCATTTCATTTATTTCACATCATCATTTAGGTTATCATTTTCATATCCATTGCATCATATTATTACATCATTATCATTAGTTCACCAATTCATATCATTATCATTATTCATGTCATGTGCATATCATTCATTAAAAAATACATCTTCATAATAATATCACTTATACATTCATCTCATTTCATTACATATCCATTTATATCACTTTTTCATCATTGTTAGGTCTCATTCATTTAGTCTACATCATATCATTTTTCACATCACTAAAATCATTCATCATTACATCTTGCATTCCTTACATACACCATAAAGAAAAATCATCATGTTAGAAATTATTTCATCATAACATATATTACATCATATCATTATTTGCATCATCAAACATAAAATAAAAGCATCATCATTTACATTACACCATCATTTACATCATCATCATAAAAATCATACATGACATAGCATATAGAAATAAACATGCATCCATAATCATACATCATAAATCATCCATAACAGATGCATAATCAAATCACCACTGCATCTCATAAATCTCATCAAAAAAAATGTCTAGGAGTACAAGGATATCAAATGTTTCAACAAGATATATCAAATACAATGAATAAATGTGTCAAAAAACTCATCACTAAGGGGCATCTAGCTAGGGCACATGGCTACTACTATCTCCTGAGGCAGTAGGTCTCACTGGATCTCTACTCCCAAAAGCTCTGATCTCCCATCTGGCTGGCTGACCCACACTCCTGGTAGCACTCCTAGTGTGGCTGCGTGAATGGGTCCGAGACCGAGTACCTGACTGTGTGAAGGTAATCCTCCTCTCAGGTGACACTGCCTCAAAGTATCTCATGCTGTAATAATCGGCCTCCCGAGTGGTCTCCAATCCCTCTGATACAACCCCTCCAATAGAGCTACTCTCAACTGATCTCAGGAGTCTCTCAGCTACCCCCTCGACCTGTATGCATCTCTCCCGAAAGTTGTCTCACTCTATCATGAGCTAAGCTACTTGTGGGTCAAGAGGTGGTGGTTGTGCAAACTATGCCTGTAGCTGACTGATTGTCACCTATTCCTGAGCTAATTGACTCTAAAGATTATGAACCTCTGCCTACAAGGTATCCATTTGTCCCTGTGTAGGAGCCCTGATAATGATCCATGGAGCCGAAGTACTCAACTGATCCACCACTCTCGATGTGCGCAGCCTCATCCTAAAGGGTACATCAAAGAAAAACATTTGCCCTCCACCCCCACCACCTCCATCATCCCCCTCATCCCCCTCCTCATCAATATCCATGGTTACTGCATCTTGTGCCCCTGCTTGAGCCTCTCCCTATGGCTGCCTTGTTGCTGCCTGTGCCAGTTGCTACCCTTGCCCTCATTGTATAGTTGGTCCTCCCAATAATGGGGCAGGTTCCTCTGGGTTGGTAAACCTTGGAAAGGGATGAGTGTAAAAGAAATTTGTGTAATCATCCATCATCCTTGCATCTATCACCTCTAAGTGCATTTCCAAGTAATCTAGCTATAAATCTGCATACTCTGCCTTAGCAGCCTCTATGGTCATGAATGGACCCCACTCTGCCACATCCTCTCGGTGGTTGGCATAGTGTGCAACACCCTGTGGCGTCATCTGTACTAGTCCAAATTGTCTCAGGACCTGCATAACCAAAAACCACTCGATGATAAACGGGGTGTGCCCAATCAAGTATCTCAATTTGGTACAAAAAGGAAGCTCTATATCATCTGCCTCCCAAGGTCGCAATCAAAATATGGTCTCCAAATGACAGTATCCATGTCATCCAGTACCCTCTACCAATACTCTAACTTGCCTAGCCTCGGTTGGACAAGGGGACCTATGTAGGCATAAACATATGGAAACCCAAGGGGATGATCTCTCCGAACAATGGGATGAGTGATCACAATCCGCTCCCATGCCCATATCTATAAAAGAGTAACTCCGTAGGAGAGACTCTTCCCATTTGTGTACACAACCTGATGAAGATCATGGTATAGATGGGAAAGCATGCAAGACCCCCATGCATATCTTGTATGATGGAGAAGCATGTCCTCCAAGATCTGACCCCACCCGACTGATAGTCCCTTTGACTTGTGATTAGGACAAAGGAAACCACTGATGAAACCTACTAAAACTAAAGACAGTGGAGCATATCTCTCCCCCATCTCCTTCCAAGGAATCTCATATCTAGAGACATGAGGATCCTGGAAGACTCATCTCAGTGCATCGGTCCCCCCAATCTCCTTGTGATCATAGATCACAAGCTCACCAACTACAGGAATACCCAGAATCATGTATACATCCTTTGGAGTCATGCGTTCATCTCTCTTAGGGGCAGATGAAAGGTGTTATGCTCGCTATGCCACCTCTCAGCTAACGCAGTCAACAACACCCTGTTGACCTGATATTGCGGGATCCTCAAAAATGAATTCAACCCACACTGGTATATAATCTCTAAGTCATCTCAAGATAGCCGAGGAACCATCTCCTAGGTATGAGGAAATCTCTCTTTGATCTGGAGGAGGTTAAATTCCTCCTTTATAACATCATCAAGCAATCATACAAATCAATCAACAAGCAATCTCTAATCAAATTAGTACATCAAGCAAGTTCATCACTTGTATCAAATAGGAAATTAGCTTAATCAAATCAAATCTTATTTGTTTTTCAATCACGAAAGCAAATCTATCTATCATTTCTACTATTTGTTTTTCATATCGCATGGAAACAAATTTAACAGTCAATTGACTCAAAATCTATCTATTTGTCTTTCAATCGGGAAAGCGAATCTATCATCTATTTGTCTTGCAAGCAGGAAAGCAAATTTATCTTTACTATTTGTTCTTCAAACATGAAGACAAATTTATCAAATCAAGCTAATCTATTCTTGATTTTTTTCAAACAACATATAATCAGTTGTCTAATTTAGCAACAATCACCAAGTAAATATCAATTTTTCTTTAAAAACTAAAATTCGGCAAAAATCCATGGATGCGCAACTTTAATATATGGATGTGCTAAAACATACATTGGATGCTCTAAAGTATCTATGCACTATTCTATCAAGTGGATGCATTAAAATAGTCATTCTATGCGCTAATCTAGCATCCTACATGGGTAGTTTTCTTGGATGCGCTACTTCATTTTTTATATGTGCCATTTTGTCTATGTGCTAATCTACAAATCTATGCATTATTTTCTTTCATATATTCCCTACTCTATATGTGCTACTCTATCTAGCCTATGCGCTAAAGTACGAAACGCATGCGCTAAACCACAATCCTATGCACTAAAGTAGAATATTCTAAAATCTAAAACTTAAAAAATCGTACAAAAATTCACTACAAATTTGAAAAGAGGATTAGATCAACTTACCAGAGGTCCATATGCGGCTGGTCTCTGAGGACAGCCAACTCACTTGAATCAGTGGTGCTCATAATGGATCAACATCTAATTTTTATCTCTTAGAGCTCTGAAAATTCTCACAAGTTACTGTTCAAATGACAATGAATTTTCACCTTTTCCACCTTTTAAGGGGGTAAAAAGGAAAAATTATTTTCATTTTTACTTTGCAATACACTATTTCAAGAGATAAATCGGTCATTTCTCTTCAAAATGCACAATTTATCTCTCGAGGGGGCATATCACATCGGTAAATTTCTAAATTCTGGGGCAAAATTCTTTGAAGAAATGCGTAAAACACATCACTTAAAAGAGGGGGAAAATGTACACATCTAAAAATGGTCACGGCTATTCAAACCTATTAATTAATTAAATATGAATTATTTAATTAATATTCTAAAGTCATCTACCTATAAATAAATTTAATTATCTATTTATATTGTTCATTCTTCAAATTTTTCTAGTTAAATTAAATAAATAAGTTTATTTAATTATTGTTATTTTCCTCATAATTAAACTAAATAAATTTTATAATTTATTTATTTAATTATCATTTCATTTCTAAAGTTTGAATGTTTAAATTCGAATTATGGAATATTCTTCTAATCCATTCAACATCTCACATAATTAAATATTAATTTATGTAATTTTGGAAACTTCCATTCGCACATGTCACATATAACTAAATAAATTTATTTATTTAATTAGCAATTATCCTCAACTTTCAAGCAATTTTCATAAATGAAAAGATAAATGCGATGTTTGTCTCCATTTTTGAATGAGGATGGTTTTGTGGGTTGAAGACATTCTTCCACTTTCCTCTCAACCTTCCACCTTTCTTTCAACTTCTTAATCTCCCACTATTCATCTTGACAAGTTTGAATTTGAACCATTGATCTCTTGCCAACTGGATTCTTTCCTCCAAAAAATCTATAAATACAACCTTCTCGTAAGTAGATTTCATCCTAGATTTCATGTGTAGTTACTATAGTTGCATTCGAATCAGCATATCAACATTTTTAGCAATATCATAGCATTTCAAGTTTATAGTATAAATCATTAGCAATCCACATGCAGTTTCAATCAATCTCATTCTCCTAAGTTGTCATTTCAAAAAGCTGCTACTTACACAACTGAGAGCCAAAAAATTTAATCAAATCCTTGGAGATAGAGGACGATGGAACGAATTTGAAGGGGTTGCTATTGTTTAGAGTTTGCATTTATTTTTTCTAGATTAGTTTCTTTCAATATAATGTCTTATTGGTGTGTTAGTTTACTTTTTTAATTAATCACGCATATTCTAACAACACAGACATACTACCCATTTTCATGAGGAAGGTTATCGGAAACATATGACTCAACATAGGGATTTCTGAACAAGCTCTCATGTCTTCTTCTTTGTCTACTTTAAAGAACTTTCTCATGGTAATGGTGCTAGAAACTGCTTTAAAGTGGTGGCATACATCGATACTCACATTTAATTGTTTCAATTTTATTGTTCTTGTGATTCCCTCTCTTGGAAACATTAGGTACAATGTTGCCCATGATGAGACATTGCACTTGTTCTCTCTTACAAACAAGATGACACCATTTTCACTTTTCCTCTCTTGGTGATATTACACATGATGTTCCTTAAGATGATAGATTGCACAAACTAAGAAAAATCCCTTTGAGCATTCCTTACACCATCATTTACAAAAATCATTTTCTTTTGTGGTGCCTTATCAAAGTTATCAGGAGGTATAACTTTGGTATGGTTTGTGCAGGAAGCCCAACTAGCGGCATGTCTTTCCCCATAGCCACCTTTGTGTGTGTGATTGCATACCAACCATGTGTATGTTTCTCACCTTTTGGACCTTCTCACCTGATGGACATCCAAATTTTTCGTCACCCAGAGTGAGTACACTTCTTTTTGGAAAAATAGCCTAGATCTTATCCACAACTAGCTAAACAAACAGTCGAAGCTTGATCCACATTTTTATTTTCCTTCTTCTCTCCTTTCTAGTTCTTGACATCACATGATCGTGTATCTCGTTTTTCTACAAATCATTCACACTTGAATGTGTTCTTTCATATTGATGTCGAATTGACTTAGAATCTTGAATCCTAGGGGCTTGACTGCCTTTTTCATCTTTGTCATTCTTCACCATCTCCATTGGGATACTTTAGTGTGATTTTGAAGCAAGGTCATCCTCTCACTAAAGTAGGGGCTAAATTTGCTGCCAAAAACTGTAGACTTGACACTTTTCACTCATTTGGGCCCTTTCTTGTGGTTTTTGGCCTACTTTTTCTTAGATTATATGGTGTCTTGCAAAAGTTTTGTGAAGTGTTGGAACACATTTCCTCACTTTTCTAGGACCCTTTCACCATAATTCACCTAAATAACCCCTTTCCAAGGCTTAGTCTAAAGTGTTGTAAGGTGTTGTAACCAACCCTCACACTTTTCTAGGCTTGCCATCACTAAATTAACCCTTTCTTATGCTATAATGACCCATTAATGCACTTATAGGTCCAACTTTAGTGTGTTTTGGAAGACAATATTGACAAACATTAATAATCACCTCTTAATCCCTGGAAACCAATCAAAATTTCCAAGGTGGACTAGGTCGCCACCTTGGGCGACCTAGTCCCATCTGGCATAAAAATCAAAAGTAATTCTGATTTCTTTCAGGATTTTGTTTCCTAAACCCTAAGGTTGGCCTATATGGTGATATTTTTGGGAAATTAGGGCACAACATGTATAAATAAGGATTTTTCTCATCTTTTTCTTCCCTAATTCATCTATCCGACATCTCGCAAGTCTCATTCTTATATCTCCTTCTATTCCTCACTCTTCTCAAGAAAGCTAGGGTTTGAGCATTCCAAGTCAACAAGACATCTTTTTTGAAGCATTCAAGGAAAAATTATTGCAGTAACTCATGATCAATCATAGTGGATAGGTACTAAATCCATTTTTTCATGTTCATACTTCATTACATTTTTTATTCATTTTGGTTTAGTTACCTAAAAGGGGTTTGACCAAGGCCAACCCCCATGCCCTAACAATCAACATTTTCCCTTTCTCTTCTTGTGTGTTTGTAGATTTAGGTGCATTGAAGATCTTTTAAGGTTTTGAAGACTTTTTGAAGACATCTTATTTCTTGCAAGGTCCAAACATGCACTAAAACTCACTCTTAGGCCTAGAAATCATAGTTTCGGAAGAAAACACCTGTGAAGAACCGAAGTGCAAACTGAGGGCTTCCATCTCCCCTTCCAAACTTCAAGAAATCCAAAAGAGAACTAAGATACCAAAAATGGTGATCTAGTCCCTATGAACTTGTCTTTTAGTTATTTTTACATATTTTGACACCCATTTGGTAGAAACGGGCTCTGGACCGGTTTTTCCAAATTTGGGACTAGGTCGCTGAGATTGGCACAAGTGTCTCATTCGGCTTCTGTAACATTTTCATCAGCATTTCAGACCTCCATCTCATCCCTCTTCAAATTCCAGGTGAACACATTCTATATCATAGCCTTTTGTTTAGTTTAGTATACATTTTTAGGTCATTTTGTACATGTTTGCATACAACATTGTTTTTTCCATTACTTTACATTTCAATAGTTTGCATTCAATAGTTAGTCTCTTTTCCCCTTTCTCTGCACTTAGATACATTTCAATCACACACACATCACATTGACCCCCAATCTTTGAATGAACCCTAAAATGAAAAAGGTGTGAAAGAAAGTCCATTTGTCACTAGCTTCTAGGTGGAAAACCCTAGAAGCTCATTGGGGAATCCTCTTTCTTTCCCCTAATTTATTTTTGGTGGTTCAGAAAGAAGTTTGAGTGGTGTAAGAATTTTGAGAATTCCTTCAAAACCCTCAAGGAGCATCTCATTAGTGTTCCTATCTTAGATATACTTGATCCTTTAGTAGATTTCATGGTTTGCATAGATATATTGATTGATGGATTAGACACAATACTTATGCAAGAGGATAGAGTGATCATGTATGATTTGTGAAAGCTCAAGACCTATGATATGAACTAACCTACTCATGAATTAGAGTTAGCATCAACGATTCACACTCTAGTTCATTGTAGGCACTTCCTTTTGGGACATCACTTTGAGCTACATTCAAATCACCACTGCCTTCAGTATATCATCATGTAGCTAAATCTAAACACTTTTCAAATGCTTTGGATGTAGTTCTTATGCAAGTACAAATTTAATGCGCATGAAATCAAAGGGAAGGACAATTTTGTATCAGATGTGCTGAGTAAGAGACATCACAAGTTATCTTGTCATTTTCATTGGGTACTAATCTAAGGATTCAAATTTTATAGCATTTACTAGAGGATGAGTGGTTCATAATAGTACAAAATGAGATCTGGGCATAGAGGGACCTTAAGGGAATGTTCTTAGGATAAACCTTAGAGTCTAATGGGTTAATACAACATAGAGTTCACATCTACATCCTAGTGAAAGGGATCTTCATACAGTTATATATTATTAGAGAAATATAGAGCATTGCATATCACACATCTAGGAGTGAAGATGATGCACAACAAGCTTAGATAGTTGTATCATTGGCTAGGTATGAGACAAGACATTATAGAGTATGTGAATTGATTCCTTGAGTGTTAGAGGGTCAGGATAGAGTATCAACATCCATTGGGACTTCTATACCCAAATGATATTCTTGAATGGAAGTGGAATACCATTTCGATGGACTTCATTTTTGGTCTAGCTTTGTCCTCATGTTGTCATGATGCCATCATGGTGACTATTGACAAGTTAGCCAAATAAGCCCAATTTTCACCCATTTGTACAAATTGCATGACTCCAATAGTAGCGAGGGTATTCCTAGATGATATTGTCAGATTACATGGAGTTACTCAAAAGTTTATATGAGATAGAGATTCACTTTTTACATTAATATTTTGGACATCATTACAACACATATTTGACTCACAACTCAACTTAATTTTTGAATTACCATCCCAAGAAAAATGGGCAGACTGAGAGGGTGAATCAAGTATTTGAGGATATGTTACACATGTCTGTAGTGGACTAGTAGTCTTGATGGGAGGAGTATTTGTACTTGTTTGAGGTTTCCTACAATAATTTGAATCATAGTTCCTTGGGAATCCCACCATTCCAGGCATTATATGGTAGACCTTGTTGGACTCCTTTGAGTTGGGATCAAATAGAGGACAAGATAGAAATTATTCCCAAGATGGCACACGATATAGAGCAACAAGTGGGCTTGATTAGGAAACATTTGTAGGAGGAAAAGGACTATCAAAAGAAGTATGTTGATGTTAAGAGGATAAATTGGATCTTCTCAGTTGTTGACCATGTATTCTTGAGAGTGCATCCACATAAGAGTCCAATCTACTATGGAAAGGGCTCTAATCTCACACCTCATTTTTTTGATCCATTTGAGATCTTGCAATGGATAGATCAAGTATCTTATTTTCTAGCCTTGCCACCTAGTTTTTTGTACATCCACGATGTGTTTCATGTGTCTTTTTTGTGATGATATGCTCATCACAGTTCTCATTTCTTGGATTGGGATGCTTTATAGGTGGAGTCAGATGGGAAAATAGCATTGGAACCCATTCACATTTTAGACCGTCTAACGTTGGCCCTTTGAGGTCAAGATTTGGACTAGGTTAGGGTCTAGTGTGACCAATATGATGAGGTCTTGACCACTTGGGAGGATGCTTCACATTTGAGGGCTCTATATCCTCATTTATTTGATGACTTCTAGGAGGAAGTTTTTTCTTAGAGGGTGAGGATGTGAGTCCCATCATCGTTTGGAGATAGACCCCCATATTTTATTTTCATTGAATGAATATACTTTGATATACTCTACATGGAACCTAGATTTTGGATGATGATTAATTATAAACTTTGGGTTTAATAATTAATGTGCTTGTTAGACTAGTTGTTTTATTAAACCATATTTTCATGGTTATAATAGTTAATCAAATTGTTAAATACAGTAAAATTTGGAAATAATATGTTAATATAGAATATATGATATTGTTTTGATCAAAAGTAGATATTTAAATTTGTGAGCACCGTAAATATGCAGATTAGCTATAAACTCCAACACTCGTTAGTATGGTGAGTTCAAAACTAAGCAAATGAACTAATGCTCCTATGAAGTAATACATTATATCTAATAAACAAACTAACCAAACAAACTAATTGAAAGCATAAAATAATCACAATGCATACCTATTCCATATTGAATTGGTGCACCTTGGGTATATAAAGGAGACCTTTCCCAATCCTAGATAAGCTTGAATGAAGATAGATACAGAGATAAGATTAACTCAAGTTGCATATAGTAAGAATGCTCAAATGGTGGATGCAAATAATGAAGGAAAGCCTTGGATTTATAGGTGAGATTGAGGAAAGAAGAAGAAAATTTGAGGAATGTGGGAATAATCCTCAACCAATAGGAAGAGCCACTTGTCACCATGTGAATGGGCCAAGGTTGTGCAAGTTTTGGTGAATGTGCCCATAAATGACATTAGGTGGCCTTTTAAAATTTGAAATTTGACTTGTTGGAGGGAGAAGAAAGGGGTCTTAAATGACAAGTGGGGGACATGTAAGAGGGGAGTTAATGCTATGTTGGAAGGGACAAGTCATTTGAGAGGGAAATTCAAATTGGAGGAATATTCCTTAAAGATGCCATGTGAAGGAAATTAGAAGATTTAATAAATCAATTAAATGATATATTTGTGCAAGTGGGAAAAGCTAGAGGATGGGACTTGCATTAAGATTAACATTAATCATGATTTAGTTAACTTAAGAGAGGATTAGGTGATTTGACCTATTTGATTTATATTTATTGATTAAAATAAATCAAAAGGAGATGGAAAATGATTTAGACCTAGTTAAATAAATATTTTAAATATTTAGCTAAAGGGGATGATGTTAGTGTTAATGATAAATTTATTTAATTTTGATGGAGGACTTTAGAGATTAATTAAATAATTTGATTTATTTAATTAAGAATAACATGTTAATTTTGCATGTCTACATTTTGCCCCTCTTTGAAGCAATGTTCTTGTTGCATTGGTTCAAAGAATGATGCCGCCGACATCGAAATTAAAAAACTTTATGATTTTTTCAGATGCCCCAGTGGAAATAAGTACGTTAGTACATTGCCCCCTCGAGAGATTGAGCGAAAAGAGCAGATTTGACGTCGATCTCGTGACAAAGAGGTTCAAAATGGATGTATGGATGGTTAGACTATATGATCTATATGATAATCATGATGTAAATGAGATTTTTTTAAGATGCTTAGAATAACAAATCTATATTATCCTAAGCAACTTAGATGATGATGCAAATGAGATGTTTGGAAGATTACTTAGAATAAAAAATCTATATTATTTCAAATATCTTAAATGATTAAGCAATGTACGTGAGATGGATGAGATGGATGATGTTGTCCTATGATGATATAATGTGATTATTCATCATGAAAGTGTAGATGCAGGATGAATGGATTGTTAGCATGAAAGAGGATAGAAGAATGAGAGGGATCAACCTTTAAATCCAAGAAAATTTAGAAGTCCAACAAGTCCATTAGTCATCGAGAATTTATTGGATATAATGATGAATGTTGATGATGTATTTCTTATCCAGGGATGCGAGAAGTAAAGAGCATACCCTTCTTTATGTTTGATAAAAAACATAGGTGTGATGCATCAAGGTATAAAGAACCATGGTGTTGCACTTAGTGTGATGGAATTTGACTTGACAATTAGATAGGAGTACTCTTGTTCACACTTGACAAAAAAAACCTGATTCAGAGTGTAGTTTAGATATTCTAGATATATAAGACCAAAACATAAAAAGGAAAGCCTTCTTATGTGGTCAACAAGACACCTAAAACATCCTCTCTACAAACAAAACAAAGCATGTATGATGAAGTTATTTTACAAGAGTATCCCAAAAGCACAACAAATGAAAAAGATAATGATCGTTTCCCCATTCCTTTCTCTCTAAACCTGTTTTGTTTAGGCATCATCGAGAAGTCTTTGGAATGAGTGCAAAATAAGATAAGTCAAAAAGACTAGATAAAGTAAACAAACAATCTAATTCTCTTTGTACTGCTAGCCAAGGCTAAACTAAGGTGATACCTAATGCTGATGTCCATTGTGGGAAGGATGCATCCTAGGAAATGTTGTGATCAGGGTTTTGATGAGATTGACTAGATGATAAGCTATTGATACTCTGAGTTGATCAACTTGCTTGCTTACTGACCTAGACTTGAGACTTTGATGATTAGGTGTTCACTTTTGAAACTGCTAGACTTGCTTCTAACTAGCTTACCAAAGGATGAAGATGATGATTGATTTATTAGGAATGACATTTATTACGGGTGAAAGTGAGATGATACAGATGCACCATTTTTGGGTTTTTCAAAATTTTGGATGTTTTTGGTGTTTTTTGAATATTTTGAGGTTGTTTTTGTAGTTTTCAAGATGTTTTACAAATATTTTTAGTATTTTCGAGATTTATGATGAAGAGACTAAATTAAAGACTTATCCTAGGGGTCTCAATAGTTGATCCATAGATTAGCCTTGCCTACGTTATACATGTAGAAACCACGTAGTTTGACTGGTGACATACTTGACTCAATGATGAGATAGATGGGCAAATAGATTGCCATTTCTATTGCAACGAATGTCTAAAGGACTGGTCCTAAAATGTGAAATAGATGGGAAAATGGATTGCCATTGCGACGAATGCCTAAAGACTGACCTAAAATGTCTTGGGGAATGATCAAAGATCAACCTTTCCTACGTTCAAGATCAGAGACGATGTAGTTCAATCGGATGACTATTTTTTATTTTTCATATTTTTGACATGTTTTTGATTTTGAATGATTTGGATGTTTTTTTTTTGGATTTTTGATTTTTTGATTGATTTTCTAATTTTTTTTGGATTTTTGATGTTGAAGGAAAATCACAAGAATATACACAAATCCGATTTGATGTAGGTACAAGAACATGCCCCCAGCGTGATGTGGTAGACTACTTCGATATAGGTAGGACAAACTAACCTTGGGAATATGCCAAGTAGTACTATGGTGGAACATGATACGAGCACAAGATCGAGCTATGATACAAACATGAATGGATATGGAAGGATGGATGGACTGTAATGGATAAGTGAGTGCGTGCAATAGGCCATGAAGATCCTAAGGGATGGAGAGTGCTTTATTTATACTTGGCACCTGTTTGTTAGGTTGGGCGCTTGTTTGTCAGGTTTTCACCAAGGTACTTGTCCAAAGTGCCACCAAAGTGGTTTTCACTAGAGGACAATTTTTTTCTTTATTGTTTTCAATCCAATTTTTTATTTTTATTTTTATTTTTATGTTTTTTTATTTTTTTGTTGTCACTAAGACGCCTGTTTGCCAGGTTTTCATCAGGGTGACCATTTTTTCAAGACATTTTTTTATTTTTTTGTAATTTTTGGTTTTATACCTTTCAAGTTTTTAGGCATAAAACTTTTTGAGATGGGAGTTGTTCAAGGGCTCCTATAGAGGCTCACCTTCTGGTGTTGACAGCTGATATGCCCCTGATTTATAGCTTGTTGTGATGACAAAAGGTCCCAACCAACTGGGCTCAAATTTCCCTTTGCTTTCTAGATTTGGCACGTTCTTCTGATTTTCTTTTAGCACAAGTTCCCTAACTTGGAAGGTGTGTCACCTAATCTTCTTGTTGTAGATGCGCTTTAGGTGATTCTAATAGACTTGTAGATGGTTGAGGGCATCCATACGCCGTTCATCTAATAACTCCAGCTTATTTAACCTTGAAACATGATATTCCTCATCTGTAACGAGGCTCTAGAGTGATATCTTTAATGATGGGAGGTCAATCTTGATTGGGAGGATGGCTTCTAATCCATAGACCAGGGAGAATTGGGTGGCACCTATTGGCATGCAGATGTTGGTGCAGTAGGCCCATAAGGCATGAGTTAGCTACAGATGCTAGTCATGACCATAATCATTGACTGTATTCTTAAGGATTTTCAAGATAGTGTAACTGGTAACTTCTACTTGGCCATTTCCTTGTGGGTAATATGGAGTGGAAAAGCAATTTTGGATATTGAATTTGTGGAAAAGGTCACGCACATATTGATTCTTGAAAGGTGTCCCATTATCAAAGATAATAGCTTGGGGGACACCATATCGACAAATGAGATAGTTCAAGATGAACTTTGATATTTGCTTTCTAGTTATGTAGGTCATTGGGATGGCTTTGACCCACTTTGTAAAGTACTCTGTGGTGGTGATGATGAATTTGTGGCCATTGGATGAGGTGGGTGTGATTTTTCCGATGAGATCGAGTCCCCATTGTGAAAAGGGCCAAGGTGTAACAATAGGATGAAGCTCTTGAGCTGGTGCATGAATAAGATCTCCATGTTGCTAACATTGTAAACATTTTTTTAAGAAATCATGTGTGTCCCGCTCCACTATTGCCTAGTAGTATCCAGTTTTGAGCAACTTCTTAGCCAAGGTCATACCACTCGAGTGCAATCCACAAATGTCATTGTGTACCTTAGTTAAATTAGTCAAGGCTTCCTCAATGTTTAGGTAATGCAACAAGGTTCCTTAAATGCTTCTACGATAAAGGGTTTCTCCTAGGACGACAAAATGTAAGGACCTTTTGACAAAGGCTCGTTTAAGGTTTGGGGTTATGTCAGCTAGGAGGAATCCTATTCTCAAGTAGGTGTAGATGTTGTGATACTAGGGATCACCGGGACCAATTATTTTGCACATGAATTCAGACTCTGGTACCTCAAATGCTAGTACAAGAAGCTATTATACCAGAAACTATTGTTTTGGAACATTGTTTGGGATTTCCAAGAGCGATCCAATTGTGGCCATAGCATATGCTTCTCTATTGTTTTCCCTAGGTAGTTGTTCAAAGGTTGCATCAATGAAGAATTATTTGAGGTTTTCCACTAATTTCTTGTATGGAGTTAGCTTGTTATCCTTTGTTTTGTACTCACCATTGACTTGGTTGATGATGAGCTGTGAATCACCATAGACTTTGAGAGCCATAATCTATGATTGTACTGCAATCCTTAAGCCTATGATGAGAGCTTCATACTCTACTATGTTATTTGTGCATGTAAAAGATAGTTTATAGGATTTGGGTATGCAGTCTCCCTAGGGAGTGATGAAGAATATTCCAGCACCTGACCCATGTTGTGTGTATGACCCACCAAAATACATCTTCCAATGATTTCCTATACTTATGTTTAAAATTGACTTGTCCAAAAATTCTGAGATAAGTGGGTTGTCGGCATAAATCGGAGCTTCTCCTAGTTGGTCTACAATTGCTTGTCCTTTGATGGCCTTACGCTCTACATATTCTATGTTATTTTCTATCAATATCATGACCCACTTGTTTTTTCATCCTATGAGAGTTGCCTTAGAGAGAAGGTACTTTAGTGGATCTATCTTTGCAATTAGCTTGATCTGATGAGCTAGCATGTAGTGTCTGAACTTTTGGGTTGCAAACACAATTGCTAGGCAATATTTTTCTATTGGTGTGTAGTTGAGATCATGCCCTACCATTGTACTATTGTTGTAGTATATTGATATTTCTCTTCCATTTTCATCCTGTTGTGCTAGGAGTGTGCCGAGAGCTGCCATTGTGGCTGATATGTATAGAATCAGTGGTTTTCCTAGAATTGGTGGCATTAACACTGGTGCCATAAATAGATATTATTTGATTTTACTAAATGCCTGGTCACACTTGTCATCCCACTTGTATGCTACTCCTTTGTGGAGTAGATGAGAGTATGGGATATGTTTGTCCACCAATTGTGCTATGAATTTGTAGATGGATTGGAGCCTTCCCTGTAGGCATCTGAGCTATTTTAGTGTCTTGGGTGCTTCCATGTCAAGGATTGCCTTGAATTTGGTGGGATCCACTTCTATTCCTCTCATTGATACTATATATCCCATAAGTTTTCCTGATTGTACCCCAAAGACGTATTTCTTTAGACTAAGGTGAACCTTATATTTTTCTAGTCTATCAAAAATTGGCCTTCAGAGCTGCTATGTGGTCATGCCTTTTCCTTGACTTGGCCAATATATCATCCACATAAATCTTCCATAGTATTGTGAATCATGTCATGAAAAATTAGTGTCATGGCCCTTTGATATGTTGCTCCTACATTTTTTAGCCCAATGCCATCATATTCTAGCAGTAGGTGCCCCATGGACATGTAAACACTATCTTATGTTGCTCTTCCTTTGCTATCATAATCTGGTTGTGCCCTGAGAAGCCATCCATTAGTGATAGCATCTCATGTCCAGCCATCATATCCACTATCATATCAATGTTGGGTAGTGGAAATTCATCCTTAAGACACACTTTATATAGGTCTCTAAAATCAATGTAGATACAGATGGCCCCATTCGGCTTTGAAACTAGCACAAGATTTGACACCCATTCTGGATAATCAATTGGGCGTATAAAACTAGCATCCAAGAGTTTCTATAACTCCACCTTGACTAGCAAGGTTATCTGAGGGTGCATCTTTCTCAATTTTTGTCTCACTGGCTTTGCCCCTGGGTAGACAACTAAATGGTGAACTGCGACTTTCAGACCGAGACCCAACATGTCGACATAGGTCCACGTGAAGTTCACCTTTCTTTCTCTTAGGAATGTCGCCAATAGTTCTTGTTCTTTCATGAGAAGTGACTCAATGTAGAAGGTGATGTGTTGTTGCTTTTGTTCCTAGATTAACGGGGTTACATTGTTTTGCTAGGACTGTTGATTTTTCTTGATGAATTGTAGTAGGGGGGAGATTGAATCCTTCATCCTCTAGTGCCTCAGAGAGGTTTTCACCATTGAATGCATCCTTTATTTTTACTATTCTATGGTTAGAGAGTGTCACTGTGTGGTTTTCACTCAATGAACCTGAGCCTATTCTCATTCTTTTTCTTTTGTGACTGAAGGAATCAATTGTCTTCCCGTAATAGGCATATGTGTCTAGTGTGATGTCGAATCCAACTTTATGATCTCCACATGGTACTGTATTGCTTAGTCCCATGAATTCTGAGAGAGCCTTATCATTTTTGAATGTGTCTAGAACTAGTGGTCCTCATTGGTCATAGTCGATGAGTTGGGGGTAAACTAGGTTTATTTTGTGAGTTTGGCAGTCTGACTCAACAGATGAGGTACTAATCATGAGTAAGGACGAGTCTTCAAAAATTGTGGGTAAGCCAGTTATGGTATCCTCATAATCACTACTACTACAGATGTCAATTATGTTGAAGGTGAAATTATCTAGGGGCAGACCTGTGGATACAGGTAAGTGAAGAGCGGTTGTCGATAACTAAGGGGGAGACCTGACTTCTCTACTAGGGGTACCTCTGCCATGCATGGTTATACTCAGAGGGGTACATCCAAGGCGAAGATTGTTCATTCATCTCTCCCTAATGATGGGTTCTAGTCATCCATCATTGTTCCTTCCAAGGCTTTAATTTCTATTGTAGCCCATACCAAACATCATTTGTAGTCCTCTGCTAGTTTCATCCATGGGTAGGGTGAGTGTAGGCCTTTCATCTTGGTATAGTGAGCTTGAAATGTCTCTTTCTTCCACATTTTCCTGACTTAGATCCCACCAATAGCGGAATCTAGAAGGGTTTTCCCTAAAAGTGTGGATAGGTGTTTCAACTAGTTGAGGTCATTCATGTGACATAAGAGATTAAGGTAACTCTCCTACAACAAAAGCCTTCTTCTTCATTCTTTAATCTCCACACCCATTGTCTTGGATCATGAGCTTGATGTTAGATATGTCAGGGATGGAGGGTGTCTCTATTGCAGAAGTGGAGGCGAGGTTCGATGGGTTTGTGTATGAAGTGGAGGGACCTTAATCATTTTTTGGGACCTGGGGGACTTTGTAGAACTTGGCTTCCAAATTCTTGCAATAGGAGAAAGGTTCAGGGTCACCATGGATTGTGACCTCTTAGTTTTGGTGTGAGAATTTGATGCATTGGTGGAATGTTGAGGCAACCACCTTCATTCCATGGATCCATGGGTGTCCTAGGATGATGTTGTAGGGAAAATCAAGGTCGAGGACCTAACATGTGGTTTCCATAGTAGCTGACCCCACTTGGATTGGGATCTTGATAGTGCCTTGAGACACTCTTTCTTGGTCATCATATGATCTGATGGTAATGCCTTTATTTTTGTTGATGGATTATTCAGAGATTACCAAGTTATTTATAAGTTTAAGCGAACAAATATTGAGGCCCATGCCTCCATCCACCAAGATCCTTTTGACCTTTTTCTTGTGAACCAGGACTTGAAGGTGAAGGGCACGATTTAGAGATGGCTAGGCGGGGAAGTCTTGATTGGAAAAGGTGAGGAGATTTGGGGTGACGATGTTACCAACCATAGCCTGAAATTTTTCTGTATCAAGTTTAGAAGAGATAGTGGATGAACCTAATGCTTCATCAAGGATTTTCTTGTGGGCAGCAAAAATTTTTACTAACTCCATGATAGAGATCTGAGTGGGGGTTCTTTTTGGCTGGCCAATGACATTATAATCATAGCAAATGACTTTTGGATTTGAGATGGAGGTCTTAGATGGCTAATATTCCCCTACAATAGTAACCTTGTCATCGCGTGTGGTGACACCACAATCAACATTGGCTCCTTTGACACTAATGAAAGTAACCATTTCATCTATGCATGCAACAATGTCTTGGTATATAAGGTTTACAATGGCATACTTTTGTTCTCCTTTATTGTTCCCTTGGTTATTTCCTTGATGTTTCCTTGATTGTTTCCTTCATTATTTCCCTAATTGTGATTGGGCATAGGATTCGTGTATATTTTGAGATCTTGATTTCCAATGGGTTGCTCGACATTTATGATTTTATCCTGAATGAGATCTTGGATGATGTTCTTAAACTTCATATAGTTGGCGGTCATGTGTCCCTTGAGTTTATAATAATCACATAGGAGATTTTCATTGTACCAGGGTGGCTTCACCTGGGGTTCACTATAATTATCTTGGGTGGGGACCTTGATGATGCCCTCATTGACCAAATTTTTCATGATGGATTCAATTGAATCCCCAAGGGGTATGAATTTTCACTTGGGGGGATACTTGTTTCACAGAGGTGGTCCTCCTTGATTATTGAGATTACTGATCTGATTTTGGGGTGGTTTCTGGTCACCACATTTCTTTGTATGTTACTTCGATTATTATTCTATGGTTGATGATGATGCATTTGATTATTTTTCTTGGGAGCACCGATGACAACCTTGGCATCCACTACTCCATTGTTGGTGACATTTTGGTTCTTCGCCCATGTGCGAGGTTTATCGTTGTAGCTAGTGGATGGGTGACTATCCTAGTGTTTAGGATAAGTGGGCGCACCCCCTTGTGTAACAAGATCTCATTCAATATTGAGTGCCTTCGGGATCAGTTGATCATACATAGTAATGCATTGCATCTTCAAATAGATTGCCAAGGTTTTGTCTATTTTGGCAATGCTGGTACAAACTTGTTGTTCTTCTGGCATTTCCCACTTGCTTCAATTGGCCTTGGCTCACCATCTTTGGAGAAAGGCGGTTAGTGACTCCCCCTTCCCCTATTTGAGTGCTAAGAGTTCTTCCAAACTAACATCCACAAAAAATGTTGAATGTGTAATTTTGGAGAAATGCATCTTTAATTTCATGAAATGTTTTGATTCTCATAGGAAAATGAGAAAAAAATTTCATAGCATCACCAACCAAGCTTGACGGGAATAGCTACATTAGATATGTGTCATTATAGGTGACTTCCATGTAATGTACCTGAAACTCCCTAATGTGATCTTCAAGGTTTCCTATTTTGCGATATTTATGAAATTTGGGGATTTCGAACCCCTTCGGGAATGGTACCATTTCCAAGCTTTATTCAAATGGATAGGGGCACAAGTTGCTAGGTGTCCTGATTATCTTTCCTAATTTAATATATAACACTTGCTGCAAGAGCTATTTGATTTGTGTCATCACGTCACCTTGCAAATCAGGAGGTGGGGTGAATACATTTTGGGGTGTGGGATTGATGGGTGAGATATTGGTGTGGTTTTGTTGCAATCTTTGTTGAGAAAGTGATGTCTGTGCTTGTTGTTGATCCAAAAATGCTTGTTGTTGGTCGTGTTGTTGCTAAGCCAAGAACACTTGTTGTTGGTTGTGTTTCTATTGTGCCAACAACGCTTGTTGTTGGTCATATTGCTGTTGTAATTGATGGTCTTGCAAGGCTTGCTGATACACTTCTTGTTGCTCTTGAAATTGTGCTTGGTATTTTGCTTGTGCTTGCGCTTGCTGAGCTTGGAATTGGGCTCGTGCCTGAGCATGTGCTTGTTGGATTGCCTATGCAATCTGAGCGACATGTGCAGCTTGTGCAGTTTGGGCAACTTGGGTAGCTTGAACTACCTGCGCAACTTGTGTGGCTTGTTGTTGTAACAAGTCTTGGGCTTGTGTATCCAGCTATGCCTATTGTGCTACTAATTGTTCTTGCGCTTTCTGAGCGGCAAGTTGTGCAGCTTGCTTATTTTGGAGCATTTTTTGTTGTTCAGCTTTTTGAGCATCTTGTAACGTCATGGTGAATGAATTATCTGTGTTGTGTCTTGGTGGTAATTGCGGTGGATTGGGAAGAACGTCGACTGTGGTGATGAGTGGAATAGTCATGTTAATGATCAAGATTTGAGCTATGGATGGTGTGAGCGAGGTACTTGGTCCATGAGAAACCATGCTTTGAGGAATGGTGGATGTGTTGATCGTTGTGGTTGCTTGGATGGTTTCCATCTGTTGTTGCGATATAGATGGCACCATGGGAAGAGGAGAAAGACCCAACCTAAGGGATGGTGTAGATATGAGTGGTAGGGGTGGGAGTGGTGGAAAGATAGGTGGTGCAATCCATGGAAGTGATGATGATGGATCCAAGATTCTCCCTACTCCAAACAAGTCAATTCTCCTTGTGAGATAGGGAGAGAAGTTTGTGTGTCCAAAGGATAATTTGGTGTTGCATGAAATGAGGATGAATTGGTATGATTATGAAATGTGAGTGGGACATAAGGGTGTAAAGGATTTACCAGGATAGATTGATCTAATGTGGTGCTTGCATTCAACCCTCATTTTTTCACAAGGCGATGTTTTTGGAGTTCGCGAAACATGGCACTTCCCTTGTTAACAATTGGTAGGGTTGAAGCGATAGATGATATCATTTGGGGGATCTCTTGAGTGAAATTTTGAAGTGGAAGTGTGGATGTGGGTGAAAGCATGATTCTGAGAGATCTCTCCATAATAGTGCTTACGCCAAAGTCGGAAGGGAGTTTAGCCCCTTCTTTTGCTAACTCTAGCATGTATTGGGATGGGTACAACCTCAACATGGCACTAACAATTCGGTGATTCTCAGGGTTTTGCACCATTTCTAGAAGTTCTTCTTGTGTCATCCTATTGTCAGTGATGTCCTCTACATGACCTTCCTCTTGAGAATTTTGAGGTATTTGAGGAGGATTGATTGGGAGGTCGATGGTTATCATCGGGTTGAATGTTGTTTCGGTTTGACTTAGATCACTCAAAATGGACGTTTCTTTGTTTTACTCCATATTATTCTTGTGTTGAGATTGAGTTTGAACCATTAAATAGAGATCAATTTTCAGGAATGTAAGAGATGAACCTTTAACCCCTTAGATTGGTCTAAACCTTAGGCTCAAAGAAGAGAAGAACTAGGATAATTTTAAGGATCAAAGTGATGATGGGGATGAGATAAACGAAGGATGGATGATACAGATGAATGAAACTCTTGGAGAACCTTGAGGGGGATGCTAAACTTTAGGACTTTGATTGATTGATCGTGATGGATTGATAGTTTGACTAAGTGTCTTAAGTCAAACAAAAGTGATAATGCACTTGTAAACTCTTGAAAGTTTTGTTATTGTAGAGTAAACTTGTACATAAGAGGATGGTTTGACTAAGTGTGTTAAGTCAAACAAGGTGATAATGGATTGGATAATTTGACTAAGTGTGTTAAGTCAAACAAGATGATAATGAACTTGTAAAACCTAGGAAGTTGTGTTATCCTAGAGTAAACTCATGCACAAGATGATAGTTTGACTAAGTGTGTTAAGTCAAACAAAGTGGTTTTGATTTTTCCTAGAAGTTTAGCATAAATGATGTTTACAAAGTTTCCAAGAGTTGTTGGTGAGGTGATTTTTGACTGATTTTGATGTCTAAGAGGTAGATGAGAGTGATTGATTTTGATCCTAGACTTGACCTAGATAGAAATCCTTCTTACAAGACCTCAATTTTGAAGAACACGCTTAACTTCCTATGTGAGAAAAGAAAACCTTTCAAAAAGCTTAGGATTTTGTTGATAATAGAACTCATACAACTTAGGGTTGTTTCTTGAAGCTTTCTTGTAAAATTTGTAAACCAATCTTTCTCTAACTTCAAGAAGCATCTCAAGACGCTCCTCACAATCTTTTGGGCTAATCTTTATGAACCTGGGTTTCCATATTTTGATCTTGCAGGAAATCATTTGAAAGAACACATGTGTGGAGGCAATTGCCTTTTACTTTTCTTAATGAATTATTTTTACCACAAACAGTTATTTGATTAAAGTTTAAAACTAGATGTCTACATCTCAATTCCTTCTTAATCCACAAGGTCCATTATGTGAAAATCAAGGTTTCAAGAGCATAGTTCCCTAAGTTGACTTTAGTGAAAACAAATGATGATTAAAACCAAGTACTTAGAAACCTCTAAGGATAGAATCCCTAGAGCAAGAAAGAGCACTTAGATTTGACAAAGGATATTTGTTTCCTCCAAAGGGTTTGAAATTTTGAAGTTCTTTGTGAATTTTTTTTTCCCATGTTTTAGATCCAAGAAAAGTGTTCTGATTCCAATGACATGCACAATGCTAGGCTGAAAAGATAATATTTGTTGGGTTCCCACTTGGAAAAATCCAACTATGCATATTTAGTGCAGATGATTAGATGCTTGACCACACTGGCTCTCCTCCATGACACACACTTCTCGGGTCAACCAAGCATCAGTACACATGAATCTCCCATGGCATACATTTCATCTCTACAATAGAATAAAATGTATACATGGGGTGGCTTCAAAGGACATGACGTTTTGCACCAACAAATAGATAGGATTTTGACATGTCCTAAACAAGAGGTTTTAATTTGGACTTTCCGTTCGTAGGAGTTGACCCATGTGGCGAGAGACCATTGTTGCCCTTCTCGTCAGACCCAGCTACGTGATACTGGCTTTTGTTCTAGTACCCACTTTTATATCACGCCTCGAAAAACACTTGTCCTTAGTGTGTTACCGGTTGGGTCGTTCCCTTGGGTGAGTACTTTTTCCCACAAGGAAGGCCTCTAAGATAAAAAAAAATGAGCAAACATATTTTTATTTCGATCAAAATTCATTTAGAAACAAAGGGAGAACACACACAATAGGTTTAATCACACTCACAAGATGTTTTGCTCAATTTTAATCCCAAAATGAAATGTGGAGATAATTACTTTACCCAACTTAAGACCACCAAAAGGCCTTTTGATTCTCAAGATCATCGTGAGGTGTGAGAGAAGCGCATACTTCCTTTCGATGGTATTACTTTGAGTAAGCAATTATAAAACAAAGAAACACTTGTTCATTTTAAGTCCCCAAAGCAATGATTTTGATTCGTTTTAAAGCACCAAAACGAGATGTGAAAATTGCCTTGTTCAATTGTTAGCCCCAAACAAAATCTAGCGAATTTCTAAGTTCAATTTTCACCAAGTTGAAGAGATCAAATCAATGCTTAATTTTAAACCCAAAATTTGAAGTGAGTTGGTTCAAAACAGAAAATGAAAGTAGAAATTAGAGCCCCAGATTATAACACTAAGCATTTAAAAATGCTTTTTTTCAAGTCTTTATTTCAATGTTCGGTTTTCTAACTCCACTCCACTTTCCTTTGTTTAAGTTCGATGTTCAAATTCCAATGCCAACCTATAAAACAATACAAAGTTATCACAAATGAGAAGCACGATATTTGAAGGATCTAATGATAACTCAATAAATATAGTTTCAAACATAATGAACGTATAAACTCATCAAAACAAGGAAATAATCCATTGGAAATAAGCATTTGAGAGAAAAAAATGATTAGCTCAGTAGCTATTTCAAAAATAACTTGTTTAAAAATATTCCTCATAAATCCCCTTTTACTCTGCAAACAAAGTTAGATTTAATCCTACTTCATGATTTGCCACTAAACTTCAAAAGACAGATTACTTTCCTCTTAAACGCTGCTCCTATTTGTCACATAACAAAATCTTATGAGATAGATACATATCTTGAAAATAAACATTCAAATTGAGATCCCATTAATCCCCTTACAGCTTATGTAAAAACTGTATCCTAGCCACTTGTTTCATTGCATTGTGCTCTAAAGCAACTCCCTCTCGAATCAAATTCCTCTCTAAATATAGTCTCCCCCCTAAGTTCTAGTTCTTCTAACCAAGAATAAATGATTGGAGAAACATCGCATTGATTTATGGGTCTTAAAAGAAAATCAATCAAAAATGAGGGGATTTAGAAACTTTCATATATGTTACGCCAATAAACCGTTACAAAAAATGTGGAGAAAAAAACTATGAGCCAATTGGACAAGTTGCAACTTTGGTCAATTGCAATGATACCACTGCCAAGATAATCAACCACTGTTAAGTGTATAAATCACAATAATTCCACTATTTAATGTAATAATATCTCTAAAGGAAAATCATATAAGACATAGTTAACTCCAAGCAACAAAGACCATAGAATAAATTATTTATTTATAAGCAAGTGAGAAACAGTGGATTTAGTAGTCTTGAATTGATTGATTATTGCGTCTTTGTTCATAGTGAAGGACAACACACAACTATCACCAAATTTTTTTAGAGCAATGAATTTTGAACTAGCGATATTTATTCAGATAGCAAACACAATAATGGTAGGATTAAAACCAAAATAGATTTTCTCAAACAACCATATTAATGATTTCTAAAAATATAGGTGTTATAAGCTATTGTTGGCTTCTCTAGGATCAACGTGATTTCACAGAAATAGTTGGAAGTTTGACTTAGCATGGATTTTTGGGATTTTAGGCTTGAAAATGCATGTGAGTTTGCTAACGTCTAACCCCTCTAACAAATATGCAACTATCATGTGTTTTAGAAACCAATGGAAACTGAGTAGAAGAAACACAATGCTTCCTATCGCATATAATAAAATTGGAACACTTATATGAAAGTACAAAAAGTGAGTAAAAATAAATCATAGAGAAGGTTCTTCAAAGAACGCACTTTAGTAACTGAGTACCTACCAACTCAACTCATCAGTATTGTAATATCTCATCTCTATCCATAGTGACGTGTAGTTGGATGAAGCAATCAAACCCTTGTGGTTACACTAATTTAATTAAAAAAGGCTGATCGAGTCTTACAAGATATGTGTGGTTATTCAATTTCAAATTCTAACAAGATATTAATGGAAAGCAGTAAATGTTAGAGCATCTAGATGATAATTTATTCCCAACTTCCTAAAGGGTTTGAGTAGAGGCATTTGATACTTATTTGTTGCTTGAGTAAAAAGAAGATCTAAGTTAATGATATCAAATTTACACAATCCATATTGTATATTTGAGTAAAATTCTAGATTTGATTGTGTCCAATTTTTTACATCAACGTTTCGGATCACACTCCGTGATCCATCATTAGGATGTGAGCAGATGCAACAACTCATTCCTACTGCAGAATTCATGGAAAATAAAGTGTAAGTTTGACAAGTAACTCATGTATGTGCTTCTGTCATCCAATCAACATGGTCGATTTCTTATGCAATCAATGAGGCAAAATAACCCAGCCAACGAGGAAGCCGACATCTACAAACATCAAATCTTTCTGCGCCAGACGAGCGACCCACATTTATATGTTATCAACCAATTGATATCAATGTTGTGCTTTCTGCCACTCCACATAACTAATGTGACTAACACACACTCAATGTTATCTCACAAGATGGAATGATAACGGCCTCTTCAAAATCTAGGTACCAATAGGTAGTTTATTAGAGAAGAAAATATAGATATGGGCTATCAGAAGCAGATGCCGACATATAACCGACAACAAATATTTAGTCAGTGGCTGAAGATGTGACTTTAACAAACATTTAACTGTTTGAAACTGGACATTGAAAAGCTTTCTTAATATTTTCTAAATTTAATAGGTTTATTAGGCTTGATCGATTAGGAGTTGGCCACTAGCTATTTTCTAGAATTGAAGTTGATAATTGTTTGGAATTTGATCTCAATAAAAACTTGGCATGGGCAATATATAGCGACGTATGACAACAATTGAAAACTGAGTAATAAATACTACAAAAGAAAAATTCACATCTGTTTGTCTTACATTTAATGGTGGGCGCCATTTTGAAACTATGATAGAAACTCATTGAATAACATCTCTTTCTCAAACTTAAAGCAAGAGCAGTATTTTACAACAATGTGGATGATAAAACAAAATAAAAATAAAAAAGATAAGCAAGTGTTCATGCAATGGTCACCTCATCCTCTGCATATCTAACCATGATATAGGTAAATAGGAAATCTTGCATCGATCAATAATGTATAAAACATGTTGTGCAACACCTTTCTACATTGATGGAACCTTAGGGTATGTGTAGGATCATGATGGGCCAAAAAGTGGTGATATGTAAGTGATATGATGATCCATGTGGCTGACAACTTTATTTTTACCCAAAATTGATGAAATGAAAAGGGTTTTAAAAGGAGATTCTCAACTTTCCAACAATATAAATTATGCTTAACTTTGAATTTAACAAATAATTATTATTCATTTTCTATTTGAATTACGACTAAAGTCCTGATTGATAGGTTGATTGAAAAACATCTATATATTTCAAATGGTATCACATTTTTTGAATTCAAAACATGTGTTACATTCTATGCTTCACATACTACAGGATTAAAAATTAAAAAATTGAATTTCACGAATTTTTTACCAAGTTAAGGTGGTTAGACATACGAGTTTTTATATTTTTTAAAATTTGTAATAAAAATTCATAATTAATTATTTACTTAGAAAAAAATTACAAAAAAATATGCATCACATCGAGACATGAGTCCTCTAGCTATATCTAAAATAATATAAAAAAATATTATCATTTTATTATGGTTAGGGTGATCATACAGACACCTACTTCTTATTTTTTCCCTGAAATTTAAGTACTACTGCATTGAAATTTCAAATTTCCACCAAATAGATATATAAAAGAAAAAAACAAACCTAGTAGCTTAGAAACTACATTCAATTTTCTACAGATTTTATTCTTACATATTTTTGAAATAATATAGATAACTTATTCAAATTTTTACATCAAGTTGCCTAACTCTAATTTTTCTTAATTCTATTGCCACTTAAGGGCATGTTTTTTCCATGATGATCCTGCACATACCCATTACTCAAATGAATTTGAATATAATACATTCTAAGTCACGTATCCAACCATAGATAGTTCTTAGCAATCATTACAAATTTTTGGAAAGAGAACAAGCACACACACAACAACTTACTAGACAGCTTGCCTGGTTTTTTTTTATTTCCAAAAATTTGCGAACTAGGAGGATTGTTTAGCCTTCCACTTTTGAATCACCTGAAAACAGCCTGTGGTTGTTTGATTCTTACCTATCATAGATTTCCTAGATAGTTATTCTATATTGGATTTATCTATACAATAGATTTCTATATTTCTACAGCTTATTGTAATAAAAGAATTTATGGTATGAAAGAAATTAATAACATCTTTGCGACCCCACAATCTATGAGATTAAGAGTAGCTGCAATGTAAGAGAAAAGATTCTTAGAAACTTTCAAGCCAATGAAATTAGCAGGTGTAAAGCCATCGTTGGAAATTAATGATCTCACACAACCATTTGTCCAAGCTTTATGGATCTGCAATGTCATTGCTTAATACTTGATATTCATCATCAAGAATCTCTACTTTCCACTTTCCACTTTCTACCATTTGAAACTAAATAAATAAATATAAAAGAAAATTTTTGATACATAGATGATCTCATAAAAAGATGAAAATATAAATCCCCTCCTTCTAGCACCACATGTGAGCACCGTTAATATGCAGATTAGGTATAAAATCCAACACTCGTTAGAATGGTGAGTTCAAAACTAAGAAAACAAACTAATGCTCCTATGAAATAATACATTATACCTCATAAACACAGTAACTAAAAAAACTAATTGAAATCATAAAATAAGCACAAAGCATACCTATTCCATATTGGATTTGTGCACCTTGGGTATGTAAATGATCCCTTTCCCAATCCTAGATAAGCTTGAATGAAGATAGATAAAGAGATAAGATTAACTCAAGTTGCCTATAGTAAGAATGCTCAAATGGTGGATGCAAATAATGAAGGAAAGCCTTGGATTTATAGGTGATATTGAGGAAAGAAGAAGAAAAGTTGAGGAATGTGGGACTAATCCTCAACCAATAGGAAGGAGTCACTTGTCACCATGTGAATGGGCCAAGGTTGTGCAAGTTTTGGTGAATGTGCCCATAAATGACATTAGGTGGCCTTTTCAAATTTGAAATTTGACTTGTTGGAGGGAGATGAAAGGGGTCTTAAATTCCAAGTGGGGGACATGTAAGAGGGGATTTAATGCTATGTTGGAAGGGATAAGTCATTTGAGAGGGAACTTCAAATTGGAGGAATATTCCCTAAAGATGCCATGTGAGGGAAATTAGAAGATTTAATAAATCAATTAAATGATTTATTCGTGAAAGTGGGAAAAGCTAGAGGATGGGACTTGCATTAATATTAACATTAATCATGATTTAGCTAACTTAAGAGAGGATTAGGTGATTTGACCTATTTGATTTATATTTATTGATTAAAATAAATAAAAAAGGAGATGGAAAATGATTTAGACCTAGTTAAATAACTATTTTGATTTATTTAGCTAAAGGGGATGATGTTAGTGTTAATGACGAATTTATTTAATTTTGATGGAGGACTTTAGAGATTAATTAAATTATTTAATTTATTTAATTAAGGATAATATGTTAGTTTTGCATGTCTACAAAATCATTATGGAATAAGATAAATATATGATAGTGTTTTGATTAAATTTACATATTTGAATTATTATGCACTGTGATGATAAATGTCACGAGTTAATGTTTTAAAGTGTAATTTATATTTATATAAAATTTAATAGCTTTGAGTTGAATGTTAGAAAATGGAAAATATGAATTATGATTGTCTTATATAATTATGTGTGATGAACATGTACATGTATTTATGGTTAATTATTTTTATTTTTTTTTCAACTATTTATCTTAACGGTTGGACTAAAAATTAAATTGAGTGTGTAGGTTAACCTTCCATGGCCCATGGAAGTCAGAGATAACCAAGATATCTATGTGATTTACCCATGTGAAGCTAGACTTATCCCATATGAAGGGGCTAGAGTCTCGTGTTGTACTATGAAATTATGATGTAGCTTGATATATTTGTGTGGTGTGTTAAATTCTTAGTGTTTTAATTTGTGTCAGAGTTTAAATATGGTTTAAAAATGTGATTTTTGGATGCAATGTTTTAGGTGATTTTAGGAGGGTAAAAAAAGCCTTTATTTGGTTAATTATTGCATTTTAAAAACCCTAGGTATATAACCTATGGGTTGAGATTTAATTTTTAGCCATATCATTGGCCATACTTTATTTATGATCTTCTTTAAATGTTATTTAAGGGAGGCGACTAATTTTAGGGGATGATGGGTTGGACTTGACCCATCCCCATCCAAATTCGGTCTCCCATTTCATTTATGATAGGGGACTTGGGAAAAGGGGCGTTCATGTGCCCCATGCCTCTTAAATGTGAGAGATGACTCAGTGGTTGATTTGATGAGATGATGACAAGTACCACCATCTCTTCTAAGGATGTGGATATTGGAAATTTTTAAATATACTTGGGAAAGTTTGGAGAAGGGTTCTAATTTTGGATTTTTGGCTAAGTGTTGGAAGGATTGGAGAAGCTTTGGAGAAGTTTAGGAAGGATTGGAACACATCACCAAGTTTTTATTTAAATTTTATTGAGGTACGATCTTACCTTGTTAACTTGTTTATGCATGAATTTGTCTAAATTTGGTGTTTGTGTGTAAATCCCTTGTTTTATGTGTTAAGAGTTTTGGGTTGGCTCTCCAACCTAGTTGTGAGCAACCCATTTGTGGGGATTGAGGAAGAGAGATCTATATAGGGGCTTGTTTTAGTATTTGGAATAAATCGGTATGAGTACCCTATGTATTTAAAATTTGATGTTATGGGAGTGAAAATGGGTTATAAATAAGGTTGTTGATTTGGAAACTTGAATTGTTTAAAGTGCATGGTTGTAAGGAATTAACCCCTCAATTTTGATCCTCTTGTCTCTCCCTTTTAAAACAAGAAATGGTTTTGGTGCCTATAATACCCCTTTGTCTAGTTTTGTGTTCATGTAATGTGTATAAGATCTTGTGAAAC
Source organism: Sequoiadendron giganteum (assembly GCA_007115665.2). NCBI lineage: Eukaryota > Viridiplantae > Streptophyta > Pinopsida > Cupressales > Cupressaceae > Sequoiadendron > Sequoiadendron giganteum. The sequence continues at coordinate 309,781,112 of CM021104.1, read as the reverse complement.
TGTTTTCCCTTTTTCTTTGTGGCTTCTTGTGTGTATCCTAGTCTTGATGGTTTCCTCCTAGCTTGAGGGTGGCTAGTTTTCTAGCCAAAGGTTGGGTGGTGAGAACCCCATTAGCCTTGCAAGATTCTCTTGTTCTATGTGTAGGTTGGAATCATGGAGGCACTTAAAAATTTGAATGGATTGCAACCGAGTATTGGTCATGTGTTCATGTGAATAGTTGTTAAAATCCATAATTTAGAAGTTTTTAGGATAGAAATTTAGAGTAAATAAGTTTACACATATCCTCTATAAAGGAATGATCAAGATGAAAAAGTGCATTCTGCTAAATGTATGCATGAATTATTCTAAAACCGTGTATTATTGACTAAATTAAAACTTATTTGCTTACAGAAAATGTATCCATCTCGAGTTTAGAATGATATTAAAATATATTTATTTCAAGAGATTCACATAGGAGTGTGCTCAATAGTAATGTGATGTATTATGTTTGACTGAATACTTAGTTAATATGTTAAAAAAAGAATTGATTTGGAACATTATATTCTAGTTGGATTGAATGGAATTAAACATGTTTTATTTCTTGTCCATATATGAACTCTATTATTCCATTCAGAATGAGGAATGTTAGAATTGGATGTATACACATTTTATTTCTTAGTGTGATATAATGGTCTCATCTAAGTGATTTTATGTTGTATGTTGCAAAATAATATGCATGAAACTAATTTATGTTGATTCTTTTATGCAAAGTAGTTACTATTGTTCATTGTAGTTAAAAAAAGGAGAATAATTTTTCCCTTCCAATGTAGTCACTAAAGAAAATATTTTAGGTTTTATCTATTCAACATTATTGATTTCTAGTACACTATAGTGGGAAAGATAAATGTCCCCAATAATATTTTATGAAGGAAAATATGAAACTAGTGTATTTAAAAAAATGTGTCCTACACTCTATTTCTAATGGCTACTAAAGAAATAAAATAGAATGACACATATTCCTATATGACTTCACCTCAGGTTGAGTAATAACTCTTTAGTGTTTCATTTCCAAGAGAGGAGGATTTAATAGAATCTTGCAAAAAATAAGAAGGAATATTTAAAAAAAAAATAGAGTTAGTAAATCTATTAAAACAAATAAATAATGTGTTAAATGTTAGAAAAAGGGGGATTATGGTTACAAAAAATAATATGAACAAATTGTTATTAAATATATACATATATATATATATATTAAATGCTATTGTGGGTGGGATTGGGATCTCCCAATCCTCATAGGTTGTGACTTGTGGTGGAGGGGACTCCCCTCCTCTTCTCTCATGCAAGCCATGCAGGGCACAACCCTAGAGGGTGTCACAACCCCTTCTCTAAAGCAATGACCCTAAGGGTTGGTCCCTACCAAGGAAACTAGTTTAATAAAACCCTTCAATTGTTGAATGGTTATTCGTCAGGTTGTCATGCCTCTACAAAAACAAGAAAGAAAAAATAAATCCATGCAAAACAAACAAAACCTTTCTACTTCAGTACCTCTATACCATTCGACCAGTTTTTTGGTCTAAGTTGCAACATGAATCATTTTAGTCAAATAAAGGATTGATACCATACTAATGGCTAGGTCTAATGTCCCAAGATTGTACTCTCAACCTCCCCTCTTTCTTGTAGAGACCAACAGAAAAAAAAATTATGGCCAAACCTATAATGAAACCTTCCTTGGTGGCACCATTTTTTGCTAGATTCTCCTAAGGGAAGCACCGGGTTTGGAATAAGAGTTAGGTTGAAAAAGGTTAGGGTTTCCCCTTGCTTCTTTTCACCTATTATTTTTGTTTTAAACACCTAATTAGTTATCAAAATGGACCCTAAATTAATTTAATTAGGAGATATAAATCCCTTTCAAACTATCATCTCTGAAACACAAGCGATGGATTTTCAAGGTAGGTGAAATAATTTATCTTTGCCACCTACATTGGTAGTGGTAGGAGTATAATTTGATATTTAATATTATAAATGTATGTAAATCAAGATGGAATAGTTATTAAATATTGACATGCACATTAATATAGTCGTTACTTATATGAATATAATTATGGACATTAATGCGAATATAACTATCATTTGTATTAATATTAATATCAATATAAAAGTTATTATCATTATTTTATTTATAAATGTTAATATTAATACAAATATTTTGATTAATTGGGAAAAATGGGTTTTGAAGGGACCTGAAACACTTTACATGAAAATGTTGCTATAACTAAAGATGACACTGATAAACAATAACCAACCAACCACAAAACAACACACAAGAAACCAACAGAATGAAAAGAGATGAGAAGGCCTATTTCATGTTCTTTAAGGTGTTTTCCACCTCCATATCTTGATTATAGTGTAGGTTGACAAAGGAGAGAAATTTATTCTTCTCTTCATCAAAGGTCTTTTTCATACTACCATAGGTCTTAGCACTTTCACCCTTCTCTTCTTGATTTGTTTCCTTTTTGCCTTTTTCTTTAGCTGGACGCTCTTTTAGATTGTTGCCTCCCTAACACCCAACGTACATTTGTTCCTCCCTCTGGTCTTTAAGCTTATCCATGAGAAATTTTGTACTATTCTTAATAGAATAGTGACTAATTTGTAACAACTTTTGAATGTCAACATCTAATTCCTTAACCTTCTTCTTCACACCCTAAAGGAATCCTTTAAAGTCTCCCTAGAGATCGAAAATAGAATTTTCCAATGCAAATGTTAACACTAATACAAGTATTAATATTATAGTTAACAAGTAGATTAATTAATGTCTATGTCAAAATTCAAGACAAATAATAGATATATTGATTTATTTTTTATTAAAAAATCAAGGAAAGGCCCTAATCCCATTATAGAAAGGAAACAACGTAGAAATAGGAAACCAAAGAGAGACAACTCAAGCAATAGAGCTTGAACCCTACAACTTTGCCTCCAAGGGCATATCAAGTGAAAATGAGTCCTTAGGAATATATTTCTTCCTACATTAATATAATTATTGTTAATAATATTAATGTGAAGCTATGAGTAAGTAACGACATTAGGTGTGAGCTACAACCTATCATGGTCTAAAATTGGCACAAACTAAAAGGTACAATAAAGTATGGCTTGAGGGGGATTCTCTAATATCATCAACAATTTGAAGAATTATGCTGCCCCTTCATGGACTACTGGAAATTTGATTAGAGATGTTGATATTGTTAAGTCCTTTGATGAATATTACATTTCTCATTTATTGAGAGAGGGAAACGGACTTGCTGATTTTTTCACAAATCTTGGAGTTAGAGGTGCTAGGGAATTGGGACTGAACGACCCCCTCCCTATAAAATAAATTGCACTTATTAATCATGATGGACAAATTTAAAGTCATTGATGACTTATTAAGGCTCGGGGCATGCATGACTTTCATCACGTGACAAGCTATTATTTCGGAGGATGGTAAGCAAGATATGGATTGAGCTGATTATACAAGGCTGATATCCATAGGGAATGGAACTCTAGGGTCATTAATCTCTCCTACCATTATTCTATTTTCACATGAATTATGGGCACTCTTTGCATAGCATTCTTGAGGTTTTTTCTCATTATGTTCAAAGTTTTCAAAATCCTAGACTCTATAATTCCTTAAGCCATGGGAGGAGATAGGAACTGCGCTGAACCTTTCTCGTGTGATGTTGTCAAGAAGAAGTCGGAGGTTTGGAAGATCTTAGAGAAGGACAGGCTAACTCCGTACCTGGAGAGGTTAAGACTACAACATAATTTGCAAAATATTGGAACAATAGGGTTCTAAAGATGGGCGGAATGAAGTTTTATGTGAATGAAGATTTCATAGCCAACATCATGGGGTTGTCAACGAAGGGTAAGAAATTCTTCAAAGATAAAAGGGAATCACAAGCCACCATACAATTTTTTTCAAAGGTGATGAAGCTCAAGACTTGAGGACGGTGAGGAGTGGAGGCTACTAGAGGAAATATCTAAAGGTGCTATGGGGGGATGTAGCAAGGGAGATCATGCATTAAATCACCCTTGAAGGTCGCTACTCTGCGATAAATTTCTACCATTTTGTTTTGTTCAATCACTTCCACCATAAGAAAAGGATTTATTTTCTCTATTAAATTTTGGCTTCTCTTGATTCTGGCCTCAAGGACCATAAGAAAAACCCAAAGAATCTTGTTTTACATGTGAGGATTATCCTTTTAATCTCTGATTATGATAAAAAATTTGAAGTGGCTAAGTTGATTTCTACCCCTAAGGGTAAGCAACAGAAGCCAGAGGAAGAATATGATATATTCTCTAAGGAGGAGATGCCTAGTAAGAAAGGGAAGAAGAGGAAGTTCATCCTGGAAAGGAGTCAGAGTTTGAAGATTCCATGTTGACTACGTTTCAGAATATCTTGCTACCATGGAAATGGACACTCAATCCCCTACTTTGGGGAAGTCTAAAAAAGGGAATTCAAGCCTTAATAAGGGTTTTGAAACCTACAGTGAGGAGTCAGCTATTGAAATGTTGAGTAGATGCATGAAGGAGAAGAATGTAGTGGCTAGTGAGGTTTCTTCGCCTCCCCTTGTTCTAGGGATGAAACAAAAAAAAAGACCTGGAGATGGGATGCAATAAGAAGCTGGTTGTTAGGTCTATGAGCCAACTATTGGAGATGAATTATCCACATAATATTTTTGGTGGACAAGGTGTTGTGGATTCATTGATTGAGGTTCTAGACTTGCAGATGGAAAGGAAGGCCATGGAAGAGGTGGGTCAAGGTGTTGAGGATTCTCCAGTTGTGGACCTGGATAGGTAGAAGAAAAGAAAGATGGTTGTTGTGGAGATTGTAGAGTCTATTTGAAAAATCAAAATGTTTGTTTGTTGTTGGGAAGGGGGAGGAAGTATCTACTAGTCAGGAAAAGGTAATCTCCTCTCATGAGGAGGATGTTGTGGGTAAGGGAATATTCAACATTGATAAAGAAAATATTGTTGATTTTTTGGGAACTACTAGAGAGGGTTCCATTATTTTTTACATTTATTTAAATGGTCGTTACATGAACTTAATATGACCAATGTGAAAGTTCATGGTGTGATGAGTAGAGTTGATGAGTCCCCAGTTTAGAATTAGATTGATGATCTGATGAACTATTTTAAAATTGTGGCAGAGGAAATGCACAACATGAAGCAAAATCTTGAAGGTAGAGTTCTCACCCTTTAAAATCATCTCGAGAGGATTTATGCTAACATGGATAAGGGTGGGGAAGGGAATAAATCTGGGGTTAATTATGAGTCTATTGGTATTACCTATCCTTTTGATAGAGCCAAAAAATGCAAGGAGACTGCTCATTCTGGTGATATTGGTGTTGGTGGTAAGCTGCTAGTAGGAGAGGTGTCTATTGATAAGGGTGGTGATAAGAATAATGTTTTGATTAGTGAGGTGAATGTGGGTGTGTGTGGGGCTAGGACTCATAACAAAACTAAAGCTTAGGTTGGGGCTCTTGTTAAAGAACTATCTAATTCCTGGGATGAGGGTCAGAAGGATGTGGCGTGCGATGTGGAGGATGCAGATATATTCAAGAATATGTAATGATGTTATTTGTGTTCCTCCTTTTTGGCTGATTTTTTGTTGATGGTGCGTTGTGTATGAGCTGATATATACTTATTGTAGTTTTCTTTTGTTTCAGCTTCTCATTTTTGTAATGAGTTTTGGGCCCCTTCAAAACCCATTATTTACTTCCAATAAAAAATGACATTAGGTGCGAATGTGTTTGAATTTGAATGAGTGGATTCTAATATTCATTATTAAGCATTAATGTCAATGAAAATTGTCAACCTAAGTCATTATTGTCAAAATATTAGAAATATGATATTGATATAAGTTGTATGGAAATAAAATTATGATAATATTATTATTAATATGAGAATTACTATCAAAATTATTAATATTAATATTAATATAATCAAACCCTATTACAATGTGGCTATTGTTGCTTGAGAAATTATTTTGGCATAATACATTATCGACAAACCAAAAGGAATAATGATATCACTAAATAGTATTAATGTAAGGGAGTTATATTAGCCATATAACATAATTTTTATTGTTGTCAAACAAATTTAAAATAATGGCCCATCAATTTAATAATGTGCAATTATATAACATATAACTATTATCGAGTTATTTTCAAAGAATGATGTTATCTTGATTATTGCTACACAAAAGAAACTTACTATCATTAATACTTAAACACAAATTGTAACGCCCCACCATGCAACCCTAGAGGAAGTTGCAATTAACTACTTAAATAGACTAATTTTTTTTTTGTTTAAGTACAAAGAACATGCAAGTTCACTTCCCATTGCAAACATCTCCTAAGGTTACAAGACTGAGATTACCTCTTAACCCACAACAACATAAAAGAATCCATAACATTTACCAACTCGAGATAATATGTAAGCATACATTCCAAAAGATAGTTTACAACAAGCATAAAGATAACTTCCCATTTCATAATCCATTCATTAAACAATAAGGTTACAACACTCATTCCCGGAATGAGGCAATTCCAATAACATTTACCATTACAACTTTCCACCTCAACAACAAATGAGGGTAAAATAATACAAGATCAACTAAAATGAAATAAAGCAAAAACTAAAACTGAATCCAATGAGCTATCCAACTGGAAGTCTCATCCACATGAACATGAAGGAAGCCCAACGGATTTAGGTGCATTCCACCCAACCAAGTGGAACCCAAAGGCCCATCCCCCATTCTAGGAGATAGTAACAAGGAATCCTAGCCAAGACCATCTACCTCTAGACACAGGCTAACACAAAACTAAACCAAACTAACACATCCAATCACATGAACAACACAAGTACAACTCAAGAGCATCACGAGTACAACACAAGTACAACTCTATATGGTCACATTGCTTCCAGAAATAAAGCAGATCAAGTATGTTAAGAGAACCATACACATAATAATCGAATACCAACTATAGTCACATTAGGTATGTTATGGAAACCATACCCACCAGAAACAAGAAACAACTATTGTCCTAGACAGAGTGTCATCACATAACTCATCATGGGTTATCCTCTAGGATACTTCCTAGGCTCTGGCCCCCACTATGGGTTATCCTGGTGGCCTCTACCGAATCTTGGCCCCCATACTCACTCATGTGGAATCAAATACCTTTCATACAGACAAGATAGATGACCTTGCAATTCCAGGCCTTCCCACTCATCCCAAGTCTAAACGAGCCCTTGTGTCTATGAGTGAGGCATAATTATCTTGATTAGTGAGAAGTACCACCTAATATTCTAAGTTTTGTTTTAGTTATCACTTGATTAAACCACCTTCGAAGGTTACCTAGTTTACCTCTTCTGGGCTCTGGCCCCTATGGAAGCCACTCTTCTACTTGACAACACACATTCCAACCAAACACCAAGGGTACAAAGTGCAAAAACCAAGATAACACAACCACTCCTTTCTCAGGAGGCAACATAAGATAAATCCATCTCCAAAAATTGGAGGTAACAACAATAACAAAACCACTCCTTACAATGAGGCACAAATTACATAAACCACTCCTTTTTCATAGGAGGTACAAAACATCCCTGTTCGTGGAAATCGGGTATAACATTAACATAATTTGATGCACTACCCCAAGGGAGTTGAAAAATGGTTAATCATCACAAGATAGCAACCCTCAACCTCTAGGGTCCTCTAGAAGACTTACAAATTAAATACACTTAACCCCTTTCCCCAAACATTAACACAGAGGAAACAATCACATAAGACAATTGCGAGGAAATAAACTAATTTTGGATTTATTACACCCATTTCCCTGATTAACATCAGTAATCTATTGTTCAATAAAACTGATTTACACATATGCCTCTTTCAGACAAGATGAAATTTAACCAACATTCAATTCCTTATTTGCCTTAAATCATACAATAAGCGTTTACTTCCATAATTCAGAATATATCGTTAAAATAAATAACTATTCACCCTTGCAAACTAAATCATTTAAAATGAGATCAATTAATTTTGCTATTAAGTAGATTTCTTTTAAATTCCAAATTTGTCTTTTCAATTATATTATTCCGAAAATAAATCCATCAATTTAACTATTTCTACAATAATTTAAAATTTTCGAATAAATTAAATTATGCCTCCATTTAAACAACTTAAAAAAAAAAAATCCTTAACTATATAATTATAACTATATATAATTATCTAATATAAATATATATCATATTAAAATATTATATAATACAATATTAAATATTAATATATATTATATTAACTATAATATATATTTTTGAAAAAAGGGGGTAAAAACATTATTGAAGATCAGAATCAAAGAATTACATCAAAGCAAAGGGCCAAAGCCCCAGGGAACCCAAAAGATACAATTAAACAATGCAAGAGCCATTCATCATCCAGCATCAATCTCATCCCCATCCTTAGCAATAATCATTTCTAGGTCATGATGAAGCTTCTGGGAAATCTGCTCCCACCTCTCAATCTTCTAGCCATCAAGATACTCTGAAGCCCATTTCGCCAAGCAATCCACTGCCCTATTCAACTCCCTTAGAATATGGACAAAAGACACCACCTCCATCAAGGAACTAATCCGTAGAATCTGCTGCACCATCCTAGCCAACTGCCAGCTAACATCAACCACCTTCCTAGCATTAAGCAAATTAACCAGAACTTGTGAGTCAGACTCACAAATAACCTTTCTCCACCCCAAAGCATAGGCCTGTTCAAGAGCGAAGAGGATCGCTAGGCCTTCCATAAGGTTGACAGTTTGCACCCCTTCATAGACAGAGAAGAAGAAAACCACCATACTCGAAGAATCCCTACCAACCCCACCAATTCATGCAGGCCCAGGATTTCCCCTTGAGGAGCCATCAATATTAATACTCAGAATTCCAACAGGAGGGGGAAGCCACTTACCCATTCACATCACTTTCTTCCTTGCCTGCCTTCCCCTTCGAACACAAACTGAAGCCAAAGACATCTCTCGAAGTCCCAGTCTCTCAACCTTCTTAGCATCCTCTTTCTCCAAGGGATACACCACCTCACACTTCGCTTCCACCATCTCCCGAACCATGCCCATAATTCTCTGCCAAATCTGCTGAATTACCATCTTTTCACCTCGGAAGATTCTATGATTCTGCTCCAACCAAATCTACTAGAGAATGAAGGTAGGCCCAACATACCAAACGTCCTGTAAGAAAGAAGCCATAGCGGGAGGTCTGCCAAGACTATTCCAAAAATCAACCAAGGAGGAAGCATGGACACAAGGAATTTTCCAAGCTTCCCACCAAAAATGCCACAGCCTCAAGGAAAAAGAGCAATGAAAAAACAAATGAGCAGAATCCTCCTCCCCATTCCCACACAAAACACACATGGATGGGCCCTGAAATCCCCGCTTCTGAATATTGTCCCAAGTCAAGCACTTCTTCTAGGCTAGAGTCCAAATGAAACAATTGCACTTTGGCCAAGAAAACTTATCCCATACTCTCTGCCACCAACGAACCTCCACCCCGTCCAACTTGTGAGATAAAATAACTTGATAGCCAGAGGCAATAGTATATACACCCTTAGGGTTGGGGGACCAAAATAAAACATCTCCATTTGGGAGGGAGCAACAATTCCTGCTAAAAAGGATGCGTTGCAATTCCGCACACTCATCCTCCATACCAACCATAGGCCACTCCTCAGGGTTCTTCCACCTAGCCACCATCAATTGGCCATGAGCAGACATAGACTTAAAATCTCGCACCCTAACCCAACCAGCCACAATGAATCTTTGACAAAGGGGCAACAGGTTAGGAAACTAAGTGACAATAGGGGGAAAACCATCCCAAGAATCCAACAAGAAGTGAGCCTTTGACCCACTTTTTCAATTCCAAAACAAACCATCCTTGACGAGAGCAGCCCCTTTCTTGAGTGTACCCCAAATTACCGATCCTTTCCCCACCAAGGGATAGCGAGGAATATCCATATGAGGTATCCCCAGGAAATATTTGTGGGATAAAATCCTGGCCTAGGTCTGATCCTGCTCCACACACCACCTCCAAAATAATCTAGCAGCAAGCGCTATCCCAAACAAAGATGACTGCCTTAATCCAAGACCGCCACAGTGCTTTGGGCTACAAACAACTTCCCATCTAACCAAACTCCACTTGGAGGATAATAAATTACCAGCCCAAAGAAAATGTCTAGTTAAAGCATCAAGTTCTTGAACAAAACTAGCCGGGGCCACCACGAGCATACATCTATAAATGGGGAGATCCTGAACCACAGACTTGATCAACTAAACCCTACTAGCAAAGGACAACCATTTGTGGGTCCAATGGTTAACCTTTGTTCAAAACTTATCCAAAATACTCTGCCAAGAATCCCTGGGCATCCTTTTGATAGAGATAGGAATACCAAGATAGGTCAAAGGAAGGGACCCAATTTGAAACCTCAAGATATTAGCAATCCTCCTCTAGATAGGACCAGGAGTATTAAAGAAGAAGATTGATTACTTATATTCATTAATTAGTTGACCTGAGGCAAGAAGATAAAAATCCAACACTACACGCAAGTTTGTAGCCTCCTTGATTGTAGCCATACCCATCAGCATAGTATCATCCACAAACTACAAATGAGACTGTGGGGAAATATTACGTCCCCATCACCACCCCTGAATGAGACCCATCTCAACATTCCTTTTCAAGAACTGGCTGAGACCTTCAACAAGAAGCAAGAACAGATACAGAGAAATCAGGTCGCCCTGATGCAGACCCCAGGAAGCACAAAAAATCTCTGAGGGCTCACCATTAATTAAAACAGAGAAGGATACTGAAGTAACACAACTCATGACCCATTGAATCCACTCATCCCCAAAACCGAAAGCCCCAAGGATCTTTCGAAGAAAGGACTAGCGAACTCTTTCATAAGCCTTTGCCATGTCCAGCTTGATGAACATTGCTTTATAATTGGAAATGGCCATAGAATGAATGGTTTCCGTAGCTATAACCACCCCATCTAGAATTTTTCTGCCCACCACAAAACCACTCTACTCCTCAAAGATCAACACTTTGAGCCATCTTTTCAGCCTATCCACAATTATTTTAGAGATAATTTTATAAATCATATTACAAAGAGAAATGGGCCTAAATTGACTTAACCTATCCGCCCCATCACATTTGGGGATAAGAGCCAAGAAGGTAGAATTCAAAGCCCGTAACATTTGCTTGTTCATTTGAGATTTTTGGACAATCGCCAATAAGTCCAGCTTGATAATATCCCATAAATCTTGAAAGAACTCCACCGGAAAGCCATCAGGGCCAGGAGCTTTCCCTTTCTTCATCTGGAACACCGTTCCCTCAAGCTCATCCATCGAGATATCACTCATAAGATGCTCATTCATGTCCATAGTATCCAACGAAGGGATGCAAGATAAAACACGAGCCTCCTCGTCAGGAGCCCCCTAGGGGTCCTCCCTGAATAAAGAATCAAAATATTGTACTGCTTCACCCGAAATATCCTTAAAAGAGGAAAGAGGCTCACCAGTGTCTTTCACCAGAACATAAATTGAATTCCCATGTCGCCTGGCTTTGACAAAATTGAAGAAGAAGGCAGTATTCTTATCTCACTCCTGAAGCCATTCAATTTGTGCCTTTTGTTTCCAATAGATCTCTTCACGTAGTTCACATTCCTCTAGTACTTTCAATGCCTTGGCCTCCTCTTGAAGTAATTTAGTAGTCACACCATCCTCCCTAATCACTCTCATAATGCTATTCAACTCAGCTTGGGCAGCAAACTTGGCTTGGAAAATATTCCCAAAGCACTGTCGATTCCAATGCTTAAGCTGATATTTAACAAATTGGAGAAGCTTAGAAAAAGTATACATTGCTGTGCCAAAAGTGGGTCTACCATTTCTCCACCATTCTGCATATAATCATGAAGAGAGGGCTCACATAGCCACATAAGCTAGAACTTAAAAGGGGGCAATCGGGGCACATGAACTAAAGAGACAACAAGCTTGATAGGCCAATGGTCGGACCCCCTCCAATCCAAAATTTATGAGCTAGAAGACCACAAGCCACCAACCCAAAAATAGGACACCAGAAACTGGTCAAGTCTTTCGGAAATGCAGTGATCCCCAAGCCTTCAATTGCTCCAAGTGAAAAGACCATTATTAGGCTTAACATCAAAAAGATTCAAAGCAAAAATATTGTCCTGAAGAAGCAACGCAGAAGGCTCCAACCTTGCAATACCACCCCGCTTCTCAACCAACTCCGAGATAGCATTGAAGTCACCAGCCATAATCCATGGATAAAAAGGCACCATACTCCGGACAAATTGAATATGAGCCCACAAAAGTTTCTTACCCTAAAAATCAACATTCACATAGATATTAGTGAGGAGGATAGACTCCCCAGTCTCAAAGCAAGAAGCAATCATCGAGATAGAAGACTTGTTGGACATCCACCAAAGAGGGCAGATCTTCTGCGGATTCCAAAGACAAGCCACTCCACCCACAGACCCTTGAGCACCAATGCATTGGCACTCACCACTTCTCCACAACTTAGGAGATAAACCAAGCATGCATTCAATAGATAACTTAGTCTCCTATAGGAACAAAACATCAGGAGATTGACTTCTAACCAATTCACGAATAGCCTTTTGTCGAGGGCTGTTGTGCAAGCCCCTTGCATTCCATGATAGAAAAATCATTTTAGAGAGCTTGAGAAGTGTGAATCCAAAGTCTTAACTGACCTTGACTCCACCAGAGTTTCCCCAGCTAACTTAATCTTTTCCATATCCTTTTTCCTACCAAGCTTTGAAGATTTCTCCCCCAACCCTTTTCTGAGATCCTTTTGATGTAGACCCAAAGGAGAAGGAGAAAACTTGAGATTCTTTCCTGCATCTGAACTTGCATGTAAAGCCAGAATAGAGTTGTCTCCCCCACTCTTCTTCATTTCCACAGTAGAAACCGGCTCCACCTGGACATCCATTTGAAGGTCGGTCACCATTTGTAAAGCTCCAGAATCATGTGTATCTTGAGTAACCCCAAAAAGAGGATCCTCTTGCCCAGAACACACAGTACCCTGATCCAAGTTCACCAAGCCTGGATTCACTTCCTGCTGCCCAAGATCCTCCAAAACCTTGAATCTATTAAAACATTCTTCATCTTGTCTTTCATTCAAGGTCCTCTTTGACCTTGGTTTCTATTATGATTCCTAACAGGGGCAAAACCATCTGGACCAACCCCATCCCCGGGAATGGGATCCTTTCCCTTATCTTCCCTAGGTGAGTTGTGAGTAGGTTGAGAAATATGAGGCTCCACAGGCCTAGCCCTTGGGCATCTTCGTTGTAGGTGACCATACTCATGGCAGAGACGACATCGAAATGGAAGAGTTTCATAATCAAACGAATGCACCCAAGAATAAGGACCCATAGACATATCCAAAGAATCTAGTAATGGCTTACTTAAGTCAATTTCCACACAGATATGAGCAAAAGTTATCACCCTTTTAAATTGAGTCTATTGTGAAGAACCAACTGGCTTCCCGAGCATCAACCCCAACAAATGCAAAACATCATCCTGCCAACATTCCATAGGAAACCATGGAAGTTGAACCCACACTAGGACTCGAGTCGAAAGCTCCTCAGCAGGGTTAAAACCAGCATGCCACAGTTTAACAGAGAAACCAACCTGGTTATAGAAATAGGGACCCCCTTCAAAAACCTTGTTACGATCCGCCATACAATCAAAGGTAACCATGAAATAATTATTCGCCAGAAGCTTTATATCCATCTCACCCTCCGGCATCCAAGTCCATCGGGCCCAAGACTCTAAAAATTGCATCGATATCCGCATACCCAAAAACTTGCAATAAGAAGAGTGCCTCGAATAATAATCAATATCCTCCGCAACCATCTCCAATGGGATGACCAGTTTCGGCCTCTCCTTGCAACGTTCCAAGCATCCATTGATTTTCATGATCCGAGCCCCACTAGACGAGCCCACTCCATCTAGCCCCAGTTCCAACAAATACAAATTATTATTGAAATCTTTTGAAGCATGCATAGGAGACTTCATGCCAATTGTTGATCGAAAGTCCATTTTCGGGCAAGCACCCGAGGCCTCCCTAGGCAACATTAAACCCAAGCCACAACGAGCATACAAGCCCCCAAAAAATAAAAGACAAAACAAGGGTATCAAAAACCCCAGCCCACATGCACCACTAGATGTAGGCAGAGCCTAGAGGAGGCACCTCCAAAAAGAGGTCGCACAAGGGTGGAAAACCAGACCCAAAGGGCCACTCCACGCAGGACTCTTGCGGCTCCCAACTACACCAACCTCGCTGCAAACAACAGTGAGCAGCCCTCACACACAAGAAGAGAAAGAATGAAGCAACAGAAAAGAAAAACACCACCCTGTGCCCCCCAAAAGCACGAACAGACTCCCCTCCCAATGCAGTAGCAAGCAGAGAGCAAGAAATGAGCTAGGGCACGGATGCGCTAGCTCGATAGGTAGAGCAGTCGAGCGCCATCCTTCACTTCTATTTTTCATAACATTAACTATAATATATATTAATATAATAATATCATATAACATAATAATAAAATATTCATATATTATATTTTATTTTATGAAAAGCACAGTCTTCAAATGCGCCTCGGGCTGCGCGCTAGGGTTGAAGTCATGCATTCCATAGGCCACGTTTTTCCTTGCACAGGGGGTAGTGATATAATGGTGGGGTAGCGGCTTATACAGCCGGCCACCAAGGTTGAGGCGACTGTGCCTGAGCACAGTCGACACCCTTTTGGGGCAGTGACTGTGTTCAGACACAACCGTCCTCAGATGCTACGGACTGTCGGCAAAGCCAGGGAGAGGTGGCGGCAAGGTTAAAGTTGTGGCAGACGGTGAAAGTGGGGAGCGCGCTGGGTGCCGCTCCCTCCACCCACCTCCCATGGGGTGCGGTGGGGGTTGAGCCCCCAGCAACCCCCAACAATTTTTTATTTTTATTTTTTTTCAATTTTTTTTTATTCCAATTTTTTAAAATACTATTTAAAACCTTTTCTTTCATTTTTCAATTTCACATAATAAAATTCATAAATTTCAAAATGAACTTATCCAATTTCAACATGATCAATTTAATTAATTAATAAATAAATCTAATCCATGATTAAATTATTTATTAATTAAATTAAATTAATTAATGAAATAAATTACGTTATTAACATAATACCAGATCAATTTCAATTTCACAAGTTAAATGCATACAACCATATAGTTACCCTTTTTAACTTGCAATTAAATAAATGAAGAGAGGGAGCAATATTAAAAGCAACACAACCCAACTAACACCCGACGACATACTAGGACTAGGGTGACGACTTGGCGTGAAAACCCTAGCTACTATCTCCCAATCGAATACCGTTGGGCCATGGACACGCTTGAACTTGTGAAACCAGGTGGAGTCGATGTCCTGTACTTGTCAACCTACAAACACAAAGTATATCCACATGCATATATATGTCAAAGTTAAAACACACCGTGAAGAGGAAATCT
This sequence comes from Sequoiadendron giganteum, assembly GCA_007115665.2. NCBI lineage: Eukaryota > Viridiplantae > Streptophyta > Pinopsida > Cupressales > Cupressaceae > Sequoiadendron > Sequoiadendron giganteum. Next base: position 309,765,513 of record CM021104.1, on the reverse strand, counting down.
TGGAATCGTAGGGCGCTCGCAAGTGAGTGATACAATCTCGTCCCGTTCACCAATGCAATATTACTAAATGACGAATCTAACATCATTAATATGATCAAAAGCATAAAAATCATTAATTCAATTATCCACTATGCTAATTCAAAGCATGCCATAATGATAACATCAGAAAAATACACCATCACACCAAATATAACATTCACATCACTTTACAGATAACGATCAGATAACAACCGAGTTCTAAGCCAAAGCACTTAACAGAACATAAGGCATAACCAACCGAACACTGTTCGATCAAAAGAGAAAAACAGAGGGGTCCTACACAAATTAAATAATAATGTGACTTGAAAGATCTAGAGTACTAGGGTCAACCTTCCTAACATAAGTTGTACAAGATAGTTTCTACAAAATCGAATCACTCTCACTTCCCACACCCTACTCTCAGGCGACGTGTTGATGACAACATTGCACAAGCAACTCGTTTAATGTGTATAGTTTACATGCCATGTTTATGCATGGTTATATCATCATTAATGGTTTATATGCTATTTTTTAAAAAAATCGACAATATTTTTTCCCAATGTGCAAAAATTAGGGCATGACATGATTCATTGGACAACTAGCTAGATCATGTTCTTGCCGCATCCTTATTTATCACTAACAATATTATTTTGGTGTCTCCTTGGTTAAAATATATATTGATTCCTTATTATTTTGTGTTAGTTCATTATACAAATAATCCTATATATCTTGATATTTTCCATAAATGTACATTTGGATCTTTGTTTTGAACTATGACCCATTTTAAATAAATTTATTCAATATTTCCAATGATATTACTTCTACTTTAGCCATTAACTTGATGGATATAGTTTCATTTTCTTTGAAAATAGAATTCTCTCTTATCTTGTACTCCTAATTATTAGAGGGTGAACCCACAAAAGTGGTTTACAATTCTAGTGAAGAAGGAAAAGTTGTAAAAAATGACCCCATGCAAAAAAAAATGGTTTTTGGGGGTTCGAATGAACTTCTGGTTCGAACAAATCCAAATGATAGAACCCCCCTTTAAGCGAACCCATTTAATGTCGGGTCCCATATTTCTCAAAAAAATAAGCAAAAATAATGCTTGTGGAAAGGGGGTTCGAATGTACCAGGGGTTCGAATGAACCTTGGTTCGAGCGAACCCCTAGAGGTTCGCTCAAACCCCCCTTTTCCCCCATTCTCCCCCTCTGGCACAAAAAATCTCCATAATTTTTCCCTTCGAAGCTCGGGTTGAGGATGAAAATGGAGGAGAATTCACAGACCCAACTAGATGATGGTAGTCTTCAGAATGAGCTATCCAACGAATATAATTTTAATATGTTTTGGTTTTATTATGTATTTGTTTTTTAGTTTCATTAAACATAGCTTTTTATTCAAATCAAGCTCTTTGTTTTGCACATGTGGAAAAATAGCAAATTATCAAAATATAATTCCAAAAAATATGTGCGATCTAGGTATTGATGTCCTTGATCTAGTAAAAAAATCAAAATTGAATTTCGATACATACAAAAAAAGATATGTTGTATACGGTCCGCTTATGTTTGAATTGTAATTAGTTTGACTTCGAAACTTGATTAAGGAAAAAATATTCAATAAAAAACTATGAAACCAAATGAAAGGTCTAGATATCATAGTTACAAATCTAAATTCAAAAAAAAATAGAATTTTATCCTTCATTGAAAAAAAAAAATTTGTATACAGTGAGCGTCACTCCATAAAAATGTTGTTTACTGAAAAAAACTAATTTTTGAATGAGATGGAAAAATAAGTGCAATCTGATTCCAAATTTTTTGAAAAAAATATATTTAGAATCTACAGATAAAATTTCACAAATCACAAGTTTGCATCATCTTCAAATTCCTCACGGTTTAGCTGCTATAAGTGCCTAAAAGTGAAGATTTAGTTAGAAAAAAATATTTTAGTGTTCAATTTGACCAAAAATTGTAAACTAGTATTGTGGGATCACCCTAGACTTTTTCTTGTTAGAGTGGTATAGAAAACTCCCCTTAAATTAAATATTTAAAACATGTACTTAGAAATGTCCAAGGATATTTAAACCACAATGGAATATTTATAGAATTTAAAAAATGATTTTATCATAATCTACAAATTTTTGTGTTTAAACATAGCTAAACCTTGATGTTGAATTAGGAATATTAAGAATCCGTTTACTTTTTCTCCTTCCCACATTTTGATTGTATGCATCTTTTTCTAGAGGTATAAAACTCTAGATTTGTTATTTACTTCATATATTGAATATTATTTGTATTTAAACTTGATAAGTTGTATTGATAGTATCAATGTATCTATAAACTTGTTCATTTAAAAAGATGGTGATGAACATCAATTATTTTATCTTCATTTTATTTAATCTTTTTATTCATCTCCATTTGGATAACTACATCTTTTCTTACATGGAAATCTCTCATAAATCCTCACATTGTAGGACGATATTCATTTTTATTTCATATTTGCTAGTTCAATCCATTAAATCACTTTCTTACATGTGAGCAATACTTTTGCATCAAGTTTTTTTAATTTCCTTACTTCCAATAGTCTTAACTAAGATATAAAGACTAGTTGAGATTCAATTAAGAAAAATATTACATAAAATATGACAACAAAAATAAATGAAACTTTCTAATAGTGAAGATACATAAAATCATTCTTGAAGTGATTTATTTATATTAACCACTAAGACTTATTTTTTGTCACTAAAAAATCATATAAAAAATTGTAACCTTCTTTTATGATTGGCTTGTATAAACCTTTTAAATTACGCAAATGAATCCAATAAAATATAGATTTATATAATTTTTCAAACTCTAAAAATGACCTCATTAATATGAACCTTTTGAAATACTTTATTGAAAAATAAAATTTCAAACATTTATATAAATATAAAGAAAAAGGGCAGCTTACAAAAATATCTACCTACTCTAGCTAGATTATGCGCACCATGTGCATGTGTCAATCAAGATAGTCTCTATTATTGCAGAGTAGATTATGCACGACTACTTTTGCTGACAAGTGCATCCCTTCAATTCCGTTTTGGAGCAACGACTTGACTCCACAACAAGAAAACTTTTTCTACAGTAGAAAATTTGATTGCTTTTAAGATGCCTCCTTTCTTGTTCATCAACATTCATTTCTGTGTTCAAGTTTCTCTTTGCTCTGCATGTGCTGTGTAAGCAGTTCCACTGCTTTATTAGTTTGATTTTCTCTACATGTGAATAGCAATAGAAAGAAAGTAAACAAAATGGTGAGGGGTAAGATTGAAATGAAGACCATTGAGAACCATATCAGCAGGCAGGTAACCTTCTCCAAGAGGAGAAAAGGACTCTTCAAGAAAGCAAATGAGCTTTCTGTTTTATGTGATGCACAAGTTGCTGTCATGGTTTTTTCCAGCACTGGGAAACTTTTTGAGAATACAAGCTCCAGGTTAGTTGGGTTTAGTTTTCTTACTTTTATTTATTTCATCATATTGATCTGTCTTCTGCCATTTAGATAATCTATTGTATTTGTGTGCATATTGCTATCTAACTAGTTGACTGAGTTTTACAATTTTATTTTCTATCTCATTCTCATATTTAATATGTTATCAGAACACAATATTTGGTTACAATGGTTTGGTGATAGGTTATATTTAAAGATCTATTTTACACAACTAATGTTTAATCAATTTCAACCTTATTTGTAGTGGCTTGGCTTGCCAAATAGGATATAGTTAAACAATTTATTAAGATAAAGAAATGATCTATAAATAATTTTTCTTATAATCCATGAATCAGGCCAGCAGATCTATTTCCCTTTCTGGATCTGTCGAACTGCTTAATCTGTATCTGTTAATAAGATCATTCTAGTATAAATCAAGCCAATTGACTTTATTTCCCTCTTTGCCTCTCTATCTACTTATTGTGTGTCTGCTAATAAGATCATTCTAATATAAATAAGGCCAATATATTTTATTTTCCCTTCTGACTTTCTGTCGGCTTATTGTGAATCTGCTAATAAGATCTTTCTAGTACAAGGATTTAGACAAGAGAAGGACTGTATTAATTTAAAAAATGTATACTTTTTAGATATCATTTTTAACAAGGACAAAATCACCATACATAGATCAGGGCCTAGATATTTTTATAATTAAATGTATGCAAAATTTTATAAGGGTTATCAAATAAAAGAAGATATTTAGAGAGATTGTCTAAATTCATATAGAATTATTATTATACATATAATTTTATTTGTACTAAGGTATATGTCTTAAGGGCATTTTTGAAAAAATAATTGTCATAAAAAATGTTGGGTTGCTTATGAGTTATTGTTTACAACATTTTGATGATGACTCACATAAGATGATCTAGAAATAGATGTCAAAATATTGTTGCACAAAAGTTTTACCCAACTTCTGAGAAAACCCAATGCTTCTAGACCTAACACAATTTTGTCTATAAATTTAGATTTAAATCTCTTTTCAAATTAAAACAAAACAGATTGTATTTAGGTTTTACAGTTTGCACTGTAATATATTATTATCAAATGAGAAGTGACTAATTAATCTTATGATGGAACCTGCTAAAAGCATGAAAAGCATTTTAGAGAGTTACTGTAAAGTTTCAGGCCTTCAACTCTTCCAAAATGAACATGAGGTAAGAAATTATTGAAAGAAAAATCTACAAACTTTGTTAGTAGTATCAATATTATCTTGATACTACAATGCATTTTATGTCTGTGTCCATTTTCTTTGATAAAAGCAGCATATGCTATGTCAATTTGCAACATACAAAAGGGAAAATGAGAAGCTTCATGTAAAACTAAGGTAATATTTATCAAGTTAAAATATTAGGGTTTTCTAATTTATGATGCATTTAAATGTAAATATTAGTTCTCACTAGATCCTCTCTTCTGCAGGCTTCTCCAAGGTGAGGATTTGGAGTTAGTGCCATTAAATGAACTGGATCACCTGCAACAAACTCTTGAACTTGCAAGAAGGAAAATTAGAGACAAAAAGGTAAGTTTACAAGAGAAATTACTTCTCTCACCATATCTCTTTATCTTGGGAAATGATGATTTTTCAAAAAAATAATATCAAAATTATAATATATTTATTTTATTTAAAAAAATTTAAAACAATGAAAATATAAAATAGTATTAAATTCTCAGAACATAAATGATTATTCATTTGTCATGATTTAATTATCTGAAATTTTAATAAAATATTTGTAATTTATATTTTCAGAATATTGTAGTTATACATATTGTTTTCTAAAGTTTATTAAGAGTTCAAGATTTGAAATTTAATTATGTAACATTATTTTCCATATCAATATTTCAAATCACATTTCCTAATTCATAATTGAAATGATCGACAAATTAAATAAAATAAAAATCTTTAAAAAAATGAATCCGTTTAAATTTTTGATAATTTTAAGAGTATGATAATCTGAAGATTTACAAAGCAGGTTGATCAGTTGGAGTACCAATGTAACCACACAAAAAATAAGGTAGAGATAATATTCTTATCCTGCAATGCCTTAATCTATTTATTTTTTTCATTTTATTTATTTTTAATATGTATAAGTAATAAATTATTATTCATGTTCTATGTTTAGGTGGTTGGATTGGAACAACAATTTACTCTTCTCAATCAAAAGGTGTGTAACAAATTAATTTAATAATGGTTGGAATATTAAGATTTACATAATAAAGTCACTTTGGTGATTTGTAGTTTATTTTTATTATTTAATAATTGCTTACATTTCCTTAAGTTAGTAGTTCAACAAATTATATTTGAAATGTATTATAAAAACAATATTATAAAACATTTATTATTATTATTTTATATTTTATACTTAATGCTCTTGATTTTTTCAATAATAGTGTTATTTAAAAATATCCAATAATTGTTTTAAAGTTTTATATTTTATACTCCTTCAATATCAATGCTCTTGATTTTGTCAATAATAATATTGTTTAAAAATATCCAATAAGTATTTTAAAGCACATTAAAAAGATACTGTTTTGGCCTCCCGCCTTCTGATACGTGGGTGATGGGATATTTTGTCTTTGTCTTGACTCTTAATCTCTCACAAATACTTATTTTGTAAGCTTCTGTTGTACTCTTATGTAATTTCACTTTCTATTTTATCTAAAAAAATAAGATACCATAAAAAAATCAACCTGAATGAAACATAAAACATGCTCCTTATGTTTTTGTTTTCATTCTGATGATGGATCATGGAATGTGATCAAAAATGTTGATGCAAAAAGTGTACACAATCGAATTCAGAATCAATTTATTATAATTAACATGAATTGTAAAAAATTGATATCATTCACAAAACATATTTTTTCTTATATGATTGTTAATCTTTAATTACCCAGAAATTTATTATCAAAGGGTGAACTGCTCAGTCAATTGATGTCTATTTCATGTATTTATGTAAATTGTTGTTTTGTAATAATGGAACACAAGGTAGAATTGCTAATGAACTCATAAAAATTGTGACCCAACAACTGCTTTTGTTGATTTGTGCAGGTTATTGAAAACCAATATGTCTATGGCCAGGTATTCTGTGGAGCAGAAGACGTGAATCCTGTTGACAATGCCCTTTATCTACCAGAAATTCGTGTGCAGCCAATCCAGCCCAATTTGCAGCAGTGAATATTAAATAAAAAATAATGGTTGATTTCTTGGTAACAACCAGGCTAGAATACAGCCTGGAATAGATAGGATGAGTTGTTTTCAGTGTTAAAAATATTATACTATATATTTGAATTTGTGGTTATGTATTAATGTTTTATTAATACCGTTTGATGATTATAATATGATTGAATTAATGCATATTGTATGTTTATTTAATTTAGAATTTTACTATTGTAGAATGAATGTACATTGAAATTTTAGATTTATATTTTTATCATATTAAAATATATTTTATATTAGAATTATTTGTGTAAAATTGTTGTATTATCAGTTTGTATTTAATATTCATAGTTTCATTTATGAACATTTTTGTGCATGCAACATATTTATTGATGGTGTTTTTAGAAATTAGCAATATAGTGTATTGTTTGAAAAGTTCTAAATTTTCAAATTATTTTTTATTGATTTAGGTATCAGTTATGTATAAAATTGCCATTCAATGTTTTGGTAAATAAGATAATAAGAAGCTTTGGTAATCAGGATAATTTATAATCCATTTTTTTTGGTAACTATGACACTATAAAGATTTGACAATGGTGATTTGGTTAAAGGGACAATAAGAAATCTTAATAGTTAAGACAATGAAAGTTATTTGGGAACAAAGATAATGAGAAGTTTTGGTAGCTATGATAGGGAAGATGATTTGATAGCTAGAACAATCATGTTTTGGTAGCCACAATAGATAAAGATAGAGCATCATTTTCTCTTGGTGCTCTTATTTTCTTTCATCCTGATGATGGATAATAGAGTGTGATCCGAAATGTTGATGCAAAAACTAACACACAATCAAATCCAAGAATCTTTTGCAATCTTAACAATATGGATTGTGGAAAATTATTATCTCTAAAAGATAGAGCAATTTAAATAACCAAAAAATTGAAGTTTCTATAGCCATAATAAGTGAAGGAGAATAAATTTTGATAACGGAGACAATGAAGTTTTGGTAGCCATGGTAGGTGAAGGAATAACATTTATGGTGAATTATTAAGAGTGTCATAATTCAACAAGTTGCTGTTTAGACAGTTGTGTTTGTCTTGTCTATTGTCTTTATCCTATTCCAACTTTTGATATCTCAAACTCAATAGAAAAAAAATGAAATAATTAAAAAGAAAAACATAATTAATTTATAATTATATATTAATATTTTATTAATAATACATTCAATAAATAATAATTAAATTCCAATAAAAAAATATAAAATATAAAAAATAAAGCTTTTATAAAAGTTTAAAAAAATATAATCAATCACTCTCCACATAATTATTTGATATTATTTATAAATATAATTTTATTATTATTTCTACACATTTAATCTTAATCCTACATTTTATTAGTACCATGATCCTTGCCTGGGTAATGAAGTTTTCATCTTTTTAATAATGCTTGTTGCCTACCATCATTAAATAACACATTCCTATGAATAATTTTAAATATAAACTTAATAAGGAGGGATCAAGAACAGTGAGATGTACAGTATTCATTGCAGGCACTTAATATCTTTACAGCAGATAGGTGTGAGGAGGGGGTGTTCTAGATTTCCAATGTGGTGGGGCGCAACAGACAATCACTCAGTACCCTCATCATGTTAAATCATTCATGACGTGGCCATATATCCTTCCAACTCCAAATTGCAGTTGATATGGGTTGTAGGTCTTATGGATTCTGCAACAGCCTATGTGGACCAATCAAACTGGATCACTAATGCTTCAAATGCTATATATACCCCATAGTTATAACAGCTACCAGTTTTATGGGTGAGGAGGAGGATGGTATAAAAAGTAGAATTATTTATAAAATTATTTAAATAATTTGTTTTCTTAAAAAGTTGGTGGTATTGATATACGTAAGCATTATAGATGAAATAGTCTAGATATCTAAATACATTTGGTCAACTAAAATTTAATATAAATATTAATATTGTTTTCCTTACATTATATATAATTGTAATAGTGAAGTATTTATTTTTTCTCTATTTTCAAATATTTTTTAATATAATAATTTATTAATAGTATAATTATTTATAAAGTAGAAATCATTTTCTTAATCTTTCCTTATTATTACTTATACATATTCTCTTGTTTCATTTATGTTCTCACACTCATCACATATATCATTTCCCTTATACTTGAATATAAGTTACCAACCCAGATCTCTTTCTTTGCTCCATCATCATTGGGTATTCCTATGGGTGTAGGATCAATGTGTAATGTCTTGTGATTTATTTTTGTATGACTATCATTGATCTTTGATTTGGTTTCACTACTTTTATAAATGATAGTATTTTGTATTACCATCCATGTGTTTGTTCGATGATGTTTTGTAGTGGCATCTATATTATTAATCAAGTATTATGGGATGCATATGTTATATCTTTATATATTTGATTTATTATAGTGCTTCAACTTGAATATTTTAACTATATATATCATGTGGTAATTTTATTATATTTAACTCAACATTATAGACTATTATTGATTTTTACATCTTAATGTAAGGTCAAACAATTTGTAGATGATTTCTAGGTGCATGTAATGATTTATTATTATATTTCATTTGGGTATTATTCTATTTTAGGCATTTTTTGCATTCCTTAAGCTATTCCTATATATTGTATGTATGTCAAGTGTTTCACCTAAGTGTCCATGTACATATGTTTTTTCCTATAGTGGTAAAATTGAAGAAGGTGGAATTAAATAAAACGTGTTTTGTTAACAACAATCTCACTCAATTCAAGTGTGAGATGAGTCATGTGAATCCTTGTGAAAATTTTGATATGAATAAATAGTGATTCTAAAACCCATGTGTTTAAATATATAACATGAATGGATCTTTTGCATGTTTTTATTTTATCTTATTCCATTGCATTTAAATTTTGTTTCAAAGTGTCTATTTGTCATGTTTGAGGAATATTTCATATGCTTTGAATTAAAAAGATAATATTTGTTCTTTAGTGTAAAAGGGTTTATTGTATTATTTTATTTATTTTCAAAGAAAATTAAAACATTTTCAATTTGTAATGCCTACCCATTTGTAGCCTTGAGTTGTTAGATCTCAACATCATCTCCAATATGTGTCAAGGGATGAAATAGCTGTCTTTGTGCTTGTGCCTCTTGGTCATCTCCAATATGTTTACTAGTGGTTTAGATTAATCATTTTTGTTGATCATTAAAGCTTGCGCCTCTCTGAACAACCTTATGGGAAACTCAATGAATGGGGGACCAAATTGCACCTCACTAAATGACCTCTAGGATTTTTTAAGAAATCCGACTCTTCTTTGTGTTTGGGGGAAAATGGGTAGAGAGAAATGAAAATAAAACATAAAGATGGCGATGCGCCAAAGCTTTTAAAATATCTCAAACTAGTGATTCTTTTAGTGGCTAATATTCACCAATTAGCTAATTGTTGAAATTTAGGAATCCAAAATTGGCTAATAGTTCAAGCTATAATGTGACTTGAATTGCCACATTTTTACAAAAAAAATATTATAATCTTATTTAAATCGCCAAAGAATTTATTTGATTAAAAAAATTGCACAATATTTGATACATGATTGGATCAGATTCGCCTATATTTTAGAAATTATTGTAGAAATATATATTAATTCAACAATATTATATCATAATTATTAGTTTCTTTAGTATCATATTTCCAATATTTAGTTTCCAACATTAGTTTACAATATAATCTAATGGCCCTTGTTATATTCCACAAGGTAAAATGTACCTACAATCTGTAATGCTCATGGGGCCCACAATTTAGAGGCCTCATGAGCATTATAGATCATGGGTACATTTTATCTCGCATAAAACAACGAGGGTCATTAGATCAAATCATCTAAAATAAAATTTTGGCCCATGCGAATTACAAATCGTGGGTACATTTTACCTTGCAAAATATGATGGGGACCATTAGATTATATTTTAAAACAATGATAGCAAGTAAATATTATAGTCTACCCCTTAAACCCATCAATAATTTCCATCCTTAGGCCCCTACTTTTCAATAAGATTTTTTTTTCAATTGGATAGATTTTCTATCATAATTAATGCATTTTGCTATTATTTTTCAAGATTCGCCAAAAGATGTAAAAAAAATTGCCAATAATTTTTTGATAAAAAGGAAATATTCATGAATAGAAATTAATATTTTTTCCTAAAATATTGAAAGATTCACCAAGATTTTATATATTTTTTTGATGGGGGTTTCTTAAAGTTATCACTATTTCAAACCTTAACTATTTCTTATAACTGATAAGATAGACACAAAATTCCACAAACCCTTCATTGTTGGGAAGAGAATGAGTAGCAAAGGCTAGAGAAAGCATAATGCACTCTTTCAAATCTCCCCATGGGAAGCATCCATTAAGGTCCAATTAGTAATAAGAAATCCCTAAAGATTGACAAAATTATTTAGATATTTACAAAATCCTTCCTCCTTTACAACATAATATGAAAAATGGCATATCTTTTATAGAAAATGAAAGAGTCTAATGGACAAGATCCAATTTCTTAAAGATAGCATAGAACATAGAATCTAATAGAATATAAAATAATTAATTCAACTATAAACGTAAAGTCTTAACACAATATTCTCAACATGAATGAAATAAAAAAAGGAACTTGACAAAGGCCATAAAATGCACAATCCCAAAGATATATTCCTAATAGATCAAATTCTTATAATATATTAACTAAAAATAGAGCTCAGATGCCTATCCAATGCTAGTCTCAATTAAATACAACATGCCAAAGAGAAATAAGCAGCATTTTGTAAAAATCTCCTACTTCTAAAAAATTAGAGTTGCCTAAAACAATATATATTCTTCTAAAAAGATTTTTTGAAGAAGTTCCAGAACTCCTTCACTGCTACCAAACCCTTTTATAACTAGAAGAAGAGAACACCACCACAAACAATCTAGAAAAAAAAAATACCAAGTGCCTAAATCTAATAGCTCGCAATCCAATCATAGATTTTTATTAGATCACAACAATCCTCACTCATACAGTCTCAACTGCTTCATTAATGGTTTCACATATTTAGCAAAGATATACTATTGGAAGACAATCAAATTTTAACATGGCCTGGAAAAATTTGATCCACTGGCTATGGAGATTGATGACATTAACTCAAAGGTTCCACCCCAAAAGTAATACATCCATTTTGCTTCCCAATGAGCTCCACACCAAAAGATCTTTTCATGAAAAATATAGAATGCTTGATGAAAATAGATGATGTTTCAAGCGAGTGGGTGATTTCAGATTTTCTGAGAGTGGTTTTGAAGAAAATCCTTGCCAAGCTGACACGCGTCTTGGTTCAAGCCCAAAATAAAATTGAGGTTTATAAATCCATGCACCCACCACGTGGTGCATTATACGGATCTTTATGTGAGAGTAGTCTTTGTCCTTCAAGCATAGATCCATCCCAATGAAGAAAGGAAGAAAGGGCCCAAAAACCAAAACAAATACTCAAAGGAAAAAATGTTTCACAGTTTTGGTGACTCATAGGGGGCCTTCACTTGTGGACGCATGAACCTATATCTCTGATAACTCTTGGATTTTGAGGAAGGCGATGTGTTGTGTCTCCCACTCAACATCTGTGGGTCAGATGAGGGTGCGCAAAATCTTATATGCTTGATCCAGATCGAGGAATTCTTTAAAATAAATGCCTCCTCACCTTGATGAAACAACTCAGATGTGGTAGTATAGTCGAGAAAGAAGGATTTCCCTCTTGATCTCTTTGATAGTGTGTGATGGCCTTAGATCCTAGAGTTTTGTGGAGGCTTGGATTTTGAGCCTGATTGCATCCATGATCTGTTTGATTGTTAACACCCCTATATTTGATGAGAAAAGGGTAGGTAATCCGGATTTGAGAAGAAATTTGATCTCCTCCTTGATCTCACTAACCTTATTATTCAACACTTCCTGAAAAGCTTTACTTTTTGACATGACCTTGTGGCTAGTCATGAATTCGTTTACTTTCCTCGAGGCTGCCCTTCAGTCAAGAATTATAGTGTCCCTTAAATCTTCTTAGGTTGCTTTACATAGTTTTGAGATAAAGCTTCCTGATTCTTTAGCTCAGGGGGCGTATGTGTGGAGAATTTGGTCGACCGTTGGGCCAAGTTTCACATTTAACTCCTGAGAATCCTTTAGAAACTGTAAGATTGGTTTCATGGCTACAAATGCAACTATGATTCTCTCCTAATGAGTAGATATCCATTTTTTAGTATCGAAAGGATCTCAGATCCTTGTGTCGTAGCCAATTCTTGCTAGAATTGGGACTCTCTTGCTTTCATGTTTTTTCCATTTGACTCTTCTCTTGGAGAATGTTTGTAAGCTGAAAGCATAGCTTCTCAATCTCCTCATCACGAGTCTACAAAATAGAATCAATGTATTTCTTTTCTTGTTTCACTCTTTCTATTTCATTCTATGCCTTCTGAAGGTTGTCAGAGGCATTGGATTGGATACTATCCAATTTTTTCTACATATCCTCCTTTTATTTATCCAGCTCATGTAGCTCCTTTTGTAGCCCATCAGATACAACATTTGTTCTAGCTATATCTCTATCTAGCTTTTTCTAACTTCATAGATTTTCTACATTTGTCTCACATTCAACTATGATCTCACATTTCAATTTTTCTATCTCAACATGAAGCTGACCCTTCTAACTTTAGGCCTCTTCAAGCAACTTATTTGCTTCACCTTGTTGACCCTATATCTACCCTAGGCAGGCCATTTCTACATCCTTTCCTTTGACTTCCACCTAGAGCCTATTTTCAATGGCTTTTACATTTTCCAACTCTGCCTTGCACTTCTTTAATTTTTGTCCATCCTTTCATAGTCGGTGTAGACCATCTTGTGAGTTTCTTTAGCAAAAACCACTTTGTCACAAATGATAGTTTATTTCAAATTGAGGCCTACACATCTGATGTCATAATCTTTGAACTTCATTTCTACTTTTGGATTGGATGTTAGTGGCCTCATGGAAGCAATCATAAAATTATTCCGCTCCTTATCAAAATAGGCTTCAATCTTCTAAGTTGTTGGTTTCACCATGGCCTTTATTTGTAGTTTCTACTTTCTTACTTGTTGGGCTAGTTTTGTTGCGTCCATATGGCTCCAAAGACTCTATGCCCAGGGTATCAATACTTTGTGTGGAAATCAAATCACATAGAGGCATACTTAAGAGGGTGATGAAAGGAGAGGCTTCAAGTGTCTAAGGTTGTGTAGAGGTGAAGGGAAGTGTAATCATGGAAAAAGGTGGGATACCATATGTGGAATAAGAATGAGAGATACCCATCAGAGTAAAAGGGGAAGTGGCTGGAAAAAGAGACATTTTCTTGGTAGCATATGAGGGTGGTCAAATTGGTAACATGGATGCATCATTTTTTTCAATGGGTTCCCTTGATAGGGCGATTAAAAAATTAATAACGATCGACACGGATGATGCTCACTCAGCGTGTAGGATTTCCTCATGGGTTTCCTTATCAAATATGATTGGGGGTGTGTTCAAGATGAGGACATTGGAACCCACACACGAAGGTGCTTTTCAACAGATGAGGGGGTTGGAGCAAATAAAGCTATAATAGAAGAAAGAAGGGTGTGCACAAGACTTACTTGGGATGTTGAAGCTAAATATCCTGGTAGAGCAGACTTCGTATCTACTCAATATGCTTTGTTCGCCCAAGTCTTGGACTTGTCTCTTCTTCATAGGGGATGAACTGGTGGATTCAAATTCCTTGGTGGTCGATCCCACAAAAGCTTGGGCTCTTATAGCTGTAGCAGAGCTCTTTGGGGACCTTTGGGTCCTTTTTCTCTTTGGTGGGGCTATGATCTACAAGCCTTTTTTTTTTAACCTTTTCTTTTATCTTTTCCCATGTTGGGCTCCTGAGGTTGGGAGGTGTAGAGCGGTACTTCCTCCAGTCCAATCTCTCAATCTGATTCAAGATTACTATTATTGGTTTTGGCTTCAACATCATAGATTTGGTCAAAATTCTCATCATGTGACGTAATGTCTCCATACATGGAATTGAGGTGCTTGATTTCCTATTAGAACCTCCAAAAATTTTCCCTTTATCTTTTCGACCATCCCAGCTTCTTCAACTGTGTTTTGAGGGACGGGGTCATATAATGCTTTGTTGAAACTTTGCCACCCAAACATAGAAATCGAGCCATGGTGGATGGTCAAATGGTATAAATCTAGGTCGATGTAGACCTTTGTGCTCTCCTCAATCTAGTTCATTCTTGACTCAAAGTACTCCTTCTTTTCATGTTTTATATCGTGAGATTCCTTACTAGATTGTAACTCCATGTGTCATAGATGAGGACCAGGCCTAGGTGAGCCAATTTGTTAGTCAATACATCCCACTCTTCGCTTTTCACAAGTGTTACTTGAATATTGGCAATGGTGAGGGGAATTGGGTAAAGCAATTTTTTATCTCTTGTTACCATAGGCTTTTTCGAAAATAGTTGCTTGACAAAATGCCTCCAAAGTGAAGGTCCTATCTAGTAAAAATTTAGGGAGCCTAATAGGCTCCTCAATAAAACCATGAAATTTGATGAAGGAAAAATTGGCTCCCAAGAAATAATCCACTGGGTTCTGATGGCCTTTCATCGATTATAAGGCTATAGGGGAAAACTGACTCGGATGACACATAGACAAATCTAAGAGTACTGGTTGTAGGAAGTAGTCATCAAATGAGTAATAATCCCATGTCTTGGAAAGCACATTGGTCTAGACCAAAACTGGCTAGTATAACCCCTTTACATCAAACTTAAAGAGTGATAAATACCCTCTGAAAATTCAAGGTTTTGATGTAAAATCAAATGTGCTAGAAAAGAAGATTACCTGAATTGAAAAATGGTGCCATAATTTCTTAATTGATCCAACATATTTTCTACCACTACATCAACAAAATCAAAAAACTTTTGGCTCTTCTCCCTCTTGAGCATGAAAGCCAAGCCCATTAGGAATTCATAAAACTTTTATTCGTCTTCAAAACCATAAATACAAGCTAACATTGCAAAAATGACCTATACATCAGATTTGAACTTTCTACATACTACAGGGAAGACAAGGTGATTGCCTTTCATCTTCTCATTTGTTTCATCCATATAAAAATTTAATTGTTTTCTTTTGGTCCTCAAGAAATCCTCCATTATTTTTTGTTTGAATCTTTCAGCACCCCAGTTTATAGGGATGCACAACATATCCTAGATGGTTGTTGCATTGATTGTAACCCTTAATCTATTGCCACTAATAACCCATATTTCTTTATCTAGTCTTTTTGTACATGCATCCACCAGTTCTAGAAATGAGTGTACGACGGGTAACATGAATTGTGGCAAACCACAATACCAGAGCCGCGTCACGAAGGCTTCAGTTGCCCCATGGGGGACTAGGTCATTTTCTACATTTCCCCCTCCATAAGGTTTTTAGGGTTTACTTGCAACTTTGGGTCGAAAATATTTTCTAGAAAATCTTTAATTGCCTCCTGCTTAATGGGGTTGCCTACCTATATGGTTTTAGTGTGACAAAAACTACGCTCTTCCAACGTTGGGGCATTAGAAAATGAATCCTTTCCAAAGATGTTGGTGTAGCCTAGTTTGGAATGTGAGACTCCAACCTGTCGACCAAAATATGATGTATGTGCCATTGTTGTGTTGAAGGATTTGCAAAAAGTTTCTTTAGAGAAGCAACTACTTGATATTTTTGATACTTTGCAAAAAAAATATTTTTTGGTGCATTTAATTTTCTTGCACGTACATGCAATAAAGCATTGTCGTTACCACTAGATTGGTAAGTGTTCCCAATGAGGACATACATGTGGAGTAGGGTTCGTATCCCTTGGGAATACAAACTCTACTACAAGAATGTAATTAGTACATTCCCTTCACCACTTTATTCACAAATAAGCCTTACGTGGTGGGAAGCATGCCATTAGCAATGGAAAACATGCTTTGAGTAGTGAAAATTACTTGAAAAATACATTTATATTTAGTTTCGTAGGGTTTAGTGCTTTAAGAAATGTATTTTTTCATAAGTAAGCAAGCTAACATTGGTGATCACAATGGACACATGGAAATAATTAATATACGAGAGCCTTTACTTCCCAACCCAGGAATTAATTTATCAAGGCTTGGTTTTAGATATTTTGTACGATTCATCCCTCGCCTCCTATCAACTTGATATTTTTTCTATTACCATCCAATGGGAGATGGATTTTCCATTCGTTGAGCTTGCCTACACATTTTTTCTATAAATAGCAACATCAACTTAGCAAAAACTCATTGAATTAGCTTTTGAGTTAGTAAGCTTCTCTCATTGTATTTTATGTTTTGCTAGCCTTTAGCTTGCTTGTTGTTGTCATGGCTAGCTTAGGTACCCCCATTCGGCTCTTGAGATGAAAGCTACAAAATTCATTCATGGGCGAAGTGAGTTGCAATAGAATCAAATTCCTGGTGGGAAAGAATGATCACCTTGTTGTCGTGGCATTCAAATGGGTTCTTGGGAAAGATTACATGAAGCATGAGAACTAGTTGCGATGAAACTCCAACATTGTTTCCCATTTTGTGGCTTCCTTGAAATATTTGGACATCTCCAAGCCCTAGATTATCAAACAGTGCCACACTATGATTGATTTATCATACTTGGATAGGCTCGATGAGATTGTGCAAATGGCTATCCCTAGTGGCGGCATCCCGAATACCATAGATGTTTGTAGGAACATCAACTTTGGGGAAGCAGTGACCTAGCTACCCTTTGTCACTGACTTACACACCATGGACTTTGAGAGGCATTCCTCACTATCTCAACCCATGACCTCCTTCCTATTGAGGGAGTACAAAGGAGAGCACATTCTTGGGCTCGACTAGAAAAATCATTTCAAATTCCTAGTGTATAGTCATGGTGCTGAGGGTTGAGGTTTGTATCGTGTCATGCCCATGTGTGCTATGATGTTAACCCCCACTATTTACCTATTGGAGAATAACTTGAAGAAATTCCATTTAACTACTTGATGGATGGAGGCTTTAGTTTTTACTACTCATTTTTTGTAGCCTCCCTTTTCTCTTTTTGGAATGTATCTTTTTTTGGGTTTTCACGAGGAGGTTTCAAACTTCTCTCAGAGCCTTAGGCTTTATATGTGCATCATATTATAAATAATTTTAATGAGCATAGATATAATAATTTTCTATTATTCTTGTGTCACTCTTATGGCTTATTCACAAAAAAATATTATATTTTATAAAAAAAATTATATGTGGTAGATAACTGTAAAAATTTAAAAAAACTACGTGGTTTAATGGAATAATTTTAGATGAATACCATTTATCGGTTACCCAAAAAATTTCCATCCAAATCCTCTAGCTCGTATGCCTTTCTTTCCTTGCATGCATGGATTTGGAAAGGGACCCTCTAGGGAGTCAAATTTAGCATGCTACCCTGGTTTCACAACGCGTTCGTCATACTTTAGCACAAGGCTTCCCTCTTTGAATTCTGGGCTGGAGGTCTTTTTATCAAATCATTTTCTTACTATCTGTTGGTGCCTGATCAAGGTGTCATATGCATTTTCTCCTTTTTCTTTGAGGTTTAGAAGTTCTCCCAATCCTACTTCTTTTCTGCTATTTTCTTCAATTTCTAAAGCTTTCAACAATTGCAATGCCAAAATTTCTATGGAAATGGGTAAAACCACTTCTTTCCATACACTAATTCATAAGGAGAGGTCTTCAAGATCTTCTTAGGATTAATCCTATCAGCCCATAGAATAACTCACAAATGTTTATGCCATTCCTTCTCGTGTTCAGACTGGATGTGCTTAATTAACCTAATTAGGGTCTTGTTGGTCGACTTTGCTAGCCCATTTCCTTGCAGGTAATAATTGGACAAAGTCTTGAGGTAGACTAATGTAAACCCTTGTTTTAGCTCACTTTAGTTTCCTTAGTCCAAACAATTCATTTCCTTTAGTGCAATCTCTTATAGGTGCTACAATACTACAAAAAATTCAAATGAACTTTCTGATAGAAAGTGGCCAACCCATGAAAACATATTACCTTTGCTATGCTCCTCAGACTAGGCCATTCTAGAATTTCCATGACCTTGTTTATATCCATCTTGACACCATATTTAGATATGATAAAACCAAAAAATACTAGAATGTCTTGCATGAACCTGCACTTCTTCAAATTTGCATAAAGTTTCGCATTCCTCAAAAAACCCAAAATGATCCTCAAATATTGTAGGTGCTCTTCTTTTCAATTTATAAAAACTAAAATATCATAAAAATAAACTACTACAAACTTACCAATGTAAGATCACAATACAATACTCATTAGCCTCATAAAATTACTAGGTGCATTAGATAATCCAAATAGCATAACCATCTAGTCATATAAGCCATATCTAGTTTTGAATGTTATCTTCCACTCATCCCCTTCTTAGATTCATATCTCGTGATAACCACTTTGTAGGTGGAACTAGATAAAATATTTGGCCACCGCAACCATATCCATCATATGATCTAGAGGAGGCATAGGAAGTAAATACCTTATGGTAATATTGTTAATTTCTCTACTATCTATGAACATCCTCCATTTTCCATCCTTCTTCAAGGTTAACAATGTAGGTACAACACATGTGATCATTCTCTCTCTCTCACTATAACTTTCCCTATAAGTTCTATCACTTGTTTACTCAGCTCTACATGTTGTGTCAGAATCATCCTATAATCTAATTGACTATGTAGAGTTGTTTCTACAATCAAATCAATATGATGTTGAATATCTATCTTGGGCAGTAGATCATTATGTAACTCTTCTTGGACAACATCAACACACAAGCTCCAAAAATATTTTTTTCTACTTTTGGGGTATTCACATATCTTTCTCTTGTCCTCTTTACAATAATAATGTATAATAACACATTATTACCTTCATTTCTTTGACAAGTTCTTTTTCAGACAACACGACCACACCTTTTCCTCCATCCTTAAGGGGTAACAAAACAACTTTAGAGCCATCCTTCCAAAAGGTGTATGTGATTTTCTCTCCATCATGCATAAATTTTCTATCATAGTATCATGGTCTTCTTAGAAATACATGGTGTGCATCCATTGGAATGAAATCACACCATATTTCATCCTTATAGATCTTTCCTATGCTAAACTTAATTACACATCCTTTTATTAATAGTGACTTCATTTCCCTTTTTAAACCATGCAATATGGTAGGGATGGGGATATTTTTCACAATGCAAATTCAATTTTCCAACCATTTCCCTAGAAACCATATTCTCACAACAACCTCCATCAATGATAACTTGGCATACTTTTCCACCTAAAGTGGATTTGGTTCAAAAGGTATTGGTTCAAAGCCATGAACCATCGAAACTTTTAGCATGTTTCTTCTCCTTCTCTAGGTTTACCATTTGTCTTCTCATCTTGAGACTTTCTCCCACATTTGATGAAACCTCTAGTTCTACCCATTCTCCTTCATTGTCAGATTGAAACAGGTTCACCTTGGGTTTTCCTCCTTGATTTTTTTAATGCATGTTATAACTTCAAGAACACTTCAACTCCTTGTGACCCTCTTCTCCACATCTTAATCAAGTGAAATTTATTATTTTATTTTCCCATCCTCTACCACCACCATAACCTCTACCCCTCTAGAATCTCATTCCTTAATGTTTATTTTGAGGATCTTTTCGAGTGTCTACTTCTTTTTTTGATCCTTGGGATGATTCTCCCCAACCGTAATTCAAACCACCTCAAAATGGGGATGACATACCCCTTCTTCTTCATATGTTCTTTTGAATATATATATTTTTTGTTTTTCTTTCACCTTTAGAGCCAACCAGTATGCCTCTTCCATACTACTAACTCAATGGATGCTCAATTCATCTTGAAGGTAAATTTTTAATCCATTTAAATATCTACCATTTATCTATCAATTAGTTCCTTGGTGTTCTACAAGAATAGATAACTTATAAAATCCACCTATATAGTCTTGCATAGAAGATAAAAATTTCTTTAAATTTTTAAATCTATAAAAAAGGGTTTGTGTATAGTCTATGAGAAAAAAATCTCTCCAATTCCTCATTTTCTTCTTGGTATTGATATTATCATTTATTTTCTAGCCTTTTCCTTTTGCATATGATCCCACCATATTAGTGTACAATAATTTAACTTGGTACATGAAAATTTCACTTTCTTTTCCTCTATCATAGTCTTCCATTAAAAAAACTTATCCATATCGTTCAACCAATCTATCAATTCCTATAGGTTAAGACTACTTGAATACTCTAAAACTTAGATCTTGATCCCTTATTTTTTTCCTTTTAAGGCCCTGAGCATTGTCTCTTAAAAACTCAACCCATGTGATGCATTCATCCTTGAATCCCCTACCTACACGACGTAATAAATAAAATAATAAATTATTGTTGAACACATCAAAATACTAAAATTACTCAATGCAGTTCTCAAAAATATAGGCTAGGACCCAGATTCATCTTAACACAAACTCAAATGTTAGTGAAAACTCCCAACAACATAGCACAAGAAAGAAAACAATCCCTATCATCCATACATCCACACACTTCCTACAAACCAACTGAAAAATATATGTGGTACCAAAGAGATCAATCATTGACATGCATACCACAAAGAGATGTTCTATGAACATCCAAAAACACTTCCAAATACTTCTTTCACACTGTCATGCAAAAAACAACAACTGCAAACGAAAAATAAATAGAACACTTCATCCCAAAACCACAAAATAAATGAGCATGAAATGAAACATTAAAAAACCAACTTGGGAAAAAATTTATTACATGAGAAATAAACTAAGACACTATGTACACACTTAGACGATGTTTATAGAGTCGTAGGAGTAGGAACATCAATGCAGAGAAATGTAGAGAATTTTCTTGACTAGTCCAAACAACCAACAAAACCACCAACTCACTGCAATTACCAAAAAACTCCTTGACAACATAGGTAACCTAGAAAGATAGAAGTGCTACAACCACATAACATAGACACTAAATCCCAAAACATAAGACAAAATCCTCAAAGGCATATGAATACAAAACATTCTCCCAAATAGTCTTCAAAGAAACTTCCAGTAGTAGAAAATTTCACCAACATGCGAAGATCGAGACTTCCTTCCAACAACACATATTTCTATAGGAACAATAGGATAGAGCATACAAAATACTAGAGACCATTAACAACATCTCTCCAACTTAGCATTAATTGTAATCCCCATCTTAATGCTTCTAATCCTCATCTTAATATATCATCATGATATCATATCTTTTGATAGCAAGCATACTCAATACATCTTTAATTATCATTAAACAAGGCATGGCATCCAACCATGAACATCCAAAAATCCATTGTTATTCCAGAATCAATGACAACCCAAAATGAGTGCTAACATCAATAACAACCAATGCCAAACACATGTGCAACTATCTCATAAACACATGTGCAAAAATATTCTCAAGTGTTGACATCAATGAAAACCAATTCCAACAATTATAACATTATACAAGGTGGAAAACACACATTTTCCTAACATATATGTGAAACCAAAGGGTATGTTTAGAATTTATAATTTACAATGTTAAAATTTTAATTATTCATTAATGATGTCTTGAAGAAATTTAATAGTTTTTCTTGGGAAAATAAATTAAAATAAATAAATTCTAGAACTGAATTTGGATGAATTTTAAAGTGAAATTTTACTTCTCCTTAATGATTTTTCATTGTTATTGTATTAAAATCATGTTCATTATTTTATGCCATGTTGTGAAAATCAAGTTTTCTTTAAGAGAGTTTTAAAAAATTCTATAGTTTTTGTGATAAAAAATGTTTAGAAAAATCGAATTTGGGAATTGAATTTGAATGAATTAGGTTGGGAAGACTAATTTCTCCTTAATTAATTTTTATTGTTTATATTTTTAATTCATGTTCAAAATGAATAAAACAAGAGCTATTTGAATTGAAAACTGAGATAAATCTTCCCCTTTTCTTTGTTATTCAAATCATTTGAAGTTTGAATGTCGGTATTACCTTTAAGGTCACATATGGCTCCCCTTTATATATTGAGTTTCAAGAAAAAAGGTAGATTATAAATTTATTTGGCTTTTTTTAAATTTCCAATTTGACCCTTACATTTCTGGAAAAAATCAAAATCCTTAGAATGTATAAAACATTCATCCCCTCCTTTAGCCAATCGTCAAAGTTTTAATTGCAAGAAACAAGATTATTTATTTCTTTGTACCCCTTATATTAGAATAAATAAATGTTATGGACACTTCTTAACGTTGGTTTGATCACTCATCCTCCACCAAGTGAAAGAAAATATACCAAACAAACACAATGTGGAACTCATCTTTTTATGCATATCATCAAGTGTTAAAAAATTCTATTGATGATTGTCATGCCTTAAAAAGATAAATTAAAAATCTTCAACATAGTATTATTATTAAGAAACCTATTTAAATATCACTAGATATAGAGATTTACTATTATATTTTGTTGGAAGTTTGGAAAGATTCTTGAAGTTTGTCATTGATGATACTGCATGGCAACATGAGCATGGAAGGTGCATAACAATATGATACAGTGTTGTCATTTACGATAACATTGTGGATTATTTTGAATATTCCTAATAGGTTTGTGCAGTTGCTATGGAAGACATTTTTTCAAGTTGTTTTGGTCTAAGAAGTTCATTTGCATAGAAAGTTGACTATGTGTCAAATCTGCCAATTCAGTGTAACAATGCATTAGTTTTTGGCTTTGGACCACTCTATAAATGAAGACATCACTTTACACTTCTAGCATCAATTTTTTAGATGTTAGATATACCTAAATCCAATATTTCATCTTGTTTGGACAAGTAGTTTGAGAGATATGAGTAATAGAGTTCGACAACGGATATTATAGTGATTTTTTTTTACAATATGTTAATGTGGGAGAATATGCACCTCTTCATGGATCAGTTTATGGCCTTTTGGTGTTGAAGATAAGTTTCTAAATTTTATTTGAGTATGGATTCCAAATGGCATTGAGTTTTTAGGTCCACATATCTATATATGGATACATAGATGAAGGTTTTTTCTTTTAGGTCTTATATGGAGCCGACCTAACTTGTTTGATTTTATGTGAAGGATAAATATATATTGCTATCTTATGTGGGATATATTATAGGTCCATGCTAACCTAAATTAAGTTGTTTTGAGTTTTTAATTGTGGTGTGATGTGTGGATGAATTTTTTTTAAGTTGATAAGTTACATTTTAGGTATTACATCTAATTAGGCCGACCTAATTGATGTTATACTTGATGAAGATATATATGTTGGATTTTTTAGTATTTTGGATATATGATAAGTAGTGTGTGATGAGATGATGTGAATTTGAGTAGAACAGTGTGAAGCTATAGTGACACAAAATGTATCCCTCTATATTTTTGCACTTGTTTGGGCCCTCCTTGTTAAATTATGCTTAATGTGGCCCTGATTTAGTGTTGTAATGTGGTTAACACATTCACATTAGGTCTTGGGCCCTTATAAACTAAATGGACATAATTGTGCCTTATTTAGGGTGTTGTAAAGTGTTCCTTTATTCTTTCACACTAATCTAGGCTTTTCTTAATTAATTGGGCTTATTTATGCTTTAATTGGCCTTATTTTACATCCAAAAACCTTAATTATTGCATATTTATAAGATGGAATGTGTGCACCTGGAAATGTAAAGATGACTAGATGAAGGCCTGAAATGATAGAAATTATTACTTTAATGTTGACTTGGACTCATACACCAAGTTGGGCAACTTAGTCCCAGATTTGGGTTCTTGTATAGGAACAAGAATCTAGAAAATGGGTATCTAAATCTCTAAAAAAATGAATTTTTACCTAAACTAGGACTCATTCACTAGAAGTGGTGAATCATTCTAGTTAGGGTTTCCTAGAACTTCAAGGTCTGAATATTCTCTTCTCAGTCTACCTAATCTACTTCTTGAAGGGAAAACAGGGATGGATCTAATAACCCAACAGTGCGGAATACATTCCCTTAATACTAATACAACAGGGAAGAAGAGAAAAAACTAGTTCTAAAAGCTTCTAAAACTTCTGAGATGAATACATGTTGCATAAAAGAGATAATAGAAAATAAACATTCATAGATTGACACAGTATTTACGTGGGAAAACATTTTTAGGTAAAAAACCCACCACACCAAGCAAAGACAATTGTATTACAATAATAAAACAATTACATACAATATTCAACCCTTAC
This sequence comes from Sequoiadendron giganteum, assembly GCA_007115665.2. Taxonomy (NCBI): domain Eukaryota; kingdom Viridiplantae; phylum Streptophyta; class Pinopsida; order Cupressales; family Cupressaceae; genus Sequoiadendron; species Sequoiadendron giganteum. Next base: position 309,740,473 of record CM021104.1, on the reverse strand, counting down.
TTTCTGGTCAACTCACAACAGCTTCAAGTTAATTTCTCTCACTGTTACTATACTTCCTTTCTGTGGATGCTGAAAAATCTACAAACGAAATCATCTCAAACCATTTCATGTTGTTAGCACGAAATTTAGTTTAAAACAGCAAATTTAACATCCCTATGAGATATTCAATCATGTGTAAATATGCAACTAATGAGCATAAACGTATGTTAAACAAAAGCATATAAAAAACAAGATTAAACCTTCATCCCATTGTGGATTGGTGCCACCATTGTTGTGTAGTAAGCAGCCCTTTCCCAATCCTTGAACAAGCTAAATGATGGTATGAGTAAGATTAATTCTCAACTGAAGAGAATAACCTTGCATGAAGATGGGGATATTGAACTAAATTTGAGTATAGTAAGTCTACTCAAAATTGTGTATCGATAATGAGGAGAGAAGCCTCCATTTTATAGATTTCTAAACTGGAAAAGAGAGTAAAATAGAGCAATGTGGGATCATTCAACATCCAATGGCCAAGTGCCATTTGTCAAGATGTGAATGGCTGAAGGTTGTGCACATTTTGGCCAAAGTGCCATTAAATGCAATTAGGTGGCATTTCAAATTTGAGAAATGACATGTGAGAGGGAAAAAGGAATGAAATAAATGCTACTTGGCTCAATGCACAAGGACATGTAAGAGGAATGAATGCCTTGTTGGATGTACATATCCACTTGGCCTTTTTGAATTGAAAAGAGGAATATTCTCTTTTTGATGCTTTGTGAGGGAAAATAGAAGAATTAATAAATCAAAGTAATTGATTTATTGTGCAAGTTGCATTCTCTAGAGGATTTTAGTGAGAGGGATTAAGTTAATCATGGATTTGATTAACTTAATGAAGAATTAGGTGATGTGACAATTTAGACTTAGATCTATGAATTGATTCAAGTCAGAAATTGAGAGGAAATGATTTATTAAATAAATGATTTGATTTATTTAACCAAAGAGAATAATGTTAGATTAAATCAAACAAGGTTTAATTTAATGAGAAGACTTAGGGATTAATTAAATAAAATGATTTATTTAATTAAAAGAGGAATTACAGAAATAATAAAATAAAATTGATTTATTTAATTAATAGGAGATGAAGAGTGATGAATTTAATCAAATATAGATTGTTCGATTAAATGACTAGGAAAAGAGATGATTCAGGATGAAATGGTGTTAATAGATCAGGATTTAATGTGTCAAACCGAATTGTACATTTTCCATGTCTACATTTTGTCCCTCTTTGAAGCAATGTACTTGTTGCATTGATTCAAAGAAATAAAATGCTATGATCAAAAGTTAAAAATTTCTCAATTTTTCAAATGCCCCACTGTTGCCCCAACGGAAGGATAATGCTGGATATATTGCCCCCTCAAGAGATTGAGCGGAAATGTTCAATTTTTTGATCAAGATCATGATAAAATGCGAGAGGAGTTGTTCTCTTGATCAGAGGATTAAATTTCTTTGATGTAGACAAATCTGATGATGTATAGACAGTCATTAGCCCTGGGTAGCCTTGTGTATATTTGGATACAGTGCACCAATTTTAGATAGACATGTTAGTAAAGATAGAAGAATAAGAAGAATAAGATGATGGAAGGAGGATCCACAAAAGTTCACATTATTATCGATGATGATGATGCATTGCTTACCAGGAGTTGGGATTTTCAAAGGGCCAGTTACTTTATGTTTGATAACACACATAGGTACAATGCATCAAGGTATAAAGGACTAGGATGGCGTTGTGCCTAGTGTGATGGAATTTGACTCGATAATCAGATAGGAGTACTCTTGTTCACACTTGACAAACATAACCTTATTGAGAATGCAGTTCAAATATTCCAGACATCTCGGGCCAAAACATAAAAAGGCAAGCCTTCTTATGTGCTCAAAAAGATACCTAAAACATCCTTCCTACAAACAAAACAAAGTATGCATGATGAAGTTATTTTACAAGAATATCCAACAAGCACAACATATAAAAAGATAGTGATCATTGCCCCATTCCTTTCTCTCTAAACCTGTTTTGTTTAGGCATCATTGAGAGGTCCTTGGAATGAGCGCAAAATAAGATAAGTCAAAACAAGACCAAGATAAAGTAAACAAACAAGCTAATGTTCTCCGTACCGTTAGCCACGGCTAACTACTATAAGGGGTACCTGATGCTTATGTCCATCATGGGAAAGCTTCATTCTAGGACATGTAGTGATCAGGGTTTTGGTGGGACTGATTGGGTGATAAGCTATTGGTACTCCGAGTTGACCAACTTGCTTGCTAATTGATCTAGGCTTGAGACTCTGACGATAAGGCAATCACTTTAGAACCTACTTAACTTGCTTCTGACTGACTCACCAAAGGGTGAAAGCGACGATGATTTATTATGAGTGAAAATCACAGGTGAAAGCGAGATGAAATGGATGCACCATTTTGGGTTTTTCATATATTTTGAGGCTATTTTTTGAAATTTTCACATTTTACGACGAATAAATTAACCTAAAGACCTATCCTAGGGGTCTCGGGAGCTAATCCATAGATAAGCCTTGCCTACGTTATACATGTAGAGACCACGTAGTTTGACTGACGACATATTTGACTTAATGAAGAGATGGATGGGCAAACGGATTGCCCCCCTTTTTATTGCTTAAAAGACTGACTAAGACTAAATGGGCAAATGGATCGCCGATGCGACGAACGCCTAAGGACTGACTCTAACTATCTCGGGGGATGATCAAAGATTAACCTTGCCTACGTTCAAGCTCAGCGATGATGTAGTTCGACAAGGTGAAAGACTGACAAGACTCAATGATGAATTTTTTGAAGATTTTCTGATATTTCGACATGTTTTTGGATTTTTGATGATTTGGATGTTTTTGACTTTTTGATGAGTTTTTTGAATGTTTTTGGATTTTCGCATGATTTTGATGATTTGGATATGAATACGTGATGATATCAGTGCTCTATTTTGGGATTTTGTTGAAAACCAAGCTTAATGTTGATTAATCAAACTGATGGATTGATAGTTTGACTAAGTGTGTTAAGTCAAACAGGAGTGATAATGGACTTGTAAACTCTAGGAAGTTGTGTTATCCTAGTGTAAACTTGTACAAAAGTGGATAATTTGGCTAGGTGTGTTAAACCAAACAAGGTGATTATGGATTTAATAATTTGGCTAAGTGTGTTAAGCCAAACAAAGTGATGATAATGAACTTGTAAATCCCAGGAAGTTGTGTTATCCTAGAGTAAACTCGTACACAAGATGATAGTTTGACTAAGTGTGTAAAGTCAAACAAGGTGATAATTGATTGGATTCGATTGATCAAGATTGATGAAGCTTGATTTGGAATAAAATTACTTTGATGATTTGATGTGATACTGATGTACACATTAGATGCAACTGATATTGATTGTTTGGATTAATGTTTGATGAAAGATAAAACTTGATAAGGAACATCATCTTGTCAAAATATGCCATGGGCTAGGGATTTGGATTTGGTGCTCACAAATGCTTTGACCAATTTGCTTTCACATTTTCCAATGTTCGGATCACCACATAAGTTGGAGGATATATATCAAGATTTATTCCTGAAACAAGATGCAAATATCTACCCCTAGTGTCTAGCAATGTATGGAATGCCATGGATGGATTTTTGGATAAACAGATGGATGATTGGATATGGATTATCTTATGATAAGATAAGGTGTTCAAAAAGTGGATGCGCCTTTGGATAGTGGTTCAAGATTCAAATAGCGTTGGGTAGGATGGGATCAGTGAAAATGACCCATGTCAAGATGACTACCATAAGCGAGTGTAAAGCATTTACCAAACCTTTATCAAGATCTAGATAAGGTGGAAGATGGATGCAAATATATGAAAATGGATTGGACAAGTGGTTCTTGGATAAACGGATGATATGGATGGAATGTCGGGTTTATCATGGATGCGATAAGATGCTTTCTCCTGAATTTGCGCACGTAGATGCTCAATTCTACACATGACGCCTGTTTGTCAGGTTTTCATCATGGTACTTGTCCAAAGCGCCACCGAAATGGTTTTCGCTGGAGGACGATTTTTTTCTTTACTGTTTTCAATCCTTTTTCTGATTCTTTTTCTTTTTTTTGGATTTTTATATTTTTTGATTTTTTGTATTTTTTGAGAGATTTTAAGTTGATGCTGGACCACATGGTGGTGTTGGTGTTAATGCTTCTATCATAATGTGCCATCGATATCCTGCTTTTAGAAGTTGTCTTGCCAAGATATGTACACTTGAATGCAACTTTTGAAAAATCTGTTCTGCTTTGCTAATATCGGAGTTAACTCTGTCTTTGTGCACACATCACGATAGAGCACCTTCTAGATCCTTATGATGAAGGGTCATTGCCAACACATGGTCAATGTGAGAATTGGATATTATGCGTGGAGGCGTGGATGGAGTGTGTTTAGGAGTAAAAGATGGATTGGTTGATGGTTTGTAACCTTTGACTATCCAAACTTGGGCAGATGAGCAATAATGGGTGGATACGGAAGTGTACATGGAATTAGGACCAACTGCTTGATACACTTTGTATGTCCCTTGAGAAGCTTGGTTTTTTCTTTGTGTAAATCTTTGATGGATACTTGCCCCATTTTTTTTTTGCCCCATAGTTTCTTTGACTGATGGAGTTTGATAGGGATAATATTTCTTTGTATTCTTTGGTATCCATATGTATTTGATTTGTCCTTTGTGCTTCTTAGCTTCTTTTTCTTTGATGAAGTTCTTCATGATTTGATTCAAATATTTCTCTTGTTGATGGTCCCGATTCGTGGATGGGGTGGTGGGTGGATGAAGATTCATGACATGGTGGGTTGTAGTATTTGCATTGGTTTCATCATAAGGATTCTTCATACTCCCTATGTTGATGTTTTCTTGAGACAAAGTTGCCCCCAGTATGGTGATAATATTACCGATATGTTGAGATCCCTTGATTGTGGAATAACCAATGCCTTGATGCATAGGATTTTCAATAATCTGCAATAGTTCTAGGATACCCTGTTCATGTAGGCCTAATCCTCTGCCTTGATAATTCATCTGCTGAAACATTTGATTTGCCATAGGATATGATTTACCTTGGAAACAAGGTGTTGCTCCTTCTTTGCTCTGTGGCGGATCTTCAAAGGTCATAACTCTTTTATTGATAAGATTATTTTCCCTTACAAAGGTGAGTGTTCCAAGTTTATAAGTGATAAGATCCTCCGCATAGGAGATGGCCTCTTGATTGATATATGGCTTGATCTTGTGAGATATCAAATTGTAATGTTTCTTCAAGAAGTGTTGATGCTTCACTGTCCTTGTAAAAGTCCTCCTCATGATTCATTCCTGATATGCTTTCACATGATGTTTCTGAGTTGCAACTTATGTAGAAGCCTTCTTCATGATTTTTTTGTGATATATCTCTACATTTATCTATATCTTGATCATGTGTACAAATGTTAAGAGTATGAGACTCTTGTTCCTTTGTAATGATATCAAGAGTATGAGACTCTTCTTTTAAATGAAGATCATCTACATGTCCATCCAAAGAAAGCATCTTGTGGGTAGATGGAGGGATATGTGCTATATGAATATGATCATCATTTGTGGCATCTTGTATATATAGGAGAGTGTCCATTATATCATTGTAGTATCTTGGAGATACGAATTCTTGATCTTGAATGATTTCAGAATTGTTTTTGACATGCTTTGGATCAAGTTCTTGACATGGGTCAATTTCAAAGAATGGATTGCTTTCTTGGATATCTTCATTAGGCATAGGAAGATTCTCAAATGTCATGAGGTCAAAGGATGGCCATATGTTTTGGAGAGGATCATTGCTAGACCTTGGTGAAAGATGTTGATCATGCATTGGAATAAATTCTTGATATATGTCCTCTAACTCATTAGCTGATGTAGAGACGTTTTCAACATTATCATTTGTCAAAGGATCCTGATCATCATTTTGAATGGTTTTGGTGGGAATCAATTGCAAGCTTTGTTGTGGGAGTAAGGCCTGCATTTTCTGCTAAGCCAACAACGCTTGTTGTTGGTTGTGCTGCTGTTGTCCCAACAAAGCTTGTTGTTGGTCTTGTTGTTGTTGTTCCAATAATGCTTTTTGTTGGGCTTGTTGTTGAGCTACTTGTTGATGGACTTGTTGATGGATTGCTTGCAATAATGCCCAAATTTTTGCTTGCCCCTGTTGGGCTTGGTGTTGGGCTTGAGCTTGAGCTTGAGCTTGTTGAGCTACTTGAGCCACTTGCACAACTTGTGCGGCTTGTTGGGCTTGGAGTGCCTTTTGGCAAGCAGCTTGTTGTGCGGCTTGCAACATGATGGAGAATGAATTGGTCATGTTGTGCTTTGGCAGTGGTGGCGGTGGTGGTGGAATGGGAATGGTGTTGATTGTTGGGGTTGCTTGGATGGTTGCCATTTGTTGTTGCGATATCGATGGAAAAATGGGATGATTTGATATGATGTTTTGATTTGGCATGATAGATTGAAATTGAACATTGTTGTGGTTGGGAATCAATTTTCCTTGATTTAGGTAACTTTGATTTTGCATGGTGTTACCTTGACTTGGATCAATATATGGAGTTGCCAATATACTGCTAGGATTTTGAACAACATTAGGGGGATTTGCAAACATGTCTACCCCAAATTTCACCAAGTATGGATTTGAAATGGTCATATTTGGTAAAGTTGTACTTGGCATGTATGAATTTTGTGGGATGATGTTGTTTGGAAAACTCATGCATTGAGCGTTTGGTTGATAGATTTGCAGATTTGGACTTGGATTTAAATCTATCATTGGGAAAGGTGTTCCAAACTTTAGATTGGGAATACTCACATTCGTATCATTGAAGTTTGGAGGAGATGATGTCATGCATAAATGTGAGTTTTGATAATCAATTGGCATTGTGAGACTTGGATAGTTTGGCTGACTCGAATTCCTCATGATGGATAGATCAAATTTATATTCCATGTCCCTCTTGTGTTGAGATCGAGTTTGAACCATAAAATGAAGATCAATTTTCAAGAATGTAAGAGGTGAACCTCTAATCCTTTAGATCGGTCCATACCTTAGGTTTAAAGAAGCGAAGAACTAGGATAATTGAAGGATCAAAGCGATGACGAAGATGAGATAAACGAAAGATGAGTGATATGGGTGAATGGAACTCTTAAAGAAAATTTGAAAGAAATGCTAAAATTTTTAGGACTTTGATTGATCGTGATTAGATTGATGGTTTGACTAGATGTGTTAAGTCAAACAAGAGTGATAAATGTAATTGTAAAACTCTAGGAAGTTGTGTTATCCAAGAGTGAACTCCTACACGATGGTAGTTTGACTAAGTGCATCAAGTCAAACGAGGTGATGATTTTATAATTTGGCTAGGTGTGCTAAGCCAAACAAGATGAACTTGTAAACCCTAGGAAGTTGCATTATCCAAGAGAGAACTCGTGTATAAGATGATGGTTTGACTAGATGTGTTAAGTCAAACAAAGTGGTTTGATTTCGCCTAGAAGTTTAGCATAACAAATATTTACAAAGTTTCCAAGAGTTGTTGGTGAGGTGACTTTTGATTGATTTCGATGGTTGAGGGATGGATGAAAGTGATTGAATTTGATCCTAAAGTTGACCTAGAATAACACTTCTTCTTACAAAACCTCTATGTTGAAGAACACACTATATTTCCAATGAGAGGAAAGCAAACCTTTCAAAAAAGTTTGGGATTCTGCTGATAGTAAAACTCATACAACTCGAGATCTCAAAATGCTCCTCATAAGCTTTTAGACTAAGCTTCTTGAACTTTGATTTTGGGATTCTGATCTTGCGGGAAATCATGTTAGAAAACACATGTGTATTCCAATTTGTCTCTTTATCTTTGTTAAATGAGGTTCTTTTTATCCAAGACACTTGCTTTCTTAGGTTTTCAAACTATATGTCTAGTGTCCCATTCTCTTTCTCATCCCACAAGGTCCTTTGTGTGGAAATCGAGGAAAATAGGGCAAAAGTTCCTTATGTTTATCCTTATTGGAAACAAATGATGGTAGAATTTGCACACTTAGAAACCTCTAGGAATGTGATTCCTAGGGAAAGCAAGAGTGGGCAAGTTCGTCAATAGATATTTGTTTCCCACAAGGTGTTTGAAATTTTAAGGTTTCTTGTGTATGTTTGATTTCCAAATGTTTTCAAGATCAAGCAATGTGTTTTTTCCAAGCACTTTCACACTCCTAGGTTGATGAGACAATACCTTGTTGGGTTCCCACTTGGATAAATCCAGCTGCGCATATCTTGTGCAAATGGCTAAATGCTTGACCACATTGGCTCCCCTCCACGACACTCACTTATTTGGGTCAGCCAAGCATTAGTACCCATGAATCTCCCATGGCATACTTTCCATTTCCACAACAAGACCGCATATTATGTGGGGTGGCTTCAAAGGACATAACCTTTTGCACCAACAAGATAGACAAGGTTTTGGCCTTTTTCTAAACAAGGGGTTCTAATTCGGGCATTCCGTTCATGGCAGATTATCCAACATCGGCGAGAGTCCATTGTTGTCCATCTCGTCGGAATAATCCTCGTGATTCTTGAACTTTCCTCAAGAATCCACACTTATATACCGGTTGGAAGTCGCTTGGCTTTAGCGTGTTCCCGATTGGGTCGTTCCCTTGGGTGAGTACGTTTTCCCACAAGGCAGGCCCCCTAAGATAAACAAAACTGAGCTAACATATCTCATCGTTCACACAACCTTCATTGAAAAACAAAGGGGAAAACCTCCGCAATATGTCGTGCTCACACTCGCATGTTTGTTCAGTTTTAAGTGCCCAAATCAAAATGTTGAGGCAATTTTTTCGACAAGTTAATATCACTAAAATACTTTTGATTCTCAAGATCACGATAAAATGCGAGAGAAGCACATACGTATTTTAGTGATATTAATTTGTAAAAAAAAATTGCAAAACATAAAAGACACATGTTCAATTTTAACCTTCAAAGCAATGATGAGTTCATTTTAGGAGCACCAAGATTAAATGTGAAGTTTGCCTTGTTCAATTTTAAGTCCAAATTGAAATCTAGTATATTTCTAAGGTTCAATTTTAACCAAAAGATGAAGTCAAAATGGTTAATTTTAAGCCCCAAAAAATAGATGTGAGACGTTTTAAAACTAAAATAAAGATCTAGCTCAACAAGCATTAAAAAATGCTTTTGTGAATTTCTCCAATCTTGTTTTTGCCTTGATTTAACTCCAATATTCAACCTTCAAGAGAAAATACAAGGTTACTAAAAATATTTCATAAAAATATCATATGCATTAATGCCCTAATCATAAAAAAAAAATATGTCATTTAACGTAACCCCCTTAAAAAATTTTTTTCCTTCCTCACTGTTTATTTCCCGAAATTAAATCCTCTGTCATTTTACTGCAGGCTGCGGTATCATGGTTGGTGGCTTAAAGGCAGTCTGCAGTAGGCTTTACCACGTGACCACTGACAGCTAGGTGGACAACTGCGGTAATGCGGTGGCGGGTAATGGTTACCGCATGACCGCTGGCGGTTAAGTGGTAGACCGCAGGGATGCAGTGATGGTTGAGGACAGACAGCGAGGTGGTTACTGCACTAACAAGGGTATGGGAGGGGTAACAGGCAGAGTCACAGTTAGCGAGTTTACCGCGGTACAGCAGAGGATCGAATGGCGGACTGCAGGATGGTGGTGATAGTTAAACAGACCGGTAGTGCATGGCTAACCGCACCACCACGGTTGAGGAGAGTTACCCGGTAGTAACACAGTGAGCACCGCTTCACGGACAACTGGGATGAGGTGGCGGTAATGTGATTAACATCACTCTGCCATGGTTGGATGTAGATGAGGTGGCGGCTAAGTGATAAAGAGACGACAGACAACGAAGGAAGTGGCAACGATAGTGATATCATGGGTGGTGGCAGAGTAGGCTATGGTAATTCGGTGAGAGGACAATCAGAGAGTAGTACTGTAGGGAGATGGAATGAAGGGCACGGTAGAGAGGTGGAAGATGGGAATGAAGGATAAGAAAGACGCCCGACACCACTGTACCGTGGGTGAACGGACTGAGAGGCACGGTAGCGCGGGAGATGGCTGGATGACAACAACAAAAGGATGTCTATGCAGGGGTGTGGTAAAGAGCTGAGGAAATGGTGCAAGAGAACCATGAGGAGAAAGGAGAGCACAGGGAGGAGGAAAAATTCACAGTTAGACCGAAAGATTTGAATAAACAAAATTAAAGCTTTCCCTTATCAAATAAAGATTTTTTCCTTTACTCAGACCGGATGATGTTAAACATATATATAAAAGAAAAGCAATGGTTACTATCAGCACGATAGTAAAGTATCTTGAGCAATATTTCCTGTAGACAGAGATATCAGTGGGATTGTAAAAGGAATAAAATCTCAAGACTTTGGCCCTCCTTCTAGTGCCAGAATGTGGATGCTGAAAAATCTACAAATGAAATCATCTCAAACCATTTCATGTTGTTAGCATGAAAGTTAGTTTAAAACAACAAATTTAACATCCCTATGAGATATTCAATCATGTCTAAATATGCAACTAATGAGCATAAACACAGGTTAAACAGAAGCATATAAAAAACACGATTAAACCTTCATCCCATAGTGGATTGGTGCCACCATTTTTGTGTAGTAAGGAGCCCTTTCCCAATCCTTGAACAAGCTAAATGATGGTATGAGTAAGATTAATTATCAAATGAAGAGAATAACCTTGCATGAAGATGGGGATATTGAACTAAATTTGAGTATAGTAAGTCTACTCAAAATTGTGTATCGATAATGAGGAGAGAAGCCTCCATTTTATAGATTTCTAAATTGGAAAAGAGAGTAAAATAGAGCAATGTGGGATCATTCAACATCCAATGGCCAAGTGCCATTTGTCAAGATGTGAATGGCTGAAGGTTGTGGAAATTTTGGCCAAAGTGCCATTAAATGCAATTAAGTGGCATTTCAAATTTGAGAAATGACATGTGAGAGGGAAAAAGGAATGAAATAAATGCCACTTGGCTCAATGCATAAGGACATGTAAGAGGAATGAATGCCTTGTTGGATGTACAAATCCACTTGGCCTTTTTGAATTCAAATGAGGAATATTCTCTTTTTGATGCTTTCTGAGGGAAAATAGGAGAGTTAATAAATCAAAGTAATTGATTTATTGTGCAAGTTGCATTCTCTAGAGGATTTTAGTGAGAGGGATTAAGTTAATCATGGATTTGATTAGCTTAATGAAGAATTAGGTGATGTGACAATTTAGACTTAGATTTATGAATTGATTCAAGTCAGAAATTGAGAGGAAATGATTTATTAAATAAATGACTTGATTTATTTAACCAAAGAGAATAATGTTAGATTAAATCAAACAAGGTTTAATTTAATGAGAAGACTTAGGGATTAATTAAATAAAATGATTTATTTAATTAAAAGAGGAATTACAGAAATAATAAAATAAAATTGATTTATTTAATTAATAGGAGATGAAGAGTGATGAATTTAATCAAATATAGATTGTTCAATTAAATGACTAGCAAAAGAGATGATTCAGGATGAAATGGTGTTAATAGATCAGGATTCAATGTGTCAAACTGAATTGTACATTTTTTATGTCTACACTTTCAACTTTTACAATGAAATCACACCACACTCATGCATTGACTTGCACTTAACTTACATCCCAAAACCGTCACCTTTTGGTTTAGCTAAAATATTGTATTCGATTGAAAAAGTCAGACATCACATTCAATGTCTCAACCAATCCCACAGCTTCAGGTTCATGCATCGAACTTCTCGTACACCATTGATCTTCTCTGATCTCATTGAGCCACCTAGACATTCAATTGCTTGCCATAATCGAGTTCTTATCACTAGCTAAACAAGTCATGCAATTACTGCCTTTACTATTTTTGCTTTTAGCCAATCAACATTCTCTCAAACTGCCACATTTCTACATTGCATTCACTGTTTGCTTTTACTTCCAGGTCAAATTGGTCAAGCTCAACTAACCGAGCTCAACCGAGCTCATACCACGCTACCACAGCCCTATCTGACATGCCTCATGGTATGGTGGTGAGCTCATCTGAGCTCACCCCAACCTTACCTGTGCTACCACTACCCAGACCATCTCACCTCGTGGTATGGCGGTGAGCTTGGTCGAGCTCACCCTGACCATACCCGTGCTACCGTCGCTCATAATCACCCTTACTATAGTGTGGTGGTAGCCTTTGAGTAGACCATTGGCGGTCATACCACACTACTGTGGAGGCTGCTAGGCCACCCCGTAGTAGAGCGATGACCGCCGACCAGACCCCTGGCAGTGTTACCATAGCCACTGCGATGGAGTGGTAACCGCTAGGCCCACCATTGGTGGTCTCACCATGATGAGTGAACTCACCACCCATGGTGGGGCAGTAACCGCCAAGACCACCACTGGTGGTCTCACCATGGACATCGCGGTGAGAGGACCCACTACCTACATTATGGCAGTAACTGCCAAGCCAGGCCGCTAGCGGCCTTACGACACCACCGTGGTGAGTGAACTCATCTCGCGTGGTAAGGTAGTAACCGCCACCTCTGGTTGCAGACTTCCTTACCATGCCACTATGGTGAGTGAATTCACTACACATGATAAGGTGGTAACTGCTAGGTCTTTCACCTTAGTATCGCTAGGGCCAGTCATAGCCATCATGGTAAAGCAGTAAAGGTTGAAAACATAATTTTTTCTTTTTCCAAGTCCAAAGAATGTAGAGGTACAAACTAGAAATTGAGACATGATTTCCCAACAAGATCCCACTTGGAAAAGATTTCTAGCTTCCTCTTGACTTCGAAAAAAAATTACTGATGGTCATACGCCCCAAGGCCCATCGATTCTCTAAACCATCTGAACTTGTCTGTGCTCACCGACTTTGTCAAAACATCTGCAAAATCTTCAAAGTGTTGACCTTTTCAAGATAGACTCTTCCATCTTCAACCATGTCCCTCACAAAGTGAAACTGCACATCAATGTGCTTCATCCTGGCATGGAAATTTGGTTCTTTGCCAAACAAATGGCACTCTGACTATCACAACAAATAGTGATATGCCCTACAGTAAAATCAATGTCTAAACACAAACACTTGAGCCAAACTGCTTCCTTGCAAGTGTGACTTGCAGCCATGTACTCTGCCTCTATCATGGATAAAGCAACTATAGCTTGTCATGCTCATCCAACTAATTGCTCCACCATTAAGCATGAATGTATATCCACTGGTGGATCTTCTGTTGTCAATGTCCCCTACCAAATCATAATCAACATATCCCTGAATGCTAAGAGTCCTATGTGATGCAGCCAAACTTCCATGGTAACACAGAGCATAATCTCAAGTCCCTTTCAAATACCTGAACACTCTCTTCATAGCATCCCAATGTGATCTTCCTAGATTTGCCATGAAATGACTTAGAACTCCCATTGCTTGGGAAATTTCTGGTCTTGTATAGAACATAGCATACATCAAACTACCAACAACACTTGCATAGGGCACATTGGTCATGTTCTCCATCTTAGAAGAAAACTTTGGACAGTCTTCAACAGATAGTTATGTTCCCTGCATAACTGGAACAACTAACTTCTTACAATCATTCATACCAAATCTCTCCAGAACGGTGTTCACATACTTACTCTGACTTACCCAAATCTTTCTGCTTGTTCTATCCCTAGTTATCTCCATCCCCAGAATATACCTAGCTGCACCAAGATCTTTCATTTTGAACTTTGTAGACAACTGAGATTTAAGATCATAAATCATAATCTTGCTATTTCCTATGAATAACATATCATCCACATACAATGTAATAACAAGCTGCACACACGATCATTCTCAGATTTTGATCTTAAAAATCCCATAGACAACACAAATTTGTCAAATTTTTGATACCACATTCTAGGTGACTGCATGAAACCATACAGAGATTTATTTAACTTACAGACCATATTTTGTTTACCTTTCACACCGAAATTCTTAGGTTGGGACATATAAATTTCTTCTTCCAACTCACCATGGAGAAATGTTGTCTTCACACCCATCTGCTCAATTTCAAATTCATACACTTCTGCCAATGACAACAAAAATCTGATGGATGTCAGCTTTGCTACAGGGGAAAAAATCTCTCCATAATTAATTCCCTTAATTTGGGAAAATCCCTTTGCAACTAGTCGTGCCTTATACTTCTCAACACTACCATCAAGACCTGTCTTCTTTTTGAATATCCACTTACAGCCAACAGACATTCACCCTTTTGGCAATGGTACCAAATCCCAGGTTTCATTCTTCTTCAATGAATCCATCTCTTCATCCATGGCTTCTAGCCAAGAATTTGAATTAGTCATGTTGATTGCTTCTTTTACAATCCTAGGCTCATCAGTGCTAGTGATTAAGGCATAGGCAAAGCTCGAATTTAATAGTGAGAAACCATACCTTTCAGGTTGTTTTTCTCGTGTAGATATCCTTATAGGCTGAGGTTGTGGTTCTTCACCATCAAAACTTCCAGAGCTGCTTGAACTCTCCTCAGTCTCAGGTACACCATGCGGCTCTTCCCTTTCTAGAGTTTGGGGAATCTCAACTGCATCCTTCTTCTTGTCACTCTGATCTATCTCAAGTTGTTGATCATTTACTGAAGGTTTCACCTCATGAAATATCACGCTTCTTTTGTACCGAAACTTCTCAGTAACAAGCTTGCAGAGCTTATATCCCTTCACACCAAATCCATAGCCGATGAGAATAAATTTGACATCCTTGTTATCCAATTTTGATCTCTTTTCATTTGGCACATAAACATATGTCTCATAGCCAAAGACATAGACATGCCTTAGAGAGGGCTTCTTACCAGACCATGCTTCCAAAGGTGTCTTTTCAACAAGAGCAGAGCAAGGAGATCAGTTTACCAGATAACAAGTTGTAGCCACATTCTGAGCCCATAACTTCTCTTCTAGACCAACACTGCTCAACATACTCCTTGCCTTTTCCATCAACATCATGTTCAACCTTTCAGCAACTCCATTCTACTGTGTGTGTAAGGCATTGTCTTATTCCTTTTAATTCCATGATCTGTACAATATCTTTCAAAATCTGCAGAACAAAATTCCCCGCCATTGTCTGTCCTAAAACATTTAATTTTCCTTCCAGTCTAATTCTCTACCAAAGATTTAAATTCTTTAAACCAGTTGAACACTTCTGATTTACTTTTAAGAAAGTATACAAATGCCCTTCTAGAATAGTCATCAAGAAAAGAAACATAATATCTATACTTTGATAACGAAGGAACATTAACTAGACCAAACACATCAGAATGAACATAATCCAATATACCAGAAGATTTATAAGGACTCGAGTAAAATGAGACATGGTGTTGTTTTCGATAAATACAGTGTTCAAAAAAATCAAACTCAAGGTTACAATCATCAAGCCCTTGTACAAGATTTTTATTCTTCAAGGTTTTTAAACCTTTCTCACCTATGTGACCTAGTCTATGATGCCACAACATAGTCTTCTCAGCTGGAATTTTTACCTCCAAAGCATTTGCAGATAGAGAAGTGTCTTCATCTTTCTCTACAGGAGTAGCATTGCTTGACTTTATAGAGGCATTGCTACATTGAACAGGATGAGAATCTAGCTTATATAGAATGCTATTATGAAAACCCTTAGCCAACACCATTGCACCTCTAGCCATTTTACATCCTCTACTAGAGAAAGAAACTTCTACACCAGCATCATTTAACTTACTGACAGAAAAATGATTTTGAGCCAGACCTGGTATATGTAGTACACCACCAATCCCTTTGACTCTTGCATCAGGAAATTGAATTCTGACTCTTCCTCTGCCAACTATCTCTAGTGTTGAATCAATTGCCTAGTACACCTTTCCACCATCATACTTCTCGTATTTAGAGAACAATTATCTAGTGGATGTCATGTGAAAGGATGCACTTGAGTCAACTAGCCAGACATCATCTGATGCCTAAGTTTTCAAGGCTTCTACAATGAAGGAGTTTACATCACTTTGAGAAGATTCATTGTTAGAAGCATTCTTCTTCTTCTTCTCCTTGCAGTCCTTCCGAATATGACCAAGTTGCCCATAGTTCCAGCATCTCACCTTGAAATTGTTACCAGCAGACTTTGATCTCCCTACAGATTTGGATTTTGACTTCTTGTCCTTCTTCTTTCCTTTCTCCTTTGGTCTAGCTCAAACAACAAGAGCCTCTTTGGCCATCTCATAAGACTTCCTTTGCATTTATTTAGACTGAAGCGAAGCAACCATGTCATCCATCTTGAATGTAGTGGTTTTTCTTCCAATAGCCATCACCAGATGATCCCAAATATTAGGTAATGAACACAATAGGAGCATGCAATGATCCTCCTCCTCAGTATTTACACTTATAGACACCAACTGAGTAACACTCATAGTGAATGAGTTTAGATGGTCTGAAATAGATGCACCTTCTTCCATCTTCAAGGAGTACAACTTCTTCCTCAGGAATAAGTTATTTACCAGAGACTTTCCCTGATAAATATCACCAAGCTTCTTCCACAATGAAGTTGTAGACTTCTCCTCATGGACGTTCAAGAGTACAAAATCGCTTAGACTCAATCTTATCATACCTCTTTCTTTTCAATCAACAAGATTCCAAGCCTCTTGCATCATACTTTGTGGCTTAGTTCCAGACACTGCTAACCAAAGGTCTCTATCCACTAGTAAGTCTTCCATTTTGAGTTTCCATAACTCAAAGTTTCTACCATTAAACTTTTCAATATCTACTCTACCTGATGTACTCGCCATCTCAAATGTAAACAAGTTTTAATAATGAAAGACTCCCATTGAAGCAGTATTAGCACAAAAAACTGACCTTTTCCAACAAGGATAACACAACTGGCTAGGCTCTGATACCACGTGAAGGGAAAACATGGATGGATCTAATGACCCAATAGTGTAGAATACATTCCCTTAACATTAATACAATAGGGAAGAAGAGAAAAAAATAGTTCTAAAAGCTTCTAAAACTTCTAAGATGAATACATGCAGCATAAAAGAGATAACAAAAAATAAGCATTCACAGATTGACATAGTATTTACGTGGGAAAACCTTTTCAGGTAAAAAACCCACCACACCAAGCAAAGACAATTGTATTCTAGTAATAAAAAAATTACATACAATATTCAACCCTTACTCTCTGATCAACTCACAGTAGCTTCAAGTTAATTTCTCTCACTGTTACAATACTTCCTTTCAAAGTATATAATGAAATCACACCACACTCATGCATTGACTTGCACTCAAATTACATCCCAAAACCATCACCTTTTGGTTTACCTAAAATATTGTATTCGACTGTCAAAGTGATACATCACATTCAATGTCTCAACCAATCCCACGGCTTCAGGTTCATGCATCGAACTTCCAATATGCCATCGATCTTCTCTGATCTCATCAAGCCACCCAAGCATTCAATTCCTCTCCATAATCAGGTTCCTATCACCAGCCGAACAAGTCTTGAAATTAATGCCTATACTATTTTGGCTTTTGGCCAATCAACATTCTATCAAAATTCCACATGTCTACATTGCATTCGTTGTTCACTTTTACTTTCGGGTCAAACTATTCAAGCTCAGTTGACCAAGATCCGAGCTCAACTGAGCTCATACCATGCTACCACAACCCTATCTGAGACTCCTTGTAGTATGGCGATGAGCTCACCTCGACCTTACCTATGCTACCGCTGCCCAGACCATCTCTCCTCATGGTATGGCGGTGAGCTCGGCCGAGCTCACCCCGACCATACTCGCGCTACCATCACTCATAGTCACCCTTACTATGGTGTGGCAGTAGCCTTTGAGCAAACCACTGGTGATCATACCGCGCTATCACCGAGGCTGCCAGGCCACCCCGTGGTAGAGTGGTGATTGCCGAACAGACCCATGGCGGTCTTACCGCAACCATTACGGTGAGCGAGCTCACCGCCTACGGTGGAGCGGTAACCACCAGGCCCACCATTGGTGGTCTCACAGCATCCACTATGGTGAGCAAACTCACCGACCTTGGTGGGATGGTAACCACCAAGACCACCATTGGAAATCTCACTATGGACACTGTAGTGAGAGGACCCACCACCTGTGGTATGGCGGTAATCACCGAGCTAGGCTGTTGGTAGCCTTACCGCGCCACTGTGGTGAGTGAACTCACTGTGCGTGGTAAGGCGGTAATCGATAGTGTGTTGGCTACAGATTACCTTACCGCGCCACCGCAGTGAGTGAACTCACCGCACACGGTAAGGCGGTAACCACCAGATTTGTCACCGCGGTACCGCCAAGGCTAGTCATAGTCGCCGTAGTAAAGCGGTAAAGGATGAAAACAAATTTTCTTTTTTTTCCAAGTCCAAAGAATGCAGAGGTACAAACTGGAAATTGAGACATGATTTTTGAACACTTCTTCAAGTTTCTAGATTTGAATCTCTATAAATCACCTTGTAGGTGTTCTCCAATGTTCTCCAATGCTTGATGATAAATTTGACAACTTTGAGCACTTTGATGACTTTCTCCAAGTTTTCTCTTCAATGTGTCTTCAATCTAAACCTACAAATGACACACTAAAGAGGGGACAATATTTTTTTGTTAGTGGATAGGGGTTTTCCTTGGTCAAACCCCATTTTGGTAATCAAACCTTGAAATAAAATGAAAAAATAATGGAGAATGATGAATGAAAAAATATGATGTTGCAACTCACCAAACCCTAGCAATGAAGTGTTGCAAACATGCATGTCAGATGGCTCCAATGGATGCACATATTTACTCTTGCTTGAATAGGATAGATCTTGAATTAAATTATACTTTGAATCATGAAACCCTACATCACAATTGTTATATCCAAAAAAAACATGATGCATGAAGACTTTGGCATGTTGCTTGATGCTTAAATAATGCTCTAGAATGCTTGATTATCTATGATTGAAGATGCTTGACTACTCTTGTGAACTCATTTTTTTATAAGCATCACTTGATTTCTGGTTAGGATGAAAATGAGTGAAGGAAAACTTGTCTTTATGCTTGATTATGCGAGAATTCCAAAAATTACAACACTACAAGTTGACATGAGATCTAGGAGGATAAAATCTTACCAATAATTTGAAATAATTTTGATTTTGGGCCACATGAGACTCATTCACATAAAGTGGTGAATGAGTCCTATTAGGAATAATTTATGGGACCATTTTAAAAAAAATTTAGAAAGGTTTGAAACAAGGATCGAGACCCAAAACCCCAGGTGGGACTCATTTGGACGGGGTGGTGAATGAGTCCTAGATCACTATATTTGAGCCACACAACCTAAAAAGTACCTAAATTATGATTGGATGTTGATTTGTGTCAATATTATACTTGAAAATATGCATTAAATGAGGCTTATGGATGTAAAATATGGCCAATTAAAGGATAAAGAATCCCAATTATTAATGAAAACCCTAGTTCAAGGTGTGAAAATGTGTTACAATACTTTACAACACTCCAAATAAGGTAGGATTAGGTTTATTCGATAAGGTTCCAAGACTTAATGTGAGTGTGTTACTCACATTACAACACTAATTCAAGGAATCATTAACCTAGATTTAACAAGGAGGGTCCAAACAAGTGTGAAAATGTAACCGACGACACTTTTTGACACTACATTTAGCCCCCACTTTAGTGAGGGGATGAACAGGCTTCAAACTCACACTAAACTAGACAAACTCACCTCAAGAAGGGTCCAATCACATCTTTTCCATTAAGATGGGATGAAAATGATCAAGAGGGGTGATCAAGCCCCCAGGATCAAGATCCCATGATAAACCTATAGTGTAGTAAAATGCATATCCTTGCATTTTCACATTTGTTTGGGCCTACATTTCTTTATTTATCCTTCTTTATGGCTTAATTGGCCATATTTTATGTCTACAAGCCTTATGGATCACATATTTTTCTATTTAATCTTGACATTCCCCAATGCATATTTTATCTCTTAATGATGTTGATTGGTGTGTCATGATATCTAGTTGGGACTAAAACACCACTAAGGGCATCTTTGTCCCCCCAAGGTCATGGGACCCTAATTTTGAGGAATTTTTGGGCTGCTTTTGAGTGTTTGTGCCCCAAGACTCATCACTTGGGACTAAGATGCCACCTACGACATCTTAGCCTTCCTTGAGTCATTTTTGGGATGGTGGGATTTAACCTCCTTTACTCTTTGAATTCATATGTCAACTTGGCGTGATGTAATTTTGGGATATTAAGCATAAAAAAGTATAAATACAAGGTTCATTCATTCATTTTAATCCTACCAACTTGAGTATTCATTCCTAAGGAAAATTTAAGAGATCAAGTACAATCAAGAGCAATTCATCAAGCGATTGGAGCCATCATCAAGTTTCTAGCATCATATCAAAGATTGTTCTTGCATTGTGTGTGTTGTTGTGCTAACAATTGTGATGTAGGGTTTTGACCTAAGCAAGCAAGTATTTCAAGATCCATATCTATTGCAACCATTATACACAATTTTTCAACCTTTGCAAGGGTTTGGTGATTTCTAGCATTGCATTTTCATTCACCATTTCCTTCATCATTTATATTTCATTTCAAGGTTTAATTACCATCAAGGGGTTTTACCAACACAAACCCCCATTCACTAACAATCAACAAGTTTTTCCATCTTGTCCATTTGTATTTGTAGATCTAGGTTGAAGACTTGAAGATCATTGGGAGTGCAAAGTTGCATTGCAAATTTGTCATCTTCACAAAAACTCACCTAAAAGTCAAATTCGATTATTTCAAAACCTAATATCCAATGAGAAGAAATTGTAGATCTGGGAGCTCAAGACCACATTCACACTTTTCATAAATTTAGATTAGGAATAAGACAGGAGAAAAGGCATCTTAGTCCTCTAGGTGGAATATTTTAGGGATTTCTTGGGATTTTGTTCCATTATTCAAAGATTTTGTGTCTACGCCGAAAAGCAACAACGGGACTAAGACAAGACTAAAGGCGTCTTAGTCCTCCATGACATATCTTGGTAGTATATTCGCATTTCCAAAATACTTTTGGCATCTCCAAGTTTCCTAGGTACACATACTCCAATGTGGAGTTGTTCATTTTCAATATTAGTAAGCGCCATTTTACTCATTCTAAGTGTTTTGCATATCATAGTGTGTTTTCAAACATTGTCTTTTCCAGGCATTTACTTGGTGGTGAACCCCTTAATCTGATAGAACACCCCCTCCTAAGTCCTACTAGTTGTGTATTGACCCACCTTGAGAGGTTGATAGTCAATCCTATTAGGGTTCTTAGGACATATTCGAATGACCTAGATAGAATAGGAAAGATCTTCCTTCCCCCTATTCTATCTTTGGTTCATTTTGTTGACATTTAGGTAATCAAAATCCTCCCTCCTCAACCATAGCATCCATTCCCACCTACACAACTCCTCAAATGACCATAAAAATGCAACCAACTAGTAATATCCCTCTTGGGTAAAAGCACAAAGTTGTGTCACACTTTCAACCAACTTATCAGCACAACTGAATTTAAGTATTTCTAACTAAAAATTTTTTTTGGTCAAACATATTATCTAGTAAGATTCATTCTAGCTAAGTTAGATACTTTCATAACTTTTGCAACTAAAATTGCTGGCTAAAATTATATCGAGCACCACTTTGAGTCCAATTTACCAAAAAAACAAAATTATTTGAAAAACTTGAAGTTTCAATAACTCCTGCTAATGTCAATAACATTTTAAAAAAAAAAAATACCCTTTGGTAGATCCATTAGTGTAGTTTTCAAAAATATATTTATTTTAATAGTTTAATTATTATTTATATTTTATCTTTTATTTATACTAAAAGTAGGTTATCAACAAAAAATACTAGGTTGATTACCATGCCAAGGAAAAATACCAAAACTTATTAAAAAAAATTGAAAAAAATATGATGCACTAGATAAAAGAATCCATTTCATGATGGTATAATTTTTATTCCATTTTAAATAAATATTTAATATGAAAGTTATCGTTTGATGGAAACAACTATTTTTTGATTCACGTACATTTTAATATTTATTTAAAAATATATATTTATCAAAATTGGAAAAAAATATATCCATGCACTAAAGTTTCAAGTTATAAATACACACACAAAATTTGAAAGAAAAAAAATATAATTTAGTATAAAAAGTTTGACGTCCCATGCAACTTTATTTTTCAGCATTTTATCAGCAACTAAATTATAGTGTTAATTTATTAAAAACTAGTTTATAATAATTTTTTTATTTTTTTTTAAAATACATACTAAAATATACTCAATTATATATATATTAATAGTTTACATCATTTCAAAATTCAAAATATATATGTCACCTTTTAGTGGTTCAAGTTTAAAATTTGGATCAGTGTTGGTCATTTCCTTTATAAAGTGTGACACAACTTTGTCCTTTTACCGTCCTCCCTCACACATTTACAATAGTGCTCCTTATACTTATGTGGCATCAACTCTCATACCTCCTCCCACAAGTAATCCATTCATTTTTACTTCTAATAAAGACATGCCATTACCATATTCACCTCCATCTCAAACCACAAGAAATGATCCTATCATTAACCACCTCTTACAAATCTTTTCATCCCTTCAATGCCAAGTTTCTACCATAAATCAAAATCAAAATGGTCCACCTTCATACTATTTCATGAGTAATCGACTATCCTTTGAGATATTGAGAACTTTGTTGCCACAAGGTATAGAGATCCCTAGATTTGAAAAATATGGAGGAAAGGGAGATCCTACTAATAATGTTAATGCCTTCACTACTTTGTGTAGTGACTTTATCCTTGAGGAAAACCATTTGGCTAAAAAATTTCCTTGATCGTTTAAACACATGGCCTTAGATTGGTTTTTTGCATTATTGAATAACTCAATTCATTCATTCAATGAACTTGTCAAGGCTTTTATTAACCATTTCCAAGTGCACATGGTTCCCGAAAGGACATTGGCTGATTTGATGAGATGGAAGGAAAATGAAAGTGAAAAGGTCACTGACTTTATTTCATGCTATCAATCACTTTATTCCCAAATTAGTATGAAGGTTCCTGATTCTCATCTCCAAAATATGTTCATAGAAAACTTACACAAGAAGATAAGGGAAAAACTTATCATGATGAAATTTCCTTCCTTCATGCACCTATGCACTACCCTTAGAGATTATCAAAATACCATTCATGCTTGTGAGCCAAAAACTACCCCTACTCGTCCTAAAAAGCTTGAAACTTCAAAGAAAAACACCTACCAACCTTTCAAAATACAACATAAGAGTTTCCTTCAACTAAGTTCCACCTCTCAATCTACCCAACTTGTTGATACCCAAATAGACGCTCTAAATAAGAGTAATCCCTATATATTTGGGGATCTACAAAGATAACTTACTCCCTTAATTGACACCCTTCACAACATCAGGACCCAACTCTTAGCCAAAAGAATTCTTACCTTACCTCCTATCCAACCCCTTGACCCTAGAAAACCATTACCTTTGAGATTTAGACACAATCCCTATTGTGCTTATCACCAACCAAAAGGACATGACACGAAACATTGCAAGTGTCTTAAACATATTGTGCAAGACCTCATTGATTCCAATCATATCTTGATTGGAGGTGTGAATGATAAAGGTAATAAGTATGTAGCTTCTCCCAACCAAAACTTGCAAATATTTACCAATCTTATGCCCAAACATAATATTTCATTTTTTAAGGCTAGAAAAACTAAGCACAATGTGATGAATCCTGACACGGATGATGAACATATGAGAATTAATGAACAAAATCCTATGGATGAAAAAATCCCTATGGATACTGATGAAAAAATTCATATTGATACAATTATAGGAGTGGTTGAAAACAAGCCTCATAAACAACAAACCATTGACACTACTTTCTCTTTAGAAGAAACAATTAAATATACACCTGATGGTCCTCTTTAAATAGTCGACAGAATCAATAATAAGCCCACTCCTAGGATTTTAATTGATCATGTCTATGGAGAGAATGTGATCACATAAGAACTCTTATATGTGCATGAACTCACTCAAGATATATATGATAAACCAAAACCATAGATCAAAATGCATGATGGTTTTTCTTGTGCTATGATGAGCTTGATTACACTCCCTTTAGAAGTAGGACCAAAGAAATAAAATGTATCATTCTCTATAATCTCTAATTCAAACCAATTTCGTGTGAAGTTAGACTATAAATGGCTTAACTCCATGAATGTTGTCCCATCTGTTGTCCATAAATGCTTAAAGTTTCAAGTTTGCAATGAAATATTCATAGTGAAACATAGTGGCTTTCGACCCCCATCTTCTCATGGAAATTTCTCCTTAGACTAGTTCTCACCTAATCCCATGGAACCTATAAGAAAGCATGAATAATTCCTTTTCCTATCCTACCAAAAATTCAAAGAAAAGTGCATAAGAAAACTATGCCTTGAAAAATTTCCTCCACCCATGCTTCAACCTCCACCACCTCAACAAGATAGTCCTAAATCTCTTCCAACAAACCAAGATCCATCCATAAGCTCACCCTTACCTGTTTCCTACAAGAGATGTAGAGTAAACCAAACAAGTCTTAATCTTCCACCTAAACAAATTTATAAAGACAAAGAGAAAGTGGTTGAACAACCTTCCAAGGTTTCTTCCATTCTTCCCTCACGAGAAGAAAAGGAACCTATGGTTGATTCACCCACTTCTACAAAAAATGAAAATCATAATAAGATAAATCACAATGCTAGAGAGCATAGGCGTAGGCATCGTGCTATTGCTTGAAAGATGAATAATGAGAACAACATTGAAAATCAACGTTTGAACTTGACATAAGCAATAAACAATGAGACTCCTCCCTTATCCGAGACTGTAAATCCAATAAAACAAGGACCAAAACCTTCAATGGATATTATCATTCATCCTCCTATTGTGGTTAACTTGGATGATGACGAGGAAACAATTAAAATAGATGAGGAAGTGCATAATAATTGAACTTGTTATTTTCCTCATCCATGAGCTTAAACGATAACAACCATGATGATCCTCCTAAATTGAGTGATTCACCATGTGTTGAACCTAATGATTCTCCTAGTACTACACTTGATGTGATCCCTCTTGCTAGTGATTTGTATTTCACATACACTAAACAAGACTAGGATGTAGATGACTTGATGGATGGTTGATCTGAATGTGCCTTACTAGTCTTTTTATTTTTTATTTTTCATTCACTTGCATGTGCATATTGTGATCTACGTGATGTTCTGTTTGATGTTTCTCTCTCTTTGTGTATTCCTCTTTTTGTACCTTCATTCTTCTTTGTTATGATATTTTCACTTTTGTTTTGTGTCTTCCTTTTGGGGATGACGTAAGGCGTCGAGGCACCCTATGTCTCTTCCATGTTGACCCAATATATTTTTCTTTTTCTTTTCACTTTTGTTTTATCTATTCCTTTTGGGGTTGCACATGGCATCGAGACACCCTATGTTTCTTCCATGTTGATCCAAAAGGATCTTTCTTTCTTTTTTCTCTTTTTGTGTCATTCTTCTAGTTGTGTGTGTATTTGGGGAATGATGATAGTTTTGAGCTCTCTAATATCTTTGTAGGAAAGAAAAATACTGACCTCGAATACATAGATCTCTTATGTGTTTTTGGGGGGCAACCCTCATTTCTCCTTTCTCTTCCATGCTTTTCTACTTTAAAGTAATTGCTCGCAGTATGGTGTTAGCAATTTCTTTAAAGTGGGGGCATACATTGGCATTATTTCATCTTGATTTCATTTGAATTTTCTTTTCCATGTTCCTTGATGCGATTTTCTTTCTTCATACGATGCGTTTTCGGCTTTTTCATGACATTGGGAATAATGTCCTTCAAAATTGTGACTTATATTAGCATATTATATTCCCCTTACTGGTAGTGTGATGCACTATATCCCCTAACTGTGAATATTTTATCCTTTGACTGGTCCTCTCTTGGAGACATTAGGAACAATGTCCACGAAGAGTAAGACCTCACATGAACTAAGAAAAATCCATTTGAACATCTTCTTCCTTTTTTATCTCATTGCATTTTTCCTTTTGTCCTTATCATAGTCATGGAGGTATGACTTTGATATGGACCCCCTGGGGCTCACCTAGTGAACACCTATCTTCATGAGCCCGTCTGAGCGTGTATTTTTCTCTTTGTCCTTAACATAGTCATGGGTGTATGACATTGATATGGACCTCTTGGGGCTCACCTAGTGGACAACTATTTACCACTAGCCCTCATGAGCGTGTTGTTTTTTTTTTCATAGTGGACAACTCATTCCACTTGTAAACCCTCTTCGAGTCTAGACCCGGTCCACTACATTGAACAACCAGTCAAAGCTTTATCTATTGCAGTTCCTTTTCCTTTTGCATTTTTCTTGTATTTGATGGTGTATGCTTGCGATCTAATTTTGGCTTCATATATCATCCACAAGCATGTTGTTTTGTGCCTATGTTCGTTTACCATAGGATCATAATCTTGGGGGCTTGATCACCCCTCTTGATTGTTGTCATCTTATTTTACTAAAATTTGTACATTTGAACCCCTTTTAATTGCATGGTTGATTGTTTTAGTGTGATTTTGAAGCAAGTTCATCCTCTCACTAAAGTGGGGGGCTAAAATTAGTGTAGTAAAATGCATACCCTAACATTTTCAAACTTTCTTGGGCTCGCCTTACTTTATTTATCCTTATTTATGGCTTAATTGGTCCTATTTTATGTCCACAAGCCCTATGAATGACATATTTTTATGGTGAATCTTGACATTCTCCAACGCATATTTGATCTCTTAATGACTCGATTGGCATGTCCTTGATTTCTAGTCGAGACTAAAATGCCACTAAGGGCATCTTTTTCCGCTGAAGGTCTTGGACCCTAATTTTGAGGCATCTATTTTGGGCCCCATTTTGTTGTTTGTGCCCCAAGTTTCATCACTTGGGATTCAGATGCCCCTAGGGCATGTTAGTCCTCCTTGAGTCATTTTTGAGATTTAATTTCAAATCTTGGTGGTATTTAACCTCATTTATTCTTTGAATTCATATGTCGGCTTGGTGTGATATGATTTCAGGATATTAAACATAAACAAGTATAAATACAAGATTCATTCATTAATTTTCATCCTAGCACCTTGAGTATTCATTCCTAAGGAAAATTTATGAGATCAGGTGCATTCAAGAGAAATTCATCAAGTGATTGGAGCCATCATCAAGTTTCAAGCATCATATCAAAGATTTTTCTTGCATCATGTATTTTTTGTGCTAACATTTGTTGTATACACCTAAAAATGGTCACATTATAATAAGTTTGGTAATTAATTAAATACAAGTTATTTAATTAATTTTCTAATTCAATCTACATATAAATAGATTTAATTATTTATTTATATTCTTCATTTTCTAATTATTCTATTCTAATTAAATAAATAAGTTTATTTAATTATTGTCACTTTTTTATTTCTTCTTAATTAATTAAATAAATTTAATAATTTATTTAATCTAATTATCACATTGCTTTATTTTGAATAAAGTAAATATTCTTCTTTATCCAAAATCATGAAATCACTCTTCTAAATATTATTCATTTTCCAAATCATAAAATCGTCTTTAAATCTTCTAAAAGTCATCTCACATTCAGTTAAATATTTTTAATATTTAATTGTGGAAGCTTCTAAATCCACATGTCACATGAAATTAAATAATTTTATTAGTTAATTGATTGAATTATCTTCAACCACCAAAACTAACTCATAACCAAACTTGACATATGGCAAGTTGCCTTCATTTTTGAGTGAAAAGTTTTTGTGGGAAGGAAACATCTTCCTTCTTTTTCTCAAGTCTCCATATTTCTCTCCAACTTCTCCATCTCTCACTATTCATCTTACTAGACTGAATTTCAACTTTTGATCTTTTCTAACTAAGATTTTTCCTTCAAAAATCTATAAATAAGACCTCTTAGCTTTTTGAAAATCGTGGAAATGTTTGCATAAGCATGAACATTATAGTTGAATAATCAAGAATTTAGCATTTTAATATCCTAGATATCATAGCACAACATCTTAGCTTTCATTATCTTAGCATAAATAATCATGGTAGAATATATTGCATAATCTATCCCTTTTTTCATTATCATGGTTTTATTATCTCACATCATTTAGCATAAGAATGCATTTTGCATATCATCTCATTCTCTAGGTTGTCATTTTGTTAAGATTCTACTTATACAATCTGAGAGCAAGCGGCATAAAACAAATCCTTGGAGATAGAGGACAATGAGATGGTTTTGAAGAACTTGATGGGTTTGAAGTTTGTTTAGCTTTAAATTAGATTCTTTGATATAATGTTTCACTATTGTGTTGTTTAACTTGTTTTTTTCTTCCACATATTTACACACATTTTTGGTGCCCACCGTGGGGCTCTTGCCCCATTCTTAATATTTTATTGTAGGTTTTTTGGCAAGTCAGGACTGGAGACGTGGATTAGCGCATACAACACCCATTCTAGCACATTTAAAGACTATTTTGGTGCATCTAACTAATTCTCCAATGCATCTAACTGATTCTCTAATGCATCTGACTAATTCTCTAGTGTATTTGACTGATTCTCCAATGCATTTGACTAATTCTCTAGTGCATCTGACTGATTATCTAGTGCATCTAACTGATTCTCCAACGCATCTGATAGATTCTCCAATGCATATGACAGATTCTCCAGTGCACATGACCTCTATTCTAGCGTATATGACCTCTGTTCTAGCACATTTGTAATTTGTATAATTTGTTGTCTAGATTCGATGCGACCACAACTAGTGGTTTTATTGCTGCTTTTGGATTAAAATGAACCAATCCTAGGGTAGAATTTTGGATTAAAATACACCAATCCTAGGGTATTCATCATACATTGCTATCTCGGTTAAAATGAACATCATGTATTTTATAAAGCAATATCTTCACGTAGAATAACAAATCGTCATTTGGGATTTAAAACTGAACATTGTTTGTTATGATTGAAGAGTGATAGGCCTATGCTCTCCCCTTAACTGGGTGATCAAAATGCCAAACTCATCTTTTAATTTCATGCACTTTATGATTTTTTAAAACCTTTAGCAGGCTTGCTCTTGTGGGAAAAAGTACTCACCCAAGAGGAATGACCTAAGTGGGAATGCCTAAAGCCAAGGTTTCCAACCCACTATAATCAAAAGTGAGTTGTTGATGAAAATCCAATCGATGGTAGTGTGCAATATAACCATCCCCAAAGCCTTTGTTCTAAAGGTTAGGAGTTCTCTTGAGGGATTTTATCATTTGTCACACTGAATGAAAACCCTTATTATGAGCCTTAGTGTAGAATCTAACCGAGTCAATAGCGAAACATTATAATACTCATAGTGCAAGGGGAGGGAAAATCTTCCCCCAAGATACTCACCATATGATTTCCAAGGACTGTTTGCTCAAGGGATCAAGAAATCTAACTTTGACTACACATCTCGAAAAGATAAAAACATGGGAGCCCTCTAGGGGGTGACACGGCTGTGTGAGTCGATGCAATTTTAAGATGTGTGCTATGATGATTATTATGATCATTTTGACCATTAAGAGTGAGTCTACTTGAAGTCTTTTTTTGTTCAAATACCCGTGGAAATTTCAGAGAACATACACTTATTGTTTCGATTCTAGGATTTAAAAATAACTATTTTACAAATGCTTACTATGTTTTTAAAACATTAATTCAGATAAGATCATCCAAAAAAACATAAGAGTTTGAAAAATCAGTTACCTATGACATATATGTTAAGGGATTGGAAATCAACAACATTTTTCAAGAAATCCCTTGC
Organism: Sequoiadendron giganteum; assembly: GCA_007115665.2. Taxonomy (NCBI): domain Eukaryota; kingdom Viridiplantae; phylum Streptophyta; class Pinopsida; order Cupressales; family Cupressaceae; genus Sequoiadendron; species Sequoiadendron giganteum. The sequence continues at coordinate 309,710,471 of CM021104.1, read as the reverse complement.
TAAAAGAATCAAGAAACCGAAGAAGCAACTTATCTACAAGAAACTTTTGAAAAAGGAGACACTTTTTGTACCAAAGTACAAAGGTTTTTCTTGACTATCAAACTTTCATCCATAGATATCATGAATTTGAGAGGGGATTTACCGATGATTTTTCTTTAGAGCCTTTATATTCACAAGCTTATGATGAATGAAGAGCTCTTTCAAAAAGGAATAATCATACTCAACCCATTCATCATTCTTTCTTTCCACAACTAGTAATACACTATTCCAACCATCCAAATCAGTTGTTGCAATAGAGAAAATGTGGAAACATTAGGCTTTATTCAAAAATCATCATTTTTCAAACTAAGATCAAAACATCTTAAAGTGCATCAATTTCAAATCAATTTCTGATTTTCAATTTAACTCCCATAGCAAGATCTATCATCCTTCATCCAGGGAAACAAATCTAAAAAATAGAAATCCCTTAGTCATATCAATAGGATCCATCATCCTACTACGCTAAGGTGTCAATTATCCAACAAATTGCACTCCCATCTATGGTCTAAGTTTAGTAAAAAAATTGATTCAAGCATATGCCTATTGTCAAAAGGTCCCGAAAAAAGAGAAGAAGACTAAAGAGAGAATCCACTTTTCAACATGGGTTATAGGGAAGAAAATCCTTTTCATAGGCTTCATAGAAATAATTCAAATGATGAAATAACCAATGAAATGCTTTAAGAAGTTGAACAAGATCCACAGTTTCACCTAGCCATGAAAAATATCTTAGAGTGAAATAAAGAAAGATACTTTCTTTTGTAAAAAAAATCCAGGTGCTAAATTGCCCTCTGACTATGATATAGAGAAAATTAAAGATCTTGAAAGGATTGGAACTCCCTTAAATGATCTTAGTGTTCTTACCCAATAAATACAAGCACTACAAGGGAAAATCAAGGAAATACAAGGGAGAACAACTACCAAGTATGCTTTGGAGGATATTTGTGCATATCCTTTTGATAGAAATCTCAACATGATCCCATTTCCAAGCATTGTGAAATTCCAAAATTTGATAAGATATAATGGGAATATAGACCATATTGACCATGTGAGGGAATTTAGAAACATGAGCCTTTAATTTGCACATGAAGACACGTACTTGATGAGATTTTTCCCATGAATTTTGGGTGAGTGGATTTCTAAAATCACTCCACCCATCAAGACATTTAAGGAGTTGATCAACAAATTTATATCTCAATACTCCTAAAACATTCATTATCAAATAACTATGTTTCATCTATGCAGAGCAAAGAAAAATACTGGAGAACCCTTCATCACATTCCTACAAAGATGGAGAAGATTATTCACATGATATTCTCATCTAGTTCCTGAAAAGGAAAAGATGGATATCTTTATTGACAATCTTAATCAAGAAATGAGTTATAGGCTCAACCTTCATTGTCCTCCATCATTTCATAAGTTGATTGAGAATCCAATCACTATTGAAGGAGCCTTAGTCAAGAGAGGAGTGATAAAACTTGACAAAGATAGTCCAAATTTGTACAATCATAACAACAACAATGACAAAACAATATTTTTGACTAGAAACAAGAATGCTGTCAATGATTGTGTGGTAGATGCAAACAATGTGAAAGAAAAACCATCCATCTTCAATCTATCAAGTACCCCACAAAATAAAACCAAACAAGGAAATTCAACCAATGAAGGCAATAGCAACACCAATCAGGGAAACAACACCAATTAAGAATATTTGACCAATCAAAACAATAGAAATAATCACGGTAACTTCAACAATAATATAAACAACATTCAAAATTGAAATCCACCCAAGTCACATTTTTTTCAAATCGACGGAGTTTAACTCCTTTCGGCCAATCTCTTGAGTCATCTCTCACAAAGCTTCTGGATAAAAATGCCATCACTTTACCACCTCAAAGAGATTATGAGCCGTGATTCAAACCACCATCATGGAATGAATTGTATTATTGTGACTACCATAGAGGAAAAGGACATAGGACAAATAATTGTCAAGGATTGAAAAATTTAGTCCAATATTTGATAGAAAATCACACAATAATAGTCAAGGGAAATCATACCAATGAAGATCATCAAGCATTTAAGGACCCTCTTCCAAACTATCAAAAAGGAGAATTTTCAAGTGAAAAATGCAAAAAATTAAACCATGTCTATGATACCACAATCAATCACATCTACATGGATGACCAGCAGGTTAATGTTATCAAGGTCAAAGAAAAGCAAGAATATCAACAAGTGAATGTGACAATGAGGGGACAAGCTAAAATTGTCTTAAAAGGAAGCTCATCCAAAACAACTATCCCTCCTCCAAGTTTGTATAATTTAGTCGATCAATTGTTGAAAACATCGGCCCAAATCTCTATCTTAGAGCTTCTCAAGATATCCCTAGCACATAAGAACATTTTGGAGAAGGCTCTCATCGACACAATTGTATCCACTGATTTAGATATTAACAAGTTTCAAGCCATGGTGGGACACTTGTCCTCACCCACTTGCCTATAATTTTTTGAAAAATAAAATGCCTCCATGTCTCATTCGCACAACTCCTCACTTTATCTAGAATTCATGGTCCATAAAACATGAATTAGGTGCATCTTAATAGATAGAGGAGCTGACTTGAATATTTTTACTTTAAAGCTGGTCCTTGCCTTAGAATTTTTTGAAGACTCTATTGATCTAAGAAGGAAGATAACAATTAAAGCATATGATGATGAAGAGTGAGCTTCCAAGGGTCTTATCATGTTACCTATCAGAGTGGGACCTATTATAAAGAATACTTTCTATCAATTTTTGGATCGAAACCTTTCTTACAACATACTTTTGGGTCATCCTTGTATCCATGAGATGAAAGAAGAACCGTAAATGTACCATCAATGTCTAAAATTTCCTTATGATGGAAGGAGATAAATATACTAGCAGATCATAAAAATAGCCAAATTTGTTCCAATCTCAGAGCAACCCAGGACACTTTTGTACCACATAATAGAGAAGCTCTTGCTATTTCCCCTTCAAATTAGAATGATCAATCAAAGGAGTTGATAAATAAATTGGGCACAAAATTACAATTGAAGGACAAAGGGGTGGGAGAATATTCATTATGTCTCTCTAAATCTTCTATCTCTCCAAGATCATATGGCCAACCCACAATATCCAAACAACAAGTTGTAGTAGCCTCCACATCAAGAACACAATCTTTAATGCCCATCACAATGTTTGACGATTTTTTTATCAAAGCTAATGCTCAAGAAAATGAAGCTAAATATAGAGACATTCTCAAGTGGATATATAAGGATAAATATGAATTTGTTCAACATATCAAATTTCCTACAAAACAATATGGTAAAGGCTATACAATAATGCAAAGGATGGTCTATGAAGGAACTGGTCCCTTAGGTAAAAGAAAGGAAGGAATTGTAGAGCCCATTCAACTTACAGTAATACATCCAAAGGATAAAACATGACTTGGGTAAGGTGAAGACACAAAAGAAATCACTTTAGAGAAAACTTATGAAGAAGCTTCTTTAAAGAAATGCCATGAAAAGATAACTTTAACAATTCTTAGATTGCAGTATAACTCTGACACTGATTCAAATGAGTATGAATGGGATACAATTTATGATGATGAATTTTGGAGAGATAAAAAGGTTGATGTCATAAAAAAATGTACACCCATACTTACACAAGGATAAATTTCAAGGACTCGGCCACTTGACTATGTACTTAAAGATGACCATGACTCGAGTGAGGATGGTTCACTTTAAAACAAGATTGATAATTGACAGGAGGATACCATCATAGAACTTCCCTATAGCGAGAATGTTAACCATATCTATGTCATGACCTTTACAACCCTTGACCTCACTCAATCAGATGATCCTTTTCCTTTATTCGATCTCGAGCTTATTGATTGGGATCAAACTGAACCTATTGATATCCCTATATTCCAAGATGATGAAGTCGTCGTAAATTTCCTTTTCTCTTCCAATCTTGAAACAAGTCCCACCACAGAATCTCACAATCAATGTTTTGATCAAGAAAGTGCCAAGTTTCTTAGCTGCAAAATCAATAATATAAAAGATTGATCTAACAGTGAAAACTAAAAAATGGCAGTGTTAGATCATGAAAAAGGAAAAAGAAAGAGTGTATCCGATGGTGAAAACCTTTCAAAGGAACATAAGGATGAGAAACTTGACACTCTCCTAGAACACTACCAAGAGAGATCTTCTATTTTGATCGATCCAATAGAAGCAATCAACATAGACAATGTAAAATAACCAGAGATCTTACAACTTGTTGCTTCATTAACAGAGGAAGAGATACCAAAGTTCACATAATTCCTGAAAGCCAATCAAATCACTTTTTCTTGGTCATATGTAGATATGCCTGGACTGGATCCTAATCTCATCATGCATCATTTGTCTATAATGTCGAGGGAAAAACCAGTCAAGCAAAACCTTAGAAAGATGCATTTGCATGTCATATTGTTGGTCAAAGAAGAATTGAAGAAACTATTGGATGTAGGGTTCATTCAGTCCATTGACTATGTAGAATGGATCTCTAACATTGTACAATATCAAAACTAGATGGGCATATTCGAATTTGTACAGATTTTCAGGATCTAAATAAAGCATGTTCGAAAGATGATTTTTCTCTACCTGGAATTGACACAATTGTGGACCCAATAGCTGGACACACCATGCATTCACTTATGGATGGATTCTACAGATATAATCAGATCAATATCACACTTGGGGATCAAGACATGACTGCTTTCACATGTCCCTAGGGTACCTATTATTGGAATTTGATGTCATTTGGACTCAAAAGTGTAGGTGCAACCTATCAACAAGAGATGACCACTATTTTTCATGAAATGATGCACACTTTCATGGAAGATTATGTGGATGATCTGTTAGAAAAATATTATACAAGAGAGGGACATCTAGAAATCCTGTCAAAAATCTTTGTCAGATTGAAGATAATCAAGGTTAGACTTACTTCAAAGAAGTGTGTCTTTCGGGTCAAATCTGGAAAGCTTTTAGTATGTATTATTTAAGAAAAAGGAATCGAGGTAGATCTAGCAAAATTCAAATCCATAATGTAGATTCCACCACCAAGAAATATTAGTTAGATTTGATCATTGCAGGGACAACTAAAATCTATCTGAAGTTTCATCGCACAACTAGAAGACACGAGTTTTCCTTTCATGCATCTCTTGCACAAAAATGTTCCTTTCAAATGGGAAGAAAACTATGAAACAACGTTCAATAAAATCAAAAATATCCAATGATTCCACCAGTCTTGGTTCCACCAGTACTAGGAGAGTTTCTTATACTTTACATTTGAGCCACAAAAGTATCCTTGGGGGCATTGTTGGCACAAGAGGATAGAACAGGAAAAGAGTGAGTTGTATACTACATTAGCAGGACCTTGATAATTCATGAACTCAACTACACTTTTATTGAAAATTCTTGTTTAGTAGTTGTGTTTGCTTCCCAAATGTTGTGGCACTATAGGTTATCCCACATAGTTAAACTTTTGGCCAAAATTGATCCATTAAAGTACCTCTTGAGCAAAGATACCTTAATGGGTAGGTTAGCCAAATGGGTGATAATTTTAAGTGAGTTTGATATCCACTATGTAGATTGAAAATCAATCAAAGGACAAGTCATAGCAGATTATCTAGCTGAGGTAACCTTACAAATAGATCATCCGATGCATGTTGAATTTCCTGATGTAGATGTTTTCATAGTATCCACAAAGTAGTCATTGACACTATATCTTGATGCATCTTATACACAACATGGCTTGGGGGCAAGAATTATTTGTCACACCTCAAGGACATACTATTCCAAAATCCTATTGGTTAATGTTTCCTTGCACCAATAATGTAGACGAATATGAAGCATTGCTTACTTGAATGAGAGTACCATTGGAATGGTAGACCATAGAGCTGCAAGTCTATGGTGATTCAAAACTTGTCATTAACCAAATAAATGATGATTATCAAACCAAATATGTCAAGTTGATTCCTTATAAGAACATGGTTGATGATTTTAATAAATATTTTGTTGAAATCAAGTTCACATAGGTTCTGAGAATTGACAACAAAGCTGCAAATGCCATGGCTACAACTACTTTGCTACTACAATTATCCAAAAATAAAACTTGATATGAATTATGGGTGGAACAATTATTTTCCCATGCCTATGATAATCCTAAGACTTAAATCATCTATCATTTGGTTGTAACTGATTCCCCTTTATACATCAAGATCTATACCTACTTGAAAGATAATATCTTACCCATGGATTTTTCTTGAAATCAAAAGAGAAACTTTATACGCCAATCTTCTTGCTATACCTTAATCACTGACACCCTTTACTAACGTGGTCTTGATGGTACACTCCTTATATGTCTTGAACGTGATGAATCTAAAAAATCCTTACAAGAAGTTCATGGTGGTATTTGTGGTACTCATTCAAGTGGATTGAACTTAGCTAAGAAACTTGTCAGAATGGGTTATTATTGGCCAACTATGGAAAGGGAATCCTTCACCTTTGTAAAGAAATGTCCAAAGTATCAGATCCATGGAAACCTCATCCATTCTCTTGCTCAAGAGTTGTAGCCTTTCACTACAACATGGCCTTTTTTATCAATGGGGACTTGATTTGGTTGGAAAAATCCACCCTTCTTCATCAAATGGACGCAAGTTTATAATCACGCCAACTAAATATTTTACTAAGTGGATTGAAGTTGTTCCTTTGACAATAGTAACTGACAAGAAAATTTCATCCTTTATCTTGAATTATATCATATGTCGATATGGCATTCTTAGCTCCATTATCACTGATAATGGGAGACCTTTTAAGAATGAGGATGTCAATAAAATTTGTGAAATATTCCATATCCAACACTGGTTATCTACACCTTATTATCCATGGGGAAATGCCCAAGCAAAGGCTTCAAATAAAACAATCTTGAAGATCCTAAATAAAATAGTAAATGATGTTGGTTGTGATTGGCATGTCTAGTTGAATCTAGTTTTGTGGGCCTATAGAACCAAGATCCGCACACCAACAAGAGCCACTCCATACACTTTGGTCTATGGATTAGAATCAATCTTGCAATTAGAAGTTGAGATACCCTCACTTAGAGTCTCATCGAAGGGACTGATAACTAATGAAGACTACAGAGTTTTTAGACTGCAAGAACTAGAAATGCTAGATGAGAGACAATAACATACAACTGATCACTTGAATGGTTACCAACAAGTCATGTCTCGTAGATACAATCACAAAGTTAAACCATGAACATTCCAAGTGGGTGACTTGGTCTTGAAGGAAAAACCCCACAATCAACAAGACAGGGAGAAGAAAGGAAAGTTTCAAACAAATTGGCTTGGTCCATTTGTCATTATTGCAGTATATGATTCTTGAGCTTATCAACTGTTTACACCTAAAGGGGACCTGTTTGAAGAAATGATCAATAAAATTCATCTTAAGAGGTTCTATGTATGAAAAAACATCATAAAAAGTATTGAAAAAATCCAAAACAACATAAAAAGTCTTGAAAAAATCCAAAAAAGCATAAAAAGTCCCGAAAAAATCCAAAACAGCATAAAAAGTCATGAAAAAAATCCAAAACAGCATAAAAAGTCTTGAAAAAATCCAAAACAGCATAAAAAGTCCTGAAAAAATCTAAAATAGCATAAAATGTCTTGAAAAAATCCAAAACATCATAAAAAGTCCTGAAAATTTTCAAAACAACATAAAAAGTCCTAAAAAAATCCAAAAATAGCATAAAAAGTCTTGAAAAAAATCCAAAAAAAATAGCAAAAAAAGTCCAAAAAAAATCATCATCAAGGTGAAAACCTGGCAAACAGGCATCTTTTTGACACACAAGAAAATTGAAAAAAGAAAAAGTACAAAAAAAAGTGAAAATATAAAATAAAAAATTGTTTCCCAGATGAAAGCCTAGCTAACAGGTGTCTTGGTAACAACAAAAAATATCTGAAAAATTTGAAAACGTGCAATAAAAACAAATGGTGAAAACCTGGCAATCAGGTGCTATTTGTGAACAAGTTGGCTCTTCCATCTATTATTTTATGTCCTCCATTCTATCATCATTGCTATCCTATCAACATGATCATCCTATCAGCATCATATCTATCCATCTTTTGTACATCATAGAGGCAATCGGTTGTGTCTAATTGGGAGAAAAATACAGATTAAATGGGGGCAACTGACTTTTGAGCTATCACAACAGACAAATGGAAGTACAACAAACACATCAACAAAAACCAAAATACAACATCTGGAAATCAATCATACATGATGAAAATGCTTATCGGAAAGCATAACATTAGGTTTTCAAATCAAAATGGATGATCTAATCTGAATAATGATTGAAATACTTTAAGCAAAAGTTGAATTGTTATTTTATGGATTTTTGTTATCATACCTCTAGAGCAACTCGATGATGTCCAAGACTAGAGAAGCAAGGAAGGAGTATGATTTTTCTTTGTCTATTGTCTGTGAGTTGATAATTATTACTATGCCAATTTTTCATGGGACATGCTCTACAATGTATCATTGATGACATTTCAAAATTTGCATAGGAAAAAACTTAACTCTTGTCTGTTTATGCAAGCAATACTCAAGTCATCTTGGTTCAATTATACCTCGATGCTTGTATTACCTTTCTATATCAAAAATCATGAAAGTTGTACTCAGGTCATCATCAGTGCAAATATCCCCTTTGATGCTTGTACTAACTTCCAACATTTCAAAAGTTCGATGATGATAAAAAAGCATAATATAGCTCTTGGAATGAAAATTTTGCATGGTTAATATAAATTGCATTCATGTTAGTTTTGCATCTACATTATAGATTTTCCAATGTTGGCAAAGCATCAAAGACAACATATCTCTCTACCAAAGGATTGAGTACATTTGACATTACCAAAAACATCATCATTCATTTCAATTGCATTATCATTTTCATATCATTCATATCATTCATTCATTTCAATTGCATTATCAGTTTCATATCATTCATTCATTTCAATTTCATTATGAGTTTCATATCATTCATTCACTTAAGTTAAATTATCATTTCATCTCATTCATTCACTTAAATTACATTCCCATTTTCATATTAGACATTAAAAGTGTGTTATCATTTTTCATATCACGTCATTTATTTAGCTTGCATTATAATATTATTTGAATTATCATTCATTATCTATCATATCATTCATTCATTATCATACCTGCTTATTTTTCATCATTATCATTTTCATTCATTATCATATCATTCATTTTCATTTTCATTCACTTTCAAAATCATTCTTTATCATTTTCATCATCATTTATCATTTTCACAACATTCATTTATTTTAGATTGCATTTTCATATCATCCATACATTTAGAGACATAATCATTTTGCATCACATCATTTACAAAGAATTTAGAAAGAATTATCACGTCATATTATCATCCAACATTCATGCATTAGATTATATATGTACACATCAGAAAAATACAAAAATGCACATCGCATTGCATATCATTTGCATCTATCTCATATAGCATTAAAACATCATCATCATGAGATATATCGATTTGTAAAGATCATTATCTATAAACATACATCATTATGGCATAATCATAAGCAACATAGCATATAGAAATAGAAATGCATACATGAACATCCATCATAGAATAAAATAGGCACATGCATAGATCAACAATATCCGCTGCATCTCATAAATATCAAAACTCAATGTAAAATATACAAGGATATCGAAATAAGGAGAGATACAATATCATAATGTGACAAAAATTAATGTCTACAAATATCATCAAATATACATCATCAATGGGAAAACATCAAAATCAGGATTGTATCACAATGATACACTAGTTTTTGTTGCCCCTAGGACTCGCTGGTCTCATAAGACCTCCTCCACCTGAAGTACTTGCACCTGCAACACCTGTACTAGGATCTGGACCCAAATCTCTATGGGGTGGTTGTGTCACACCCCTGGTAGTAGTCTGAGAGTGGCTCTGACTAGATCATGACTATGCATAACTCACTCTATATTGTGCAAGAACAATCTCATGGTATCGGCCATGATAGTACTCAGTCTCTCTGGAAACTCGTGTAACCTCTAACATCATCACACCCATAGAGGTCCCCTCAACCACTCTCTATAATCTCTTAGATAAAGCCACTTCCTTCTCACCATCCTGTGCCTATAACTATTGTATAGTGGCTTGTGCCTATGCTAGCTAACCCTGTAGGCTTTGTACTATGGACTATAGGGTGGCTATATGTCCCTAATCCGATGGACCTCTTATTTCGGTCCCATTGCCTGCAACATAATGTCTCTTTTATGCTATTTGTATCACTATTGGGGCAACCCTACCACCACCACCTCCATCTCCATCATCATCATCATCATCGCTATCCTAATCATCCTTCTCACTCCCACTCTCCTCCATCTCCTCTCTCCTCTGCCTCTACATAGGTCTATGTGCTCTCCCCACATCCAGTGGTACAAAAGGCTCCTCAGGACTGGTAAGTTGTGGTACTGGATGTGTTGTAGCACACTACACATAATCAACTATCATCCCACCACCAAGAATGTTTGCTTTGTAACCCCACATATGTGCACCTAAGGAAGTGAACTTTGTAGTAGCTGCATCAAATGAAAGTTGGGGTCCCCACACTGATATCTCCTATTGACGATGAGTGTAAATAGATGAACCCTAGGGCATCCCCTATATTCGACCATACTATCTAAGAACCTGACTCAGTAAAAATATCTTGATGATATATGGGGTGCGGCCAATCAGGTATCATGAAATAAAAACATATGGCATATCTCTGGCATCCTTCGGCCACTGCTTGCAATCTAAGTATGGACGCCATGTAACCATATCCAAATCATCAAGTACTCATTGCCAGTAGTCTAATTTTCCCAACCTCACTTGCACAACAACACCTGCATATGCAAAAATTTATGGTTGCCCAACTGGACGCTATCTATCCACCATAGGACATGTAACTGCTATATGTTCCCATGCCCAAACCTGAAGCAGGGAACATCCAATGACCATGCTACTCCCTCTATAGTACACTATCTGATGTAGCTCATGGTATAAATGAGCTAGCATGCATTATCCCTAAGCATATCATGTACCTTGTATAAGCATGATGTAAAGCACTCGCCCCATCCAACTACCAGTCCCTTTGACCTACAATCAGGACATAAGAATCCACCAATGGATCCTACTAGTACGCTAGATAATGACATGTACGTCTTAGCCATCTCAGCCCATAGAATCTCATATCTGACAATCTGATCATCTGCAAACACTCTCCTCAAGGCATCATTTCCCCCCTACTCTCTAGTGTCATGATCTCTCCCATCATTGGAATCCAAATAATCCTATAGACATCCTCAGGAGTAATCATCACCTCTCCTATAGCGAGGTGAAAGGTGTTTGTATCACTGTGCCACCTCTCAACGAGCACAGTCAACAAACCCCTGTTGAGCCTCATCTCTGGCATCTCTAAAAATGAGTTCAATCCATAGGAATCAATGGCATCCCCATATACCTAAACAAGAACTGGAATCAAGCTCTAGGTCTTCTTGAATCACTAATCTCTCCTATCCATTCGAAACATATCAAATTAGTGTTTGTGATCAAAGCATTCAAATCACTCAAATCAATCAATCCAATCAATCTATTTTAATATTTGTTTCTCATCAATCATGAGGACAAATTTATGAGTTATCTTACTATTTGTTTCTCATCAATCATGAGAATAAATTTATCAATTATCTTACTATTTGTTTCTCATCAATCATGAGGACAAATTTATTAGTTATCTTACTATTTGTTTCTCATCAATCACAATGAAAAATTTATTAGTTATCCTACTATTTTTTTTTCATCAAATCATGGAAGGAAATTTATTAGATCTTACAATTTGTTTTCTCATACATCATGAGGACAAATTTATCATTTATCCTATCAGACCTATCAATCATCATTAGTTGAACATCAAAAATTCACCATCATAGACTAAATCAATCAAAAAATCATCCGTCGGGGTGCAAAATCATGCAAACTAGCATAGCTTCAGGGATATGCACTACAAGTTTTATCAAATGCGCTACAAATTAACTTATATGCACTGGAAAATCAAATGCGATATGGTTTTTCACATATGCTCTATAGAATTCATCATATGCGCTATAGTATTATAGGCGCTATTATTTTCATCATTTGCGCTATAATTTTGATCATATGCGCTAGGGAACTAATCATATGCACTATGCAATCAATCAAATGTGCTATTATGCTAAAAACATGTGAAAATAAAAGGAAAATGTGCAAAAATCAATTCATTTTTTTACGAATCAAATCACAAGCAAGTTTACACAATACGTACCGGGGCTCCATAATGTGTAAGGCACTGGTGTCATCGAATGCACTCAAATCTCTGCTACTAGATGGGAAGAGCCATTTTTCTCACTCTAGAGCTAAAAAAAAATCAATTTCACTAAGGTAACAATGCACAAATGATCTTCAAAAGTTATAGGTTCTACCTATTTAAGGGTCAATGGAGGGTAATTTTATGGCATTGTTTTACCCATGGGGAATAATCAAAATTCTTTAGCCTCATATCAATATTTCCATTATAGATTCCATCAAATCATCTTTATTGGCTGATGAATCAGACAACCAATCAGTCAAAATTTTCAAAAAAAATAAAAAATTTCCAAAATTCAAAATTTTATGTAATTCATCACTTGATGGGGCATGCAGGCATTAGTTATCAAAAATTCACCTTTGGGGAAAACTAATTAAATATAATTTAATTAATTAATCTTCTAATTCAATCTACATATAAATAAATTTAATTATTTATTTATATTGTTCATTTTCTAATTCTTCTATTCTAATTAAATAAATAATTTTATTTAATTATTATCACTTTTTTACTTCTTCTTCATTAATTAAATAAATTTTACAATTTATTTAAATTAATTATCACATTGCTTTATTTTGAATAAAGTAAATATTCTTCTTTTTCCAAAATCATAAAATCACTCTTCTAAATATTCTTCTTTTTCCAAATCATAAAATCATCTTTAAATCTTCTAAAAGCCATCTCACATCCAATTAAATATTTTAATATTTAATTAGAAGCTTCTTATCCACTTTTCACACATAATTAAATATTTTTAGTATTTAATTGTGGAAGCTTCTAAATCCACATGTCACATGAAATTAAATAATTTTATTATTCAACTGATTGAACTATCTTCAACCACCAAAACTAACTCATAACCAAACTTGACAAATGGCAAGTTGCATTCATTTTTGAGTGAAAATTTTTTGTGGGAAGGAAACATCTTCCTTCATTTTCTTTAGCCTCCATATTTCTCTCCAACTTCTCCATCTCTCACCTTTCATCTTACCAGACTGAATTTCTACCATTGATCTTTGCTAACTAGGATTTTTCCTTCAAAAATATATAAATAAGACCTCTTTTCTCTTTGAAAATCCCAGAATTGTTTGCATAATCAGGAGCATTATAGTTGATTAATTAAGCATTTAGCATTTTAATATCATAGATATCATAGCACAACATCTTAGCTTTCATAATCTTAGCATAAATAATCATTGTAGAATAGCTTGCATAATTTTTTCTTTGTTTCATTATCATAGTTTCATTATCTCACATCATTTAGCATAACAATGCATTTTGCATATCATCTCATTCTCTAGGTTGTGATTTTGTTAAGCTTTTGCTTATACAATTTGAGAGCAAGCAGCTTAAAACAATTTTTTGGAGATAGAGGACAATGAGATGATTTTGAAGAATCTGTTGGGTTTGAAGTTTGTTTAGCTTTAAATTAGATTCTTTGATATAATTTTTAATTGGTGTGTTTAAATATTTTGTTGCTTCCACATATTTACACACACAATTATGATGTAGGTTTTTTACCTAAGCAAGAAAGTATTTCAAGATCTATCAAACTTTTCAAGATCCATGTCCATTGCAGTCATTACACACAAGTTTGCAGCCTTTGCAAGGGTTTGGTGAGTTGTAGCATTGCATGTTCATTCACCATTTAATTCATCATTTTTATTTCATTTCAATGTTTAATTACCAACAAGTGGTTTGACAAAGGAAAATCCCCATTCACTAACAATTAACAAGTTTTTCCATCTTGTCCATTTGTATTTACAGATCTAGGATGAGGACTTAAATATCACTTCAAGTGCAAAGTTTTCATCTTCATGAATACTCACTTATAGGTCAGATCCAGTTGTTTCAGAACCGAAGATCTAAGGAGAGGCAATTGCAGATTTGGGAGCTCAGGGCCACATTCACACTTTTTAGAAATTCAAATCAGGACTAAGATGGGAGAGTAAAGGCATTTTAGTCCTCTAGGTGGAATCTTTTGGGGATTTTTTGGGATTCTGTTATGTTATCTAAATATTTTGTGTCTGTCCCAAAAAATAGTAATGAGACTAAGACAAGAGTAAAGGTATCTTAGTCCTCCAAGGCATATTTTTGCAATATGTTTGCATTTCCATAATCCTTTTGTCATTTTGAGGTTTCCTAGGTACACATACTCTAACTTGGAATTGCTCATTTTCAATATTAGTAAACATCATTTTACTCATTTTATGTGTTTTGCATATCATAGTGTATTTTCAAACATTGTCTTTTCCAAAAATTTACTTGCTAGTGAACCCCTTAATCTAATAGAACAACCCCTTCTAAGTGCTCCTAGTTGTATATTGACACACCTTAAGAGGTTAATAGTCAATCCTATTAGGGTTCTTAGGACATATTCAAATGACTTAGATAGAATAGGAAAGGTTTTCCTTCCCCCTATTTTATATTTGGTTCAAAATCAATATAGAAACAAAAGAACACGGATGAAAGTGATAAAGAGTGTCATAAAGTCACAAGAATACACTGCGAAAGACAAAAAGAAAAGTAAAATAAAATTAAGGGGTGGATGAAGCTTCGATTTTTTGTCCATCACATTATGGATCAGATCTAGGTTGTTTATATGAAAAATACAAGTTCACTCTGAAGAAACAAAACTTCAATCTGTCCACTCAGTGAGAATCTGAAAGAGGTGAGATACATACACACATGACTGGTATGTTCTCACACTCACATGGGAGTGGCTAAGGGAAATTCATCGCTCAGTTGGGCTTCCCATCAAAAACATACCAAAGTTATACCTCGAGATAAATTTAATAAGGAACCACAAAAAAATTATTTTCGAGATTCATGAGTCAAGAAAAACTTTGTATGCTTGGAAATCATGAAAAATGAACTTCGATCTTCATGAGGCAAGCAACACTTTGTAAGCTTGGAACTTGTGAAGAATAAAGATGGCTCTATAAGCATGCAAGATGTATTATTTAAGGTGGTCATATAACTGAAAAATAAAAATACAAAAATAAGGAATGCTCAAAGGAGTCTTGCTTAGTTCATGTGAGGTATTTAACTTAGGGAACATTGCTCCTAATGTCTCCAAGAGAGGACCAATCAAAGAATAGAAGATTCACAACTTAGGGGATGCAGTTTCTTGCATCAGGCCACTAAGGGGAAAATAATATGCTAAGAGAGATCACGCTCTTGAAGGAAATTACACCTAATGTCATACGTAAAGTGAAAAGAACATCGCATAAATTAAGAAGACTACACCATGAACCATGAAAAAGAAAAATGCAAAAGAATTAGTCAATTGGAGCAATGGAAAAAGTATCCCTTCTGCTTTTTCCTTTCTTTTTTGGGTCCTCCTTATAGACTAGGCTTAATGATGCCTTGATTTAGTGTTGTAATGTGTTTGAAAAATTCACATTAGTTCATGGGACTTTGTGAACTAATCAACATAAACAGTACCTTGCTAAAGTGTTGTGAAGTCTTGTAACAAACTTTCACACTTTTCTGAGGTTTTATTAATTAACTACACCTAATAAGTCTCTTTTGTAACAAACTTTCACACTTTTCTGATGGGACTCATTTGTCACCTTAGGCAAATGAGTCTCGTGTGGCCCAAAATCAAAATTAATTCAAATTCTTGGCGATATTTTATCCTCCAAGATATGATCTCAACTTATAGTGTTGTAATTTTGAGAATTCTTCTATGATTGAGTATAAATAAAAGGTTCTTCCATTCATTTTCATCCTAACACCACAAGCATTCAAGTATTCATCCATAGAACAAGTTTGAGTTCATAAGAGCATTCAAGAGTCTTCAAGAGCTAATTATCAAGCATTTTAGAGCAGAATTCAAGCATCAGTCAGCATGTCAAAGACTTCATGAATCATGTTTGTTTTGGAGCTAATAATTGAGATGTAGGATTTCATGATTCAAGCTAGCATTTCAATGAATAACAACATCATTCAGGCAAGAGTTAAGATATGTATCCATTATAGCCATCTCAAGTATATTTGTAGGACTTTATTGCTAGATTTTGGTGAGTTATAGCATCATATTTTTTCATTCATCATTCTCCATTACTATTTCATTCTATTTCAATGTTTGATTACCAAAATAGGGTTTGACCAAGGAAAACCCCTATCCACTAAGAAAACAACATTTTTCTCTCTCCTTTCAGTGTGATTTTCCTAGGTTGCAAAGTTGTCAAAGTTGTCATCAAGCCTTGGAGAACATTGGAGGACACCTATAGGTCAATTTTTAGATATTCAAATCCAGAAACTTGTAGGAGAAAATTGAGAAAACTGAGAAGACTATATTCAATTTTTGAACCTTCAAAAACCCTAAATGGACTAATTTTCCACTCTTGGCGAATGAGTCCCAGTTTCACTCAAAATTCAAATTTTTGCATATTCAAATACCCATTTGGCAGATTCCTACTCCCCCATAGCAACCTAGATTCTAGACTAATTCACCCAACTTGGTAAGGGAGTCCCACTCAATATTATATTCAAATTTTACAATGTTTTAGATATCCATTTCACCATCTCCATATTTCTAGGTACACATATATTCCTTTCAATAGTTTTCTATTTTGTTTTATTTACATTTATAGGTCATATAGTTCAAGTTTGCATCATATTAGGGTTTTGCATTTCATTTATCTTTCCAAGTTATTGCTTGGTGGTGAACCACGTATTAGTTTACTATTAGCCCCTAGGACAACCCTATTGCAAGATTCCCTTCTCCTTTGTATTGAGATCTCTACAGTTATCCCTGAGTGGGACATCTTGAAAGTGGGTGTGCTCTATGACCTAAGCCAAACAATAGCGCTTAATACCTCCTCCCCCATTTTCAATAGGTTCCATTTTGGTGAATCTGACGTGAATGAACTAGATGATGATGACGAGGTTGCTAAAATTGACGAAGAGGTGAATAATGGATCGAATACATTATTTTAATCTTCCATGAGCTTAAACAACAATTATCCTAAGAAGACTATTGAACCTAGTGCTTTTCCTAGTTTGAAACTTGCTATTTTCCTGTTGGCTAGTTGTCTACCTTTAGTAGACAATGAACATGATTGGGATGTGGAAGACTTGCTTTAGGTTGACTCAAATGTGCCTTACTAGTCTCTTTACATTATTTATTTTTCATTTTATTTTGAGTGATTGAATGTGTGTATTGTGATCCCCCGTGCTATTTTGTTTGATGTATATCTCTCTCTTTGTGAAAATCCTCTATTTTCACCTTCATTCTTCTCTATTTCGTACATCCTTTTTCTTTTCCTTTTTCATTTTTCTTGTGTTTTCTTTTCGGTGATGGCACAAGGCATTGAGACATTCATGTCTCTTTCATGTTGAACCAAAAGGTTTTTTCCTTTTATCCTTTTTTCTTATGTTTTCCTTTTGGGGATTACACAAGTTGTCAAGACATTCATGCCTCTTCCATGTTGACCCAAAAAAAAATTCTTTGTTTTCACTCTCTTTGTCTCATTCTTCTAGTTCTATGTGGATTTGGGGAATGATGATAGTTCCAAGATCTCTAAAAACATTGTAGCAAGAACATATTGAACCTAAATCCATAGATACCTTATGTGTTTGGATTTTCATTTTTGGGGCAATCCCCTTTTCTTTGTTCTTTGTATGATGTAGCTTTATTTAGAAACATATGACTTAGCATAAGGATTTCCAAGTTGGCTCACATGTCTTCGTTATTGTTAACATTTTTCATTTTCTACTTTAAATTAATTTCTCACATAATGGTGTTTAGCATTTTATTTAAAGTGGGGGCATACATTAGCAGTATTCTCTGGATTTTTTTGTTTTCATAGTTCATGGTGCAGTATTCTTACTTTATACAATGTGTTGTTTGCTTTATGGATGATATTGGGTGTGATGTCCTCTAGGAGTATGATCTATCTTATCATATTGAATTCCTCTTAGAGGCTTGATGAAAAACACTTGATGCAGACAGGGTGGATGATCACAAACTAACTCAATAACTCAAACTTTTCAATATTAGAACCTTAAATTGGTGGGTTTCTTTTACAATTCTTCAATCCTCCTAGTAGTACTTGAAATAGAGGGTTTTCATCATAAATTTCAGAGAAGAACTTAAACCAAAAAATTAAACACCATTCAAGATACCCTTTATGCCTCTTAGAAACATATCAACTTTATAGATATGGTTGTTTTGAAACAAAACCCTCGAAATTTGACTGCTAAACTACAAATTAGGTCTAGATTGGCTTATTCCACTAGGTCACAACATGGTTTTCACACTCCAGGGTTCAATCCTTCACACCAATGCCTCAAACATGTCAAATAGGGTCTGCCCAAACATTTCCAAACTTTACAAACAACTTCTTAAGAGAATTTTATGAAACCCTAACACCTATGCTATTTCTATACCAAAAACATGAAGTTTTCAGGCTAAGGCATCACCAAATTTGCACTTACCACTATCCCCTACTCTTGAAACTTCAAGAACACAAAAATCAACATCCCTAAACCCATTCCACCAAGTTTAAGGCTGGTTCATTTGTGGAATGGGAAGAAATTCATAGTTTTCTATCAAAACACACCCTAATAAGGGTTTCAAGAAACTTTTGGTAAATCTACTCTAATTTCCTCCAAAATTGATGAAATTGAATGAAACCAAATTAAAATGAATGAGGATTTAGAGAACCATCACTTCCAACCAATTTTTTTTCACTTTCAAGCCGTACAGGGCCGTACAAGTCACTGTAGAAGCAAGTTAAGCTTTATGTGAACTCCAATCCTATACCTGCACAAAGACAACAAACAAACACATTAGTTAGTTCATATGCAAGATAAAACAAGGATTCCCCATGAAATCCATTTACAATGCTATAAATAGGAAAAATGAAGAACAATCATGAAAATATAAATGAAATCCTAATTAAGCATGCAAAGTCTTGATCCCATGGGGGAATTGGTGTCAATTGGTGTGTCAAAATTGGCCATTTCCCAACTCCTTTGTTGCAATGTTGATGATTTGATGAGTGATCCACCTTGATGAAGATTCAATCAAGCTCCATGATGAAAAATCTGCATAACCTAGCTAAGAATTTGATGAAATGGATGAAATTAGATATGCTTGAGGATGGAGTTGAGTATAGTAATTTTACTCAAATTGTGGATGATAGAATGAGAGGAAGAGTCTCTCATTTATAGATTTCCAAATTGGAATAAATAGTGAAATTTAAAAATGTGGGATCATTCAACATCCAATGGCCAAGTGCCACTTGTCAAGATGTGAATGGTTGATGGTTGTGCACATTTTGATCAGAGTGCCAATAAATGATATGAGATTCAAATTTGAAATTTCAATGTGACATGTTGGAGGGAGAAGGAAATGGAGTTAATGTCACTTGGCTCAAGGCCAAGGACATGTAAGAGGCCTTAAATGCCTTGTTGGAAGTACCCATCCCCTTTTGGAGGGATTTTTGAATCGGAAGAATATTCCACAAAAGATGCCTTTTTGAATGGAAATTGATGAATTAATAAATCAAATAAATTGATTTATTATGCAAGTTGCAATATCTAGAGGATTTGAGTGATTAGGATTAGCATTAATCAAGATTTTATTAATTAAGAGGGGGGTTAGCTGATTTGACCATTTTGGCTTAGATTTTAGGATTTATATAAATCAAAGTTGAGAGAATAATGATTTTAGATTTAATTAAATAAAGATAGATTTATTTAATTAAAGGAGGAGGATGTTGGATTTAAACCAAAAAAATATTTATTTAATTTAAATGAGATGACTTTAGGGATTAATGAAATAAAATGATTTATTTAATTAAAAGGGGGATTAAAAATTAATTAAATAAAATTGATTGATTTAATTAAGAGATGAAGAGTGATGAATTTAATCAAATACATATTATTTTATTAAATGACTAGCAAAGGAGATGATTTCAGATGAAATGGTGTTAGTAAAATCAAGATCAGGTGTGTAGGATCGAATTGTATATTTTCCATGTCTACACTTTAAAACGCAAAAAAAAAAGAGTTATTTTTATTGTTCAATAACCAAAATGCAACAAAATAACCTCACTCATCCTTCACAAGGATTATTTAGGAATTTTTTAAACAAACTCAACCATTCACAACTGCCTTTTAAATCTTGACTATTTAGTTTCCCACAAAATGCAAAAAATGCAAAAGTTGCTTGATAATTTTTACAACATTGAGAAACCTTTTACATTTCAACCACTTGAAAAAACCCAAACCCATAAGACCCTATTAACACCCTTACAAACATTAAAAAATGTCCAATGGAACTTATTGCATCAATAAAACATAAAAACCAAAACTATGCATGAAGTCTCATGGGTGCCCTACACCATACTCCCTGAACAAAATGAACTCAAGTCCCCTTGAGGACAATGTTGCAATAGGAGGTTCATGCTTGATCCTATTATTCTCTAACCTCCAAATGACATCTCCATTTGGGTAAGCTTTCCAATGGACTAAATACTAGAAAGAAGCATTATCCCTTTTGTTTTTGGATTCTTTATCACCTAAGATATGCTCCAACTTTAGAGGGCTACTTGATGGATGGTCCCTGACTTGTTCTTCACTTGAAAATGTTGTTGAAGTTTCCTCTTTAACTGCTACCATTCCTCCTTCATCCTTGTAATGAACTTCCTTGTTCTTCACCCATCTTTGATGAATTGAAGAACTTATATGAGGAAGACTAGGATTTTGTAGAACCTTGGAGAGCTTGTAAAGAACCAGTCTTGGGGGATAGGAGTCAGTGGTTGCATTATTTTATTTAGGAGGATATGTTGTTCAGATGGAATCATTTGTGTATACCCTAGAGTTCAATGAGGGATAGCTTGGTGAAAGAAAAACATAGTGGAGGATTGGCAAGACACTTTGGAATGTATAATACAATAGCATTGGTAAGTGAGAATTATTTTTGGCCACAGATTCATAAGGATGTTAGGAAATTTGTTCAGATTTGTAGAGTTTTTCAAGGTGAAAGAGGGATTAGGCAGAATGTTGGATTGTATAAACCTTTGATAGTTCTAGAGAGACTTTGGTAGGATATCAGCATGGATTTCATACTTGGTTTGTCAAAGACACAGAGAGGTAATTATTATATATATGTGGTGGTAGACAGATTTTCTAAAATGGAAAAGTTCATTCCTTGTAAGAAGACAACAAAAGTAGTACATGTAGCAGACTTGTTTTTCAAGGAAGTTGTCAGATTGCATGGATTCCCTAGGAGTATTGTTTCACACAGAGATACAAAGTTTGTTGGTTACTTTTGGAGGATACTTTTGAAGAAGTAAAAGACAAATTTAAAGTTCATATCTACTTTTCACCCATAAATTAATGGATAGATATAGGTGGTAAATAGGATTTTAGGGAGCTCGCTGAGATGTTTGGTTGGAGAGAAGACCAAAACTTGGGATTTAACCCTTGCACCAGAAGAGTTTTCTTTCAATAATTTAGTGAATAGGAGTACCAAAAATAAACCTTTTGATATTGTTACTGGAGTTCATCGTAGAGGTATATTAGAATTATGAGACATCAGTAAGGAAGATAAAATGAGTGCAAAAGAAGAAGAATTTGTAGAACATATGGAGAAAGTGCATACTAAAGTAAAGCAATAGTTGGAAGATATGAACCGAAAGAATAAGGAACGTGTAGATGAAAAGAGACATAAGGAGTTTGAATTTAGAGATGAAGTGATGGTGTATTTGAGAAAGGAGAGATTTACAATTGGTACATACAGTAAGCTCAATATGAGGAAGTTTGGACCATGTAAGATTTTGAAGAAATTTGATTCAGGAAATGCATATGAAGTAGAGTTATCGGATGACATGGGTATATCACCTATATTCAACATTTCAGATCTACACCAGTACCATGAAGAAAAATTCAATGAAGACGGTAAAGTAAAATTGGAGAAACTGTTTCCTAAACAATAATTAGATGAGATAGAAGAGATTTTGGATACCAGAGATGGGAGGAAAATGTGTGGAAGACAGTACAAAGAGTATCTTGTGAAGTGGAAAGGCAGACCAATGGAGGATTCTTCTTTGATCTCTTAGGCTGAGGTAGACCGTATCAGTTTTCCTTTAGCCCCAGCAAAGTGAGGGACTCAATTTTTAAATAACCCCATATGTCTAATGTAGGAGCATCCTTGGCTCTTGGAAATCTTGCATCAACCAAAAATATTTTCATTTAGTTTTGTTCTTGTTCAGTTCTTTTTCAGTTCAAGTTGGTAGATTCGGTATTTCACCATATTTTCTCTCCAGATCCTAAAGATCTATATTTTCATCAAGGGCATGTTCATTTTCCTTATTCCAAGATTTTAGCATGATTGGATCTTTTTCCGAAAAGTTATCACTTTCAGATAAAGTGATAGTTTTTGGAACTGGCCCTAGAATAATTTCAAAACTAATGGCTAGTTTGATTGCTCATGGATCTTTCTAGTAGCTTGCAAATCCTTATGGTGTGTTTTGAATTATTTCATGGAGTTTTCTTGACCTTAATTTTAGTTTCACACATCATCTTATGCACCTTCGGAAGAGAAATTCAGATTTGAGGCTGACCTATTCATGCACACATTACATTTGCTTCATTGGAGATTGTAATGATCTTTGGTTGACACAAATTTTTCTAGATCTTAGATATGATATAAAATATTATAATAGATCATTAGGATAGCGATGGAAGATAATTTAAGAAGAATATATATTTTGATCTATAGATTTTTTCTTGCATCAAGGAGCATGTAGGAAGACTATATTTTAGAGCATGTTGTATCAGGCCTATGAGCCGAATCTGTAAGCTCAGATTTTTTCGTCCAATTGTAATCAAAATATATGTTAATGAGAATGTTTGAATCTGCATTTTCCTCCATATTCTATGTTGCTTCTATTGTGTAACTCTTGTTGCACGGTCTAGACTATTCTCTTTGATGACCCTCCTACCATGATTGCACCAAAACTTGATACTCTTCCTTTGGAATTTATGCCTTTTCCCTTGTTTAACTTATCTTTTCTTCTCTTTTATTTTTCTTCAGCCCTAATTTCCATTTGATCTAGCATTCCTCAACCATTCTTGGGTTTTCCAAACTTAACTCATTTTGAATGCTAAATTTCAACCCACCAAGATACCTATCCACCTTCTCCACATCATCCTCAATGTGACCTACTCTTATACTCATCCTATAGAATTCATGTATGTAAGCTTTGACATCCATCTCTCTTTGTTTCAAACCTTGAAGTTTCTTGTACATTTTAATTCCATAATCGGTTGGTAAGAACTTCCCCTTAAGCTTTGCCATCATTTTGTCCCAAGAGACAATCTTTGACTTTCCTTTCTTCCTTCTTTTAGTTTTCTCATAATCCCACCATAATAGGGCATGACCCTTCAATTTTTTTTTTCCTAAATTGACCCTTTCTTCCTCTAGCATGTCTTCACATTCAAAATAATTATCTAGTACTACAATCCAATCCAAAATCTCTTCCTAATACAAATTACCTCCATACATAGGTACATCTATTTTTACCTTCTATTTATTCATATTAACTGCTCTCAGTAGCTTAGCCATCCTCTTCCCATCAAGATCCAATTACTCTTTCTCTTCTTCTTCATTCTCCTATTCCTCTTCTTCTTTAGGGTCACTCTCATCACCCATCACCCTACCTCTCCTCCGACTGGTTCCAATAACCTCAAGCCCTACTACCACCATATCTTGTAGTTCATTTATCCTTCTAATCTATTTTGCAATCTTCTCTTTCATCTCATTCACTTCCTAGCCATAGTGCTATTCTTTGAAGGCATCTTGTTATTTTCTCACTTCAACCTTTTCCTCTTATAGACAAAAAATACGATTTGATACCAATTTTATGAAGTGTAGGGTGGACGATCACAAACTAACTCAACAACTCAAACTTTTCAATCACTGAACATTAAATTGGTGGGTTTCTTTTATAATTCTTGAATCCTCCTAGTAGTACTTGAAACAAGGGTTTTTAATCATAACTTGAACACCATTAAAGATACCCTTTATGCCTCTTAGAAACATATCAACTTTGTAGATATGGTTGTTCTGAAACAACACCCTCAAAATTTGACTGCTATGCTACAAATTAGGCCTAAACTAGCTTATTCCACTAGGTCACTATAGGGTTTCCACACTCCAAGGTTAAATCCTTCACACCAATGCCTCAAAAATTTTAAATAGGCTCTTCCCAAACATTTCCAAACTTTACAAACAACTTCTCAAGAGAATTTTACCAAACCCTAACACCTATACCATTTCTATACCAAAAATATAAAGTTTTCAAGCTAAGGCATCACCCAATTTGCACTTAACACTATCCCCTACTCTTGTAACTTAAAGAACACAAAAATTGAAATCTCTAAACCCATTCTACTGAGTTCAACATTGGTTCATTGGTGGAATAGGAAGAAATCCATAGTTTTCTATCAAAACACACCCTAATGAGGGTTTCAAGAAACTTTTGGTAAATCTGCTCTAATTTCCTCAAAACCTGATGAAATCAAATGAAACCAAATGAAAATGAATTAGGATTTAAATCACCATCACTTTCAACCAATTTTTATTTACTTTCAGGCCATATAGGGCCGTACAAGTCACTATAGTAGGCAAGTTAAGCTTTAAAACACAAAAAAACATAGTTCTTTTTATTGTTCAACAACCAAAACTCAGCAACATAACCTCCCTCAGCCTTCAAAAGGATTATTTAATAATTTTCAAAACAAACCCAATTGTTCACAACTATGTTTTAAATTTTGACTATTCAACTTCCCACAAATGCAAAAAAGGAAAAAGTTGCTTGACAAATTTTGCAACTTTTTACAACATTGAGCAACCTTTTACATTTCGATGACTTGACCATACCTAGACCCCTAATAACCTATTCACAACCTTAAAAACATGAAAAATGGTCCAAAGGACCTTATTACATGAAGAAAACATAAAAACCAACACTATGTATGAAGTCTCATGGGTGCCCCGCGCCAACACTATATCCCCTAAGTTGTGAATATTTTATTCTTCGATTGGTCTTTTGTTGGAGACATTAGACACAATTTTCCCTAATTTAATACCTCACATGAACTAAGAAAGACTCCTTTGAATGATATTTACATTTTGCATGTCCATTTTCAATTATATGGCCACCTTGCATAACACAACTTCCATGCCTATGGAGCCACCGTGTTTGTTCATGAGCTCCAAGCATACGAAGAATTTCTTGTCTCATGAAACTCGAAGTTTATTTTTGTGTGGCACCTTATTAAATTTATCAAGAGGTATATCTTTGGTATAGTTTGACGGGAAGCTAAATGAGGGCATGAATTTCCCTAGGCCACTTGTGTGTGTGAGAGAGATAATACTAGCCATGAGTGTATGTGTCTCACCTTCTAGGATTTCTCTTTCAGCAAACAACCTAAATTTCATTGTGTCAGAGTAAGTATGCATTTTTTCAGACAAATAACCTAGATCTGATCCACATTGTGATGGAAAAATGGTCAAATCTTGATCCACCCTTTTTATTTTTCATTTTTTTTCATTTTCTTTGTCTTTGATAGTGCATGCTTGTGCTTTGTTGATGCTCTTATATCATTTTCATGTGTTTTATGTTTTGTCTATGGTTTTTCTCCATGGATCTTGATCCTAGGGGCTTGATCACCCCTCTTGATCACTTTTATCCTATCTTACCAAAATTGGTGTACTTGGACCCTTCTTGATGTGTGTTCGTATACTTTAGTGTGAGTTTGAAGAAACTTCATCCTATCACTAAAGTGGGGCAAAAATGGAGCAACAAAAAAAGTATCTCTTCTGCTTTTTCCTTGCTTGTTTGGGCCTTCCTTATAGACTAAGCTTAATGGTGCCTTGATTTAGTGTTGTAATGTGTTTGACACATTCACATTAGGGCTTGGGCCTTAGTGAAATAATGAACATAAATGATACTTGTTAAAGTGTTGTGAAGTGTTGTAACATACTTTGATAGTTTTATGAGGTTTATTAATTAACTACACCTAATAAGTCTCTTTTTAACCTTAATCATGCCTTATCTAAAGTGTTTTAAGGTGTTGTAACACACTTTCACAATTTTATAGGGTTATTAATAATTGAGCTTTCTTATGCTTTAATTGGCCTTAAATTGCATCCACATACCTTATTTAATGTATCTTTTCAAGGATAATCCCGACAAAAATCATTACCAAATCATAATTTAGGTGTTTCAGGTTGAATGGCCCCATATTTAGTGATTTGAGACTCATTCAACAACTTGGAAAATGAGTCCAACCTAGATGTTTTTGTCTCGAACCTAGTTTTACAAATTTCTAAGAATTTTTAATTCTTGTTTCATACATTATGCTTGATTGGACTCATTCACCACCTTGGGTGAGTGAGTCCCATGTGGCCCAAAATCAAAATTAATTCAAATTATTCATGGGATTTTATCCTCCTAGATCTTATGTCATCTTATAGTGTTGTAATTTTGTGAATTATTGCATAATTGAGTATAAATATAGGGTTCTTTCACTCATTTTCATCCTAACACCCAAATCATTCAAGTATTCATCCATATAGAAAGTTTGAGTTTACAAGAGAATTCGAGAGTCTTCAAGAGGTAATTATAAAGAATTTTAGAGTAGCATTCAAGAATCAATCATCATGCCAAAGACTTCATGCATCATGTTTGTTTTAGAGCTAACAATTAAGATGTAGGATTTCATGATTCAAGCTAGAATTTCACTAAGGATCAACATCATTCAGGAAAGAGTAAAGATCTACATCCATTTTAACCATCTCAAGCATATTTGTAGGAATTTATTATTATAGGTTGGTGAGTTGCAACAACATATTTTTTGCATTCATCATTCTCTGTTCCTATTTCATTCTATTTCAAGGTTTGATTACCAAAATGGGGTTTGACCAGTGCAAAGCCCTATCCACTAACAAAACAACATTTTTCCCTCTCCTTTCAGTGTTATTTGTAGGTCTAGGTTGCAAATTTCCTAAGGAGAAAGATTGGAGAGAAGTTGTTAAGTGAATAAAGTTTTCAAAGTTATCATCAAGCCTCAAAGAACATTGGAGAACACCTATAGGTCAATTTTTAGATATTCAGATCCAAAAACTTGCAAGAGAAGATTGAGCACACTAAGAAGAGAACATTCAAAGTTTGAAGCTTCAAAAAACCCTAACTGGACTAGTTCTCCACTCTTGTTGAATGAGTCCCAGTTTTATTAAAATTTTAGATTTTTGCACATTTGGATACCCATTTGGCAGATTCATATTCTCACAAAACAACTCAGATTCTAGACTTATTCACTCAGCTTGGCGAATGAGTCCTAGTCAGCATTAAAGTTATATTTCTTAGTGTTTCAAAGCTCCATTCCACCATCTCCAAGTGTCCAGGTGCATATATTCCTTTTTGTATGTTTTTATTTTGTTTCATTTGCATTTCTAGGTCATAAAGTTCAAGTTTGCATCATGTTAGGGTTTTGCATTTCATCTTGCATCATAATTTGCATTGCATTTGTCTTTCCAATTTATTACTCTTGGTGAACAAATTTATTACTTTACAATCAGCCAGGTGATCCCACAATACTGGTTTACAATTTTTTGCCAAATTGGACACGAAACTGATTTATTTTAAGTAAATCTTCACTTTCGGGCACCTATAGCAGTTAAACCATGAGGAATTTGAAGATGATAAAAACTAGTGATCTGTGAAATTTTTTATGTAGATTCTAAATATATTTTTTTAAAAATTTGTGGAATCAAATTGCACTTGTTTTTCCATCTCCTTCAAAAACTAGATTTTTTTAGTAAATACCATTTTTAAGGAGTGATTCTCATCGTATACAACATAACTTTTTTTCCATGAAGGATTAAATTCTATTTTTTTCAAATTTAGATTTTTAACTACAATATCTAGTGCTTTAATTTGGTTTCATATTGTTTTATTGAATATTTTTTCCTTAATCAAGTTTCGAAGTCAAACCAATTACAATTCAAACATAGGTGGATTGTATACAACATAATTTTTTTTGTATGTATCAATTTTATTTTTTTGTTGGATCAAGGATTTCAATATCTAGTGCATTGATATTTTCAGTTTTTTTTTTTATAATCTACTATTTTTCGACATGTGCAGAACAAAGAGCTTGATTTTCAGTGAAAAATCTGCATTCACAAGAAATAAAAATAAATATAATAATTAAATTAAGTTTATTTAAAATTATACCTTTTGGGAAGCTTATAATAAGGACTATATACTTACAAAAAAGAAATTTTAAATGAATTCATTTGATCCCCCATAAGGTAAATCAAAAGTGGTTTTTTATTAGCATTTTTATAGGTGTAAAGGAGACTCCATTATAGGTATGGTTTAAAACTAGCGAGGTTTTATCCAAGGGGGTTTGATCTAAGGTGGATTGATCAAACCCTCTTCAAATGGAATCCTTCAAATAGAATATTTCAAGGCTCAAATCATTATATTTTCTAAAAATATGTGATTTCAGAAAAACTCAAAATCAAGTAGAAATTGTAAGCCAGCTTTGTGGGATCACCCAACCCCTAGGACAACCCTATTCCAAGATATCCTTCTACTTTGCATTGAGATCTATAGGGTTGTCCTTGAGTGGGACATCTTGAAATTTGGTGTGCTTTATGTCCTAAGCCATATGATATCACCTAATACCTCCTCCCCCATTTTCAATAGGTTCCACCAATGTATGTTGCCACTTTAAATAAATTGTTAAACACCATATTGTGATAAATTACTTTAAATTATAAAATGATAAATGAAAAAAAGAAAGAAGACATGAGAGCTCACTTGGAAAGCCCTATGCGAAGTCATATGTTTCCAAGTAAAGCTATGTCATGCAAAAGAAAATAAAAAAGAGGGGTTGCTCCCAAAAATGAAAACACCAAACACATAAGGGATCTATGGATTTGGGGTCAATATTTTCTTGCTACAATGTTTTTAGAGAGCTCGAAACTGTCATCATTCCCCAAATACACATAGAACAGGAAGAATGTCACAAAGAGAGTTAAAACAAAGAAAAATCTTTTGGGTCAAAATGGAAGAGACACAAATGTCTTGATGCCTTGTGTCATCCACAAAAGGAAAACACAAGATAAATAAAAGGAAAAGTGAAAAGATGTACAAAATAAAGAAGAATCAAGTTACAAATAGAGGAATTTCACAAAGAGAGGGAGATACATCAAACATAACATCATGGGCGGTCAGATTACACACTTGCAATTGAAAGAAAAGAAAAAGAACTAATGCAAAAGAATAGTAAGACACATGTGAGTCAACCTATAAGAAGTTCATCTACATCCCAATCATGTTCATCACATAAAGAAGGTAGACAACTAGCCAGAGGGACAATATAAAATTCCAAACTAGGGTCATCACTAGCTTCAACACTCTTCTTAAGAGAATTGTCTTTTAAGATCATAGAAGAGGAAAACAATGTATTCAATTCATTATGCACGTCTTCATCAATTTTAGTAATCTTGTAATCATCATCCAAGTTAATCACAATAGGAGGTCAGATGATAATATCCAAAGAATGGTTCAACTCCTTTTGTGGTTGTGTTATATGATATTTTTATTTTAGGGAGAGGGTATAATCATCATGCATTTCTTTAGTCGATTTTGGATCTTGATTTTCTTTATTATTTTCTTCATTTAACTTTTGAGAAAGGGTGCGATGTCTACACCTACACTCTCTAGCACATCTATTTCTTTTAGTTATGTTTTCAAGTTGTATTTGTGTAGGAGCAAGTTGATCAACCATAGGTTCCTTTTCTTCCTTGAGGGAAAGAATGGAAGGAACCACAGGAGGTTGTTCGAATACTTTCTCTTTGAATTTGTACACTAATTTTATTCTAAGAGACATGTTTTAGAGGGATAATTCTTCTATTTTATTTGCCTTGAAATTTTAATAGGATTTGAAATATAAGTCTTATCACGCTTTGATAGGTTTTATAGTCTCAAGACAAAATAAATTTAAGGAAAAGTTTATGACAAAGGAAAAGGGTTAAAGCCACTATGATGCACAATAAAGATTCCATTGTTAAAGGGAAACTTTAAGCATTTACACACAACTGATGGGATGAATTTCATGGAGTGGAGCCATTGATAGCCTAGTTTCACATGAAATTGGTTTGACTAAGGGATGATGGAGAATGAGATATCTAATGTTTTACATCCTATTTGTAAAGGCAAGGTGATTGATCCCATCGTAGGGCAAGAAAAACCATTCTACATCTTGATCCATATTTTTGTTTTATCATATATGTCTTGATAGAGTTCATATAGAAGTATGAATTCCTTGGTGATCACATTTTCTCTAGAAATGATATCTACTAATATCCCATTAGTGGGCTTATCATAGATTTGGTTAGCTATGTAAAGAGGACCATCAGGTGCATGTTTAAATATATCTTGTGAGGATAAAGTAATCTCAAGAGGATTTTTAGTACAACCCTTATAAATTTGAGTTTCGACCAATGCAACTAAACCATTGATAGGATTTATTTCTTGTTGATTATATCCATAGGACTTTGTTGAATTGTATCTATTTTCTCATCATCCATGTCAACATTCATCAAATCAATTTTTGTAGTTTCACTAGCTTTGACAAATGAAATGTTATGTTTTGGAATAGGTTTGGTAAATATTTGAAAGTTTT
This sequence comes from Sequoiadendron giganteum, assembly GCA_007115665.2. NCBI lineage: Eukaryota > Viridiplantae > Streptophyta > Pinopsida > Cupressales > Cupressaceae > Sequoiadendron > Sequoiadendron giganteum. The sequence goes on along the minus strand of CM021104.1, from coordinate 309,679,201 downwards.
GGTTAAGAGGGGCAATTAAATTATTTCCTTGATAATTAACACCTCCAATGGAAAGACGACTAGAATTAATAACGTATTATAAAATATATTTAAGATGCTTAGAATGTTTTGTATCATGTCCATTTTTTTGGTGATAATTACGATAAGCATTTGATCTAAAGTTTTGAGGTAACAACTTATTGGAATCAATTGTTTTAATGGGAGGCAAGGTAATCATTTGTTGTTCTAAAAGTTGGCACATTGTGTTGTGAAGGGTAGCAAGTAAGGTAGTGAATTGTCTTTTCAGGTCCCCATAGCTAAATGGTTTCATGGATTTAACAACTATTTGGTTGTTGGTATTTTGATTTATTTGTTGAGGGGGATTAAGTTGAAGGAAGCCTTTATTATACTTTCTAAAAGGTTGGTAATTGCTCTGGTTTGCGAACTCAGACTTCTCAAAGTGGCTAGAGGTGGATTTTATATGTCAGCTACTAACTGAATTTTGATAATCATAGAGGGCAATATACAAGTGCATGAAGGATATGAATTTCAGCATGGTAAGCTTATCTTCTATCTTACTTTATAAATTTTCTATGAACATCTTTTGAAGGTGAGGATCGGAAACCTTGATATCAATTTGGGTCTAAAGCAATTGATAGTGTAAGATAATTCTAGTTATCTTTTCATCTTATTTTTTCTTACATCTTATCAAATTTTCCAAGGTCATCTTAGGAGTCATATGCACTTGGAAATGGTTGAAAAATGCCTCGAAAATTTCATTAAATGAACAAATTGAGATGTTGGGTAATGAAGAGAACCATTCCAAGGAAATATCTTTCAAAGATCTAGGGAAAAGCTTAGCCAAGAATTTATTATCAAGGACAAAGTCACTACATAAGGCAGTATACGCATTAACATGGTTAGAAGGATCTCCCTTTCCTCCATATTTATTGAATCTAGGCACCTCTACACCTTGTGGCATCGATGTTCACAATATCTCCAAGGATAATGGTCTTCTTTTGACATAATATTTAGGTGGGCCATTTTGATTTTGGTTGATGGTGCAAAATTGTTTTTGAAGGAATGAAACGGTTTGCAAAAGTTGATTTATGAGAGGGTCATTTCTTGTGTTATGAGGTAGAGGTGAAAAATGTGAAGGTGTGTATGTGTTCGCGGGACAATTGAATGGAATGGTTATTGGTGGTAAGGTGGTAGGAGATATGACATGTGATGCCACAAAGGTAGTAGGGGTGCAAGCGGAAATACCCAAGGAAGAAATCACATTAATTGTTGGTTGCATTGTTGTTGTGACTTGAGGGTTGGTATAGGTAGGAATAGAGGAAATTTTTGTGGGAGAAGGAATTTGAGTTCCTCCTTGGCTTGTGACATTTATTGTAGGTAAAGGACAACTAGTGGTTGAGGTGAGGTATTTTCTAAAGATTTGAACTATGTTTTTCACAAGGTCAAGTCCATCTTCACTTTCAAGAATGTGATGAATGTTATTTATAGTAGGGATGGTGGTAGTTGAAATGTTTTCATTTTACAGTTGATGTAATTTTGCTAAGTCTTCATGGATTTGGATTATGTTTTCTTGTGGCACACTAGCAACCATTGTTTCAACATGCATCACGCTAATAGAAGGTAAAGATTTGTTAAGGGTATAGTCCATACCTAGTGTACTATTGTCAATAGTAGGAGTGAGAGAGCTAGATAACCCAAGATCCATTTTGATTCTGCTATCAAAGGATGACATGATTCTTGAAACTTTTCTCACTACAATATTAGCAATAGGACACCAAATAATCATGCAAGGACTACTAACTGCAAAATGAATGTAGTATAAGATAAGAAAAAAGAAATGATTATAACATAAATTATGTAAATTGAAAAATAAAGCTATTAACAAAAATAAAATCTTAGAAACAATGCTTTAAATTCTAGAAAATGTAGTATAAAATCTGCACTACAACTGATTCACCTAGACGGTGTATGAGTCCCAATGAGAGTTTTTTTTAAAGTATTCAGAAAATTTCAATTGATTTTGATGCTTTTTATGTTTTATGAATTGTAAACTAAATGAAAATACATATTTTATATGAATTTCAATGATTTGAGATGTAAAAATGCAACCTATATGCACTTTCACTAATGTAAAATTAGAAACCCTAGAATGCTAATTAGCTAATGCAAAAATTAATGCAATGTTAATGCAAGCAAGATCTAGGATGGTAATGCGCTCCAAATCAAAATTTTAATGTTCTAAATGCGAGTTCACCAAAAGAAAGGTGGAAAATTGTTGCCACTTATGGTCTAGGACACATGACAACAATCTTCACTCTCTCTCATTCAAGAACAAACCCTGGATATCTCAATGCAAAGGAGAAAGAGATCTTGCAATAGGGTTGTCGTATGGGCAGATTGTAAGCTAATGAGGGGTTCACAACCAAGATAGGGCGTGGAAAGAAAAATGCAATGCAAATCAAAATTCTTAACCCTAATTCAATGCAAACTTTCACTAAATGACCTAGAAATGCAAATAAAACAAAATAGAAATCTATGAGATAGAATGTGTGCACCTAGAAATCTAGAGATGACTGGATGAAGGCATGAAATACTAGAAATTCTAACATTAATGCTGACTAGGACTCATAAGTGAAGTTGGGTGAATCAGTCCCAAATTTGGGTTCCTATATAGGAACAAGAATCTAGCAAATGGGTATCTAGATCTCTAAAAATATAAATTTTGACCTAAACTATGACCTATTCGCTAGAACTTGTGAATCAATCTAGTTAAGGTTTTTTGGAAATTCAAGGTCTAAATATTCTCCTCTTAGTCTTCCCAATCTACTTCTTTAGGTTTCTGAATTTGAATCTCTATAAATCAACCTGTATGTGTTCTCCAATGTTCTTTAATGCTAGATGACAACTTTGACAACTTTGAGCATTTTGACATCTTTCTCCAATTTTTCTCTTCAATGTTTCTTCAATCTAAACATGCATATCACACACTAAAGAGAGGTAAAAATGGTTTTTTTTTAGTGGATAGGCGTTTTCCTTGGTCAAACCCTATTTTGGTAATCAAACCTTGAAATGAAATGAAATAGGAATGGAGAATGATGAATGAAAAAACTATGATGTTTCAACTCACCAAACCATAGCAATGAAGTGATGCAAACAAGTGTGAGATTGGTCCAATGGATGTAGATCTTGACTCTTGCTTGAATAGGATATATCTTGAATGAAATGCTAGCTTGAAACATGAAACCCTACATCACAATTGTTAGCTCCAAAACAAACACGATGCATGACAACTTTGACATGATGCTTGATGCTTGAATAATTCTCTAGAATGCTTGATTTATTATGGCGATAGAGTCCCATTAGGCATAATTTATGGGATCATTTTTAAAAATTCTTAGAAATGTGTTAAACTAGGACTGAGACCCAAAACCCCAGGTTGGACTCATTCGCCCAAGGTGGATAATGAGTCATAGATCACTAAATTTGGGCCACACAACCTGAAAACACCTAAATTATGATTGGATGTTGATTTTTGTTAGGATTATCCTCAAACAAATGCATTCAATGAGGCTTTTGGATGTAAAATAAGGCCAATTAAAGCATAAAGAATCCCAATTATTAGTGTCAACCCTAGAAAGGCGTGAAAGTGTGTTACAACACTTTACAACACTCCAAATAAGGTAGCATTAGGTTCACTCAATTCATAAGGGCCCAAGACCTAATGTGACTATGTTAATCACATTACAACACTAAGTCAAGGCATCATTAAGCTCAATTTAACAAGGAGGGCCCAAATAAGTGTGAAAATGTCACTGACAATATTTTTTGACACTACAACCATAATTGGCATATGAGTCTCGCTTAGCTTAGACCTAAATTAATTTCAAATTCCTGGTGTTGTCTTTTAATGTTGTAATTTCAAGAAATTTGGCACAAAAAAGTATAAATACAAGGTTATTTCACTCATTTTTCTCCTAGAAAGTTTACATTTCACCCTAGAATTCAAATATTCAACAATTCTAGAAATTCAAATGTTTACAATAGCATTCAAGAGTTTATTATCAAGTATCATGTCAAAGTCATCATGCATCATGTTTGGTTTTTGAGCTAACATTTGTGATGTAGGGTTTTATGATTCAAGAAATAATTCAATTCAACATACATATCATTCAAGAAAGAGTCAAGATTCACATTCATTCTAGCCATCACATACATGTTTGCAACATATTATTCAAGGGTTTGGTGAGTTGCAACACAAAAAAATTTTCATTGATCATTCCTCCTTTCTATTAAATTTCATTTTAAGGTTTGATTACCAAAATGGGGTTTTACCAAGGCAAACCCCTTTCTACTAAAAAAAAAAACACTCTTTAGTGTGTGATTTTGAGATTTAGGTTGAATATATATTAAGGAGCAAGATTGGAAGAATTTTTCAAACTTTTCACCTTGTTTACAAGATCACTAAAAGACACCTATAGAGCAAAATTTGGCATTTCAAATCTGAAAATCAGGATTGGAAGGAAGAGTAGAGATAGAGGAGAAAATTCAGACTTTGACCTTTTGAGAAAGCTGAGTATGAATGATACACCATTTCTAGTGTATGAATCTAAGTACAATGATTTTTCTAGATTTTAGGAGTTCTAGCCTTGTCACTACCAGATTTTTGTTCCTACCCAGAAACACTAATCTAGGATTAAATATCCCAGCTTGGTGTATGAGTCCTAGTGTGCATTAAATTTATCTTTTTTAGCATTTCAAACCTTGTTTCAAGATTCTAAAACTTTCTAATTGCACCTCTCTGATTTCTCAGTTTACTATGTTGATTTGCATTCATTTCTATGTCATTCATTTGAGTTTTGCATAGTATTCGGTTTTGTCATTAGATATTGCATGTTACTAGTCTTGCTGAGCCCTATCTTGGTGGTGAACCCCCTTTTAGTATTTAATCACACCCCTAGGACCAATAGTAGATCTCTCTCTATCATTCTATCATTGGATTGAAATCTCAAAGGTATCCTTGAGTGAAACTTGAGTGAAATAGGCCCTAAACCCTAGTGTTCCATATCCTAAAACATGGAGCACCCTATTTTCGTTGTTTCATTTTCGTGAACCTGCATTTAGAACACCTTATTTCTAATTTGGAATGCATCATAATCCTAGATCTAGCTTCCATTTACCTTGCATTAGGTCTTGCATTAGTTAGTGTACATCTAGGGTGTCTAAATCTTGCATTAGTGAAAATGCATATAGGTTGCATTTTTGCATCTTAGATCATTGAATTTCATCTGAAATCTACATTTGTACTTAGCCTAAACATCATTCAAAATAGAAAACATAACATTTACACATAACTTACTAAAAAATGATGCAACAACCCTAATTTGGGACTCATATGCCCCCTCGCTCATTTGGTCCTAGTACAAGTGGATTTGCCCATTTTTTAGGTATTATATGGTGATTTTTATTCAACATTCAAACCCCTAAATATCCTTGATTGGGACTCATACACCCATCAAGATGATTTAGTCCTATTTCAGATTTTAAACTACATTTTCTAGTAATAAATTCTATATTTCTGTGTTCTTTTTTTCTACTATTAGTTATATGTTTTAATTTGTAGAGTTTATTTTACATACATTCCATTGGATTTAGCTTAATTTTATTAGAATTAGAATAAAAAAATTAGTATTTATCTTGTGTTCACTACATCTTGCATTTAGTTGGTTGGCCCTTGCATGATCTTTACAACTTGGGGTCCTATTACTAATAATATAATGCGAATAATTTTGAGACTCATTTCATCCCATGATAGCACAATTGTCATGGATCTTGGGTTATCTAGCTCTTTCACTACTAGTGTTGACACTAGTTCGCTAGGTATAAACCATAGCCTTAACAACTCTCTACCTTCAAGTAGTGTGACAAGTTTTGAAAAAATGGTTGCTAGTATTCTACATGAAAACATAATCAAAATCCATGAAGACTTAGCAAACCTACAAAATCAAGTGAGTACTAATAAAATTTCAACCACTACTATCCCTATCATAGATAACAAAAACAACATGATTGAAACTGAAGAAGGAGTTGAACTTGTGCATATCCTAGCTCAAATTTTTGGAAAACTTTATAAAGATACTCAACCTTCAAACAATTTCCAAAGCCAAGGAGGAACCCAAATTCATCCTTCAACAAGTATTACCTCTATTCCTACCTATACTAATCCTCATGTTAGAACAACAATGCAACCTACTAGTAATGTCATTCCTACCTTGGGTATTTCTGCTAGTATTCCTAGTACCTTTATGGCATCACACACCATATATCCTACCACTTTACCTCCCATAAGAGTTCCATTCAATTGTCTCTTAAACACATATACACCTCCACCATATTCTCCTCCATCTCAAAATGCAAATATAATGTCGTCATAAATCAAAATTTGCAAACTGTTTCATCCCTTCAAAATAAAGTTTCCACCATAAACCAAAATCAAAATGGCCAACCTACATACTATGTGAAAATCAATCCCTTATCCTTGGAGATATTGAGAACATTGATACCAAAAGGTCTAGAGATTCCTAGATTTGAGAAATATGGGGGGAATGGAGATCCTTCTAACCATGGTTGCACTTATACCACATTATGCAATGACTTTTCCTTGAGGATAAGCTCTTGGATAAGCTTTTCCCTAAATCCTTGAAAGATATCATGTTAGAATGGATCTCCTCATTACTAAACAAATCAATACATTCACTCAATGAATTTCTTGAGGCATTTATAAACCATTTCCAAGTGCATATTGTTGGTTGTTTTTATTCTAACTAGGTTGATCTTCTAATCTACCTATGGAATTCCCAATTCCAATCAATGATAGCTCAAAGGACCTAGACCAACTGATGAGGATTTTAAATACATCCTACACTTTGGGCTCTGAAAGACCCATGAGGGCGATCCCTTAATGTCTTTACAACCTCTGCACCATTATCATAAACAACATTAACAATAATAGATAACTTAACTTAATAGATCAAAAAAATAGGATAATACTGAATAGAATTGGTTGCTCATCAATAATATCAACCATTTGGAGCATGAGATAGTCACAACAATAGTTCATAGTAAAAGATATTCATTGATTTTCAATTTGTATCAAGCTCTAGGTGAATAGAAAAAAAATATTGAATCTCACAAATAGATACAACCTAGATCAGTGCCCTATATCCATTGGAGGAGTCAAATTCATAAACATTGAAGGGTTCAAGATAGATTCAACACAAAACATATAAGATATTTGATAACATTGCATTACAATATCACCGATTTGTATCCTAACTCAATACTACTTATCAAATCCTTGTACATAACATATCAATCCACAATCCCATTTAAGCATTTTAATTAATTCTTTGAATTAAATCTAAAATGAGAATTGCACACACCACAACAATGAGATGAATAGAATAACCCTTGATCATTTTATTCAAAATTCAGATATGCTTGTACACTGGAGAGACATGAGCTCAAATTAATCAACTTAATTCAAATACCATTACTATCATAAAACATTAAATCTCCATGAATTCTAAACCTACAATAAATTTACTTAAAACCTAACTTGCATTTTCTCTATAGCTATCAGACTTTACAATTGCTCTACAACTTCACCTAGACTCGACCAAAAATTTTGTAACTTGCTAACTTGTACTTCTGACCTTGATATACTTCTTATAGAAAATGAAGGAGCAAACAAGCATCAAGCCAGAAAGCACACATGTCACCAGCCACTTAGACCACCTTGTGACATTTCAAAATTTTTTTACAACAAAAACCTCCCCCGAAGAATCTTCTTGTTCATTCCCATCTTTCCCATTGAGAATGCTTTAATGCAGCAACAAATCTTCAAGAATTTTGTGCTTAGAATACCACCAAAATATAACTGGAAATTGTTACAATTGCAACAGTTGGTTAGTTAAATCTTAGCAGCCCACTCCCCTTTCACTCCTTAGTTAAATATATATTCACGCACTGCTAGTAATCTCCATCACTTGGCCAATTAAATACGATTACCTCATCTACCTTGACACTATAAGGCATATATTTAACTGCCACTTGGTTTGCCTCTCCTTCAAAAGACTCAAGGAATGAGCTGGTGCTGATAATTGTATCCATGCAGCTCACTAATAAATCAAAATTTGAGTCATCACAAATTTAAGTATATTGAGAATTGATGACCTCATTAGCCCGATCCTTCCATTGTTGAAGTGACCTAATATTTCCTTTCTCATCAATTATGTCTGGCAGTATTGTGTCACTCTAATCATCAAAACTCTTTACCAATGCTTTGATCTTCCTACTCAAGTCATCTGGTAAGGCTTGAAAACCTTGCAATGACTTAGCAAACACTTGAGTAGGTCTTAACGACTAGGGCCTATTATTGACATCAAACCTTGAGGCCTTATACATTACATATAAATCATTGGCCCTAGGGATCCACTTCTTAATTAATGGTATTGCTACCTCCTGATGCATGTCAATTTTATTTATTGCATTCAATAATAAAGAATAAGAAGAATATACAACTGATAATATATCATCAACCTTCTCATTTAAATGCTGCAAGACAGCAATAACAATATCCTTTTGTCTTAAAAATATCCCCTCCTCACTCACCTTCAAAGATGCATGTAGCTCTACAACTTTCTGCATTAACTGGTTCTTTTTTGGATCAACAGAGCATTATAACTCTCCCTCAATTGGTTCCAATATAGGACTAAGGGAAGGATTCCAACTAGGAGATCCTGATGTAGAGACAATGGGGGAAACAAGAGGTAATGATCTTGATGTGGAAGGCAATGATTTAATCCCTGGAGCAACTGATGTTTCCCCAATCTACCTATATTTTAACCTGTCCACCTCCGTTTTCAGCTCAATATTCCTTTGATGCACCTTATTATATTCTCCAATCATAAAATTATATTTTTCCATGAGGCTCCTTTTCTCAAATTCCTCTCTCTGTAGTCTTCTGTGCCAATTTGGCCACATTCATAGTTAAATTTGTGGCCTCTATGGTTGAGGTCTCTAAAGCTCTTTTTATTATTAACCCCCCTCTCAAATTTGGGTTAATATCAGTAATATTTGGCATTCTTCCTTGGGGGGCCAAAGCCCATATTTCCAATGTTTCATATTCCTCACTAAAGAAAAAATCTTGCAATGCTACCTTGACCTATTCTTCATAATTTTTGAGGGGATGCTTTGAATTCAAAATAGCATTGAAATCTACTGCATCAATAATATCCCACTCAGGTAAAATCAAGACACCATCTTGATTGAATAACTTTCTCCCTTCCTCTGGAGTGATGTTCTTGAATTGATTCATTACATTGGCCTTTACCTCATCAGCATTCTCCTAATCTGACCTAACAGGACTCAATTATCTTCTCTTCTTACACTTCTCCTGATATTCTTCCAACTTCATTCTCCATACTAGTTGCAAGAAGATTGGTGTTTTCAAAAAGGCATCATCATCCAAAAGTTCTTTACAAGCCTCCATAAATGCATCTTCTACACATTTACCTTTCATATCCAGGTCTGATAAAACTAACTCAACTGGTTGTGGAGGAGAAGGCATGCCCATTTATATATCTTCATCTGTAACAACAATCTCATCCACCAAGACCTTCTAGGACTTTTCAATCCTTCACCTCTTGGGGCTTGGTGCTGATAGTGGTGGTGAGGGACTTCTCTCAGGTGATGAATCTAGATCAATTATTTTTAATGCCCTAGGAATCTTGAGATGTGGACCTGGTTGTTCATGAAATTCCATTAATTTCTTTCCCTTTCTATCTTCTTCTCCATCATTGTTGTCATTCCTTTTCCTCCTATAAATAGGCCTATCACTTGGAGGTTGATAGGTTGGCCTCTCTTCAAGTGGCCTTGTAGCTTGCTTCTGTATGCCCAAGTATAACTCCAAATTCATTTTCTTGGTCATTAGTATGCTCATGATTTCTTTGAAATTATCCATCAAAAAATCAATCTTTTTATGATATGGACTGAATTTCATTAGTGGATCATATTTTGGATCCATCTTGTGTACAATGGCCAATAGCTTATCATAATCTACCCATTACTCTTTATTCAATTCCTACTTATTTAAATCAAATTCATTTCTAACTAGGTCCTAAGGGAACAGAGAAAAGAAACCCTCAACATCATGTTGCCTCTTACGACCAGAAATAAAATTGTACACTTCAAAAAAACTCCAAAATGAACCCAACCTCCCTTTGAAAATACAAAATCAGACACCACTATATAGTCTGGGTAAAAAGTCCCCTTACCCTTTCTTGTAAGGTTATCTTCATGGATACATCCAATCTGCCATATAACTTTAGAAAATCCAACTCTTGGTGGCACATTATAAGGAAATATATGTGGGGTCCCCTGAAAATCATATACCCTGAAAAATAAAGTTGACTAGGTATGGAATAATGTCATGCCAATTATGGAAAATCTTCAAATCTAGCCTCCTCCCCTTTGGCATAAGGAAATCATGCAATTCCTCAAAAACCCTAGGTAAATTTAAAACCAATCTAGATCTTAGTGTTGATTTAAAACAATTGTCAAACTATACATAATTGGTATTCTCTCTATTGTATGAAAGGTCAGCAATCCACACTTGTACTGGCAACCTTTCTGCATTGAAAAACTACTTCAATTTCATTTTCTCATAGAAAAAGTCAGCATTCTTGATCATAAACATGTACATTAACATTGAATACTAGTAAAAAGGGGTTCCTGCATCATTCTTCTATAATTTCAACAACCCTTCGTATATCTTCTCAGCCAAGAAGGAAGAAAAATCATATACTATAGAGAAATTGGTGTGTTGTATTTGTAACTCCATGAACATATAAGCTATAGGCATCATTGTATTAGGGATAAAACCCAAAATCTAGCACAATGAATAGAGAGTGGCCAAAAAGTGTTTGGAAAAACAATCCAATCTGAAAGGCTCCTGGTCACTAGGGCTAATATGAACTATGGAACTTCCTGCCCTAGCCAAATGAGGTGGGAGCATCTTAGCTCTAAAAAGGGATTTCATCTTCCCATACTCCTATTTCATTCCTTCAAGATTAATAGGGACCAAGAACACAATGGGCTCACTCAAATCAAAGACCTACCAAAAATCCTCTCGATTAATGCTTAACAAAACCTTTCCATCATTATCTCTAACCACCCATGTGACAAGATAATATCTTGCGGCCACTACCTTGAGAAAATCCACATCAGGGAACACATTTGGAACTATCATTTTCCCCATATCATACATCCAGCCATTTGAAGAAGGACGAGGCAAATTTCTCTACCCAAACCATAGTCTGAACATCTCCAAACCATTAATGGGAGCCCTAGCATCAGCTCTATTAAAATAATTATACACTAATCCCTCCCCTAGGGTTTTTCCTCACATTAAAACCAACCCCCTTCTCCTATCATTTTTTGATAAGGGAAATTGATCTAGGAAATTGTCATATGGGTTTCTATTCAAATAGTCAATTTGGCCAAAATAATGTTTTGATGCTACCATCCTGAGAAAACTAGGGCTTCCTTGGTATTGCAGACCTCAAACAAACTAGGTCTTTACAAAACTATGAAATTACAAAACAAATACCTTGCAATTTCCCACAATTTAACTCACCTATATCCCTAAAACAATTTTCAACAAGATTTCCAACAACCAAACAACAAATTCCCCAAATTCAGATTATAATTTGATCGGGAGATGCAAAATTCAACTTACGGCTTTGTGTTTCATAGATACACTAATTCTTCACTATAACAGCTTATGAATTCATCCTCGACTTTTAAAATGCTCTGGGAAACTGCTTGAATGGTTTGTGATATAATAGAATAGGAAGATGGTCTCTTTATTTCAAGCAAATCATGTCAGATGATGTCTCATCTACCATTAAAGCTCACTCATGTGCTGCACCAATGGTTCCAATTGCATTAGATGTAGATTCAAATATTACCCGTTGATCTTTCACTTTGGTAAAATCATCAAATGGATGCCTTCAAAACAATCTAACATGACTTCCACCATGGAAAAATGGCCCACCACATTCCGCATCACCAAGGAAATCCATGTGGCACTCACCCATGATATCGCAATTAGTAAAAACCTTGCAAATTTTGATCACGCGATAACAGGAAACCATGGATCTCAATCATTGAAGATCCTATTCATTCAAAATAGCAGCCAACTCTATCATTAAACATCATGCAACTTTCCTTCTGAGATTAAAACATCTTCATCCATTTGAACCATGTGCATCTTATATCTACTTTAGTAACCCGCTAGATAATGTATCAAAGCCGGATTAATGTATTAAAGTATTCCTCTCATTCCTTCGACTTCACCAAATGTGACATGTGGCACTCATTCATGATATTGCGATCAGTCAAAACTACATGGTGGGGTCATCATTGGATAACGGGGAACAATTGAGATTAAACATAAATTCATCAATGGTCATGAAAATTTATCCCTTTGCAAAATATAAAACATTTGTTAAAACAAGAGGGGAAATTACTAGGTCAACGAAAAATGATGGCATAAGTTGTTTCTAAAAGAGGGAGCGTAGGGCCAACCTAGACTTAGGAAAGAATAAATTGTAGCGAAATAAATAAAGTGACGGATCAAAAGGGGGCCAAACCTAGATGATTAAATAAGGCACAAGTTGTTTTTAAAATCCCTCCTCCAAAAAGTAACGACCAAATATATCCGAGCCGTGGTATAAGATAAGACACTAGGGTTTTGCATAAATACATGAACACAAATGTAAAACCCCAACCCTAAGCTTTTCTCAAACATCATGTACAACCAGAAATATAGGCAAGACAAAATGGAACTTATAGAACAAAATTTTTAAATTCCATCACATATGACTCCTAAGATGACCTTAGTCTATTTGATGAGATGTAAGAAAAAGGATGATGAAAAAGTTACCGACTTCATTGCATGTGACCATTGATTTATTCCCAAATTGACATAAAGATTCTCAATCCTCACCTTCAACAGATGTTCATTGAGAACCTACAAACTAAGATACAAGATAAGCTTACTATGATGAAATTTCCTTCTTTCATACACTTATATGCTGCCCTTTGTGACTATCAAACCTTGGTTAGTAGTCATGACACAAAACCCACGTTTAGCCAACCTAAGAAGTATGAATCTACAAACCAAAATAGTTACCAAATTTTTAGAAAAAAGAATAAAGGATTACTTCAACTTAATCCCCCTCAACAAACAACTCAACATGTTGATTCCCAAGTGGATGCTATAAGGAAGACAACTCCTTTCGTATTTAGGGATCTGGCTAGGCAATTCACTCCCTTACCCGATACCCTCCATAACACAATGTCACAACTTTTAGAACAAAAAATGTTCACCTTGCCTCCCATTAAAACTCTTAATCCTAGTAAGCATTTACCTTCAAATTTTACATCCAATTCTTATTATCATTATCACCAAAAAAATGGACATGACATGGAAGATTGTAAGCATCTTAAACATCTTGTGAAAGGCCTCATTGATTCCTTTAAGCTTTCAATTAGAGGTGTTAATGATCAAGGAAACAATTCCATTGCCCCTCCCAACCAAAATTTACAAATCTTTACCAACCATATGCCAAATCATATTATTTCATTTGTCAAAGCTAGTGAAACTACAAAGAATGATGTGATGAATATTGAAATGGATGATGAAAACATGGATACCATTGAACAAGGTCCTATGGGTACTATTAAAAAATGTTTGATTGGGTTGATTGAAACACAACCTCATAAGAGTCGAACTAAAAAGCCTCTAGACATTGCTTTCTCATCTAAATATATCATTTGAAATGCACCTTATGGTCCTCTTTATATAGCTGATCGAATCAATGATAATACCACTAATGGGATATTAATTGATCCCATTTGTGGAGAGAATGTGATCACTAAGGAATTCTTACTTGAGCATGAACTCTATCAGTAAATATATGAAAAACTGAAAGCATGGATAAAAACACAAAATGGTTTCAATTTCCCTATGATGGGATGGATCACCCTTCGTTTACAAATAGCACCAAAAAAATTAGATGTCTCATTCTCCATCATCTCAATGTTGGATCAAATTTGTGTGAATATTTTTCATCCATGGCTATCCTCCATAGAAGTCATCATGTTGGTTGTGCATAAATTCTTAAAGTTTCCCTTTGACAATGTGATTTTCACTGTACACCATAGTGACTTTAATCCTTTGTCTTCTCACATTTTTGATTATATTTATTTTAGCTTGAGCCTATGGAACCTATTAAACCTTGTGAGGAATTATTTTTCAAATCATATCAAAATTTTAAAGTGAAATGCATAACAAAAATATTCCTTACAAACATGCCTCAACCAATGATTGAGCCTGCCATCCTTGACGAAGCCATGATTGAAACAAAAGACATTGTAAATAACCAAGACCAACCTAAGAAAACCTATTTTCCTATCCCCTATAAAGGACCAAGAGACAATGAAAACAATCCTACCAGGCCTCCTATTGGTTATTTTCATGGGAACCAGACTTAATCTTACCACTAACCTATGATTTTTCTAGAATTCAATAGTTAGTAAGGGTAAGGATTGGCCAACACTTAAGTGAAGGTTTTGAGGCCCTTACTTCTTCACTTTGAGCTCTGTGACACCTAGGAGGGTGATCCCTAGTATTATTTTCATAATGATACCCTTATGCTATTTTGAATCAATAACACTACAACATACAGAGATGATTCTCACACAAATGGTCAATTAGTAACTATATCAAAAAAGCTTCCTGCTTCTTAAACATAATTCACACTTAGAGCATGATAATGAAAAAACATCATAAGTTTGTGACCCTTTTAATAGAATTTGATTTAATGAATGGGTGATGATTGAGTTAATCAACATAGTACAACATAGTTACTTAACCTAGTCCAGTGCCTTATCCTTGGAATAGAGTCAAAATCAATACTTATATAACATGATAGTAATTTTCACATCTAACAATATATGAAGCTCATTAAAGGCTACTTTACAATATTTTTCTCTAACCCTTACTTCTTACTAGAATCATAGCATTCAGTTTGATACAAATTTATAACCATATTCAAGTATCTACATCAATTATTTGAATTAATAAACAAGCATAGAGCCATACATCCATCTAAAATTTATAGAGACACATAAGATAACCTTGATTATATTATTCATAATTTGTGAAACCAACACATAGGAGAGTAAAATGGTTTTGAACCTATGCTAATACTATTCTATATTGCCAGTATTACCATAAAGATGACATATGTGTATTGACAGACCTGAACTTAAGACACATTACTAGACTATTCAATAACCTTTTAATCCCTATGTGACCAAAACTCAAAGTAACTCACCATCCACCCTCTCTATTTTAGGCCCTGGAATCCCATTTATATAGACATGGGAGTAACAAGAAATATAATGAAATACAATTACATTTGCACTTTAGGGAAAATTTTACCATAATTTTAAAGATATTTCCAAATGGTTACAAATAATAATTTTAGAACAAGGGGAGGAAAAATATAACAAAATCCATGTAGTCAATTGAAGAAGATGAGTCATCCTTCCAAAAGGAATCATTCGTTGATGCAGCATCATCGAAATCCCACATCCACATAGACCAAAGAAGATTCTCCACAAGTACTAGAAGCAAAAAGTTACACACTTCCTAGAAAAAGAATATTTGTTTTTGAGGATACAGAGTCCAAAAATTCTCTATTACACTAGCCAAAAAAATTTCCACATCAACACCAAAGACAAAAAGTGACATGCATGCTGAAGAGGACGATCCTGATGTACTGGCAATTCTCTCATCAAAAACAACAACTGGGCCGAGATGCTACTCTGATTTTTTAGGATCAATTATGCTCACCCTCTCCATTCTCACACTAAAAATAGATGAGAAACTACTCCTCCCTCATCAGAATCCTGATATGGTACTAGAGAAAGCAAATAATGGCTATACTCTAGGTCAGTATCTCCCCCATCACCCGAAGGGCTATCAAAAATATCAATGGGAGAGTTTTGCCTCCCCAGACAAGATTTTTGATTCTTATTATTTTTCTTTGCTTTCTACTTGGGCTTAACCAGCTCCTTCCACTTAACTTTGATCAATTCTTAAAAAAAAAACTGGCTCCTCATATTGTATGTTCTCACAACACCATCCTTCTTTATTTCCATGGGATTTTTTCTTTCCCTTTTGTGGTGTGGAATCCCCGAGTGCCTCATTCTCAATAACAAAAATTTATTCTTGAAACTCAAACAAATTGAGCCTTCTTGACCTCCTAATGGGTGGAACAGAGACAGTTGACTTACCCATCTTTTGAAAACATAAAAAATTGTAGCAAACCACCAATTACGAAAAGATTCACCGGCGAAAAACCCTTATAGAACAAAAAACCATCAAACTTAAACAATTCCAAACAAACCCAAAGAATGAAATTCTCACACCAAGAAATGCATGATGCAAAATAGAGCTCAAATGAAAACCAACTTACCCAAGATAAACAATTGAATACTTATGCAATTGAAAATTAAAAACTCACATGCTACCTTGTTTTGGCTCAGAGTTCATAATTCATGAAGGCTGCAAATGGTGAGATAAATTGGCAACCAATTTGCATTAAGTAAAAAAACCAGGAGTGCTTAGCCATTAATGATTAAGTGGTGCCTCATGCAAGAAAGTTGAAAACTTAGCTGAATAGGTTTGAATTTGGCTCATCAATCCTTTTGGATTTAAAACCTCATCAATCAAAATCTTCAATCATCATTTTTGGCTTTTACAACCTGTGCTTCAAAAATGGTAATATCACCACATAAAGCTACCATGTTTACTTTTAAATTCATTAGTAACCACTAATTTGATAATTACCATGCATCACCAACCTGGTTCGTGCTCATTCATTTATATCAGTGAGTATACAAAGCTTGAAAATGAAAGAACAAATGTTCAAACATCCCATCACCCATCGTGGATCTGCCCCAATCTTCTAGGGTTCAATTAGTGATAAGAGAACTAGCACAATAGAATCATGACCATTAGATTATTTTCCCTCTTGGAGATCTTCATCTCACACTATGCATCACTGATACATTTCACCTTCTACAAGTTCTAACAGTGATGTTAGCATCCACCTGATAAGATCTTAGTCGTTGGATCTAAGACCTATCCTTGATCATGTTCCCTTTCCTTTTTGCATCACTAATTCATGATTCATTCTCTAGATCACATCAGTGATGGGAGATAAGGTGATGGAGCAAGATTAAGACATATTCAACTGTGTCAAAATCAAAGGCATAAGATATATAGCTCACAAGAGAAATTAAAATCAACGAAAGAGAGCTTGAACAAATGACCTCATCGCTCATCGCTAATTTGAAACTAAAATCTTAAAATGGATCCATGATGAGGGATAGGGGAAAATACAAAGAACATCAAGGGCCATTGTGTATTTCTGATTCACTTTACAAAACACATGAGCAATTAGCGATAAAAGAGATGGCAACAATAAGACATAGAATAAGTGCATCGTACATCACTAATACAACATCAAACATTCAAAACCTATCCATGATGCATAAATGAGTCACTTCTCATCTCTCATTGCACATTTGAATTTACGTTTATAAAGCTATCAACGATGAGCGAATAAGGAGAGGGTGAATGGGACTTAAGTGAAAAATTTAGCATGTGGTCACAAGTTATTTTGAAAAAGGGAACTGCCTAGGATGATGAATAAAAGGCCTTCAAAGAAGTTTAAAAAATATTCTTCAAAGGATGTAGGGGCCAAACAAGGTGAATTTATTAACCTTCTAAAGTAAGAGAATTTCAGACCTAGGCATAAGGGGTTAGTAATTTCATGAGCTCTAATGACATAAGACATTTTAACCTGACTGAGGATGGAAAATATAGGGTCAAAAATAAAACATAACATCAATCAGGGTAGAGACCAAGGGTTTTAAAATAGAGAAATATCCAGACAACAAAATTTAAAAGAAAGAGCTATGAGAAAAACCCTTATTCTAGGCACACCAAAATAGGCTACATTTTATAGAGATAAAAATGGAACCAAAATTTCAGCAGTTCCATCAATGGCTCTAGTTGAGGACATCTATTCATCAGGGATAAAGTGATATTCCATAATATTAGGTGAAGTAGACCAAACACAAAGGACTAAAAACCAAGGACCAACCTAGGCCGAGCAGGAAAACCAAAGCAAAGCGAACCACATATGTACAATATTTACATAAGTTACAAGGCCATACCAAGAGATCCAATTTCCATTTTGATTTGAAGCCTTGTTTGATATGAAATATTTCACTCTACATCTTGTAATTGTACCAAACTTCAACTTTTATCTAGTGGAACCAAGCCCCCACACTTAACACCAATATTTGTCTTTGTCAAAAACCTTATTTTCCACTATTTGTATCATGCCAAGGCTAAGAAAATTGTCATGAATTACCCACTCACTGATAACACTATAGATACTAAAATCAACTATTATGGAAATATGTCTGAATATATTATTACCTTTGTAACTTATATCCAACTGAGAACTGCACTCGAGCATTGACTAGAACATATGATTAGTGTAGCACTCTATCTGATTCATCTTATAATCATATTCCCCCAAATGTCCATCCAGCTAGATAGGAAAAGTGAAACATTCATAGTCCATCTGATCATTATCATCATATATTTTGACATCAAATTCATTTTTCTCTTTAAATTAAAAACCCTTATACATATTCCTTTCAAGAATCCCATCCAAGGGCACAAACTCTGACCCTTTAAAATGATACTATAATTTCATTTCTAGTATTCTGAGGTCAAAATCATCTAATTTCAGCCCCACATCGATCACACATTCACTTTGTGTAATGAATAGGAAATTTTCATATACGAGCCTTTTTTAAAATGGTGTTCATATTCCTTATAGTACTATAGACAAACTATGCTACCATCTGATCTATTTTCTTGGGAAATTGATTCATGAGACTCCATAGAAATCTTGTTTTAATTTTTTTCATAGATGTCCCCACAAATAGCTTTATCCAAACCATCCCTAGCATCAAAGAATATCTCCATTTTAGGTTATCTAATATGGTACAGTTTACCTTTTGTATCAGCAACCATCTCAAATCAAGATTTCTCATAAGGTGAGCTAAAAAATTCAAGATTGATAAGGTCAAAGTGCCAAAATGTTTCTTCAATTGATGAGTGCACTGGATTTGATATAAAAAAAATTTTAGTGCCTAAATGTTGCTCATTTGCAACCATACATGTCTCTTCACCCATTTCCCATTTGATACAATCCTCATTGAATACTACCCTACCCATTTCTGCTAAGACACATATTCTATTTTTGTTTTATATGGTCAGTCATAAATATTCGGGGCTTGATCATGTTGGTTAGTAACACAACTCTCATCATTCTGAGTTTCATCTCTAGGCTGAAGATGTTGAATAAACATAGTCTTATCTTAAAATTCATCATCAACCACACTATTAGCACCTTTGAGTCTTGATATAACCAAATTACATTCCAAGAATTATTTACACATATTTTGTTCATTTACTTGTAAGGAAAAATCCTTCAAAGAAATGATGTTGTTTGACCCTTCAGGTACAAAGAATGCCTCCAGATTATCTTCACAAATAGATTCAAATTCCTCATAAGAATAAGAACTCTTGTTTTCATTATTTGGGTTATGAATTTGCAAAGGTACATCAGCAACAATTGAAAATTTACTAATGTCTTCACCTACATCACTAGATAGATGTTAATATTCTAAAATATCCCTATCCATTTCTTGGATATATCTGTGTTCCTTATCCACAAGGTGACTACTAATGTCTTTCTGAGATTTCAATTTTTGCAAGTAATCATACTTGGCCTCCTTAGCAATTTTGATCGAACCAATTATTTGATCAAAATCCCGAGGCTTCAATTCTTTGGGTAAATTACTAAGACATGGCTCATAAATGTCATAGAATAAGTCAAAATATCTTGAATCTGTAGGTCTCAACTTTTTGGGAATTTCCAGCAAGGCATTCAAGAACCTTGCTATCATTTCATATGGTGATTCTCCCTCATGTATTTTCATGCTATACAATCTTTTAACAAAGAACATTATAACAAAATCGCTTAAAATTCATTGATATTCATCATAGATCTGAGTATCATGCTACATTGCTGAAATATTTTAAAAAGAATCATCACTTTGATCTCCTCTTTCATTCTTGTGAATTTTATTTATATGATGTGTTTTAGGACAACTAACACTTGCAGCCATATATCCCTTTTCCATTGAGTATCTCATATTATTTTCAATATCCATTGCTATTCTATATGCATGTTGTAATGTTAGGGGCTCCTTATCTCTTAACAAATATCCCATCTTACTATCAAAGTCACCCAGATACACAATTAAACATTTTACATCATTGGGCCTCATATTTTCTAGAATACTTCTTAAAGCCTATAGATTATCTTCGAAAACATATTCACATTCCTCATAAGAATAAGAAAAACACTCATTTTCATTATTTGGGTTATCAATTTACAAAGGTACATGAGAAACACTTGCAAATTTAGTAATGTCTTCACCTACATCACTAGATAGATGTTCATCCTCTAAAATATCCCTATCCATTACAGGGATAGATCTTTGTTCCTTATCCACAGGGTGACTACTATTGTCTCTCTAAGATTTCAAATTTTGCATGTAATCATACTTAGCCTCCTCAGCAATTCTGATCCAACCAATTATTTGATCAAAACCCCAAGGCTTCAATTCTTTGGGTAAAGTACTAAGACCTAGCTCATAAATGTCATAGAATAAAACAACACATACTGAATCTGTAGGTCTCAACTTTTGAGGAATTTCCAGAAAGGCATTGAAGAACCTTGCTAAAAATTCATATGGTGATTCTCCCTCATGTCTTTTCATGCTAGATAGTCTTTTAACAAAGAACATCAGATCAACATCTCTTAAAATTCATTGAGATTCATCATAGATCTGAGTATCATGTTGCAATGCTGAAATATTTTCAAAAGAATCATCACTTTGATCTCCTCTTTCATTCTTGTGAATTCTATTATATGATGTGTTTTAGGAAAACTAACACTTGCAGCCATATATCCCTTTGATATTGAGTATCTCATATTATTTTCAATATCCATTAATATTCTTTATGCATATTGCAATGTTAAGGGATCCTTATCTCTTAACATATAGCCCATCTTACTTTCAAAGTCACCCAGATACACAATTCAACAATATACATCATTGGGTCTCATATTTTCTAGAATACTTCTCGATGCCTTTGTAAATTTGAGGTTGAAAGCTAGGATCAATTCCTATTCATCCTTTATGATTTACCCAAAAAAATTCCTCACTCTATTGGGATTAATCATTTCACCAAATTTTTCTATGAATGCCACCATTAACTCACTCCGTGAAGGGATAGAACATATTGACAAATATGAAAACTAGTCTCTGGCATATCCCTTTAGAGATTGAACAAACAATTTGATAGCAACTTCATGATCCATGTCATAATCCTCCATCAAATATGAAAACTCCTTTATATGGTGAGTTGTTGATTCTGAGCTTTGACCCTTGAAACTTGGAAAATGTTCTCTAAATTCATTAGGACCAATATTTGGGAAACCTTGAATACCATTGAAAGTTAATGGCCTATATCTTCCCATAGAAAAACTTCTTTGAGGACATGATAAGGGCTACATACTCCTTATGTTTACATCATGCTCCCCATACAGATGTACAAGTGAATGATACATTTTCTTACTACCCCTTACAAACTCTAAACATCAACCCTACAATTGATTAACACCCTATTTATTTATTTTCTCATGACCTTAAGATATTACAATACATAACTTCACATACATACATATCTGAAATTCTTTATAATAGAAATATTTCAAGAGCAAGCATACTTTATCATTACAACACAAAAACTTCATATTCTAGCTCATAAGTATGAAAATATTACCACTATCATCCCTTTGTTAGTGCTTAATTCACTTAATAGGGAATCAACATTCTTCCAAACTATCACATATGATTTTTGTAACAAGTTTATGCTCTATGAAAATCCAAATAGGGGAAATAATTGGACGCATTTTAACTGAATGGAAAACTTTGTAGATCTAATACTTTCACCACCTCTTCTTCATAGAGGACTCATCCTCAAGCAGTATGTTGCTCCTTGAAAGATGAATTTCATTCTAGGCCTCTTTGAATAGTATGTTAGACAAAAATTTCTTATCCTTTCTCAACAAATTTTAGTAATATCTCAAATATAACAAACTAGTGTAGAGGTCTTGGAGTCACGACCCATATTTAGTGAGATTATAAAAATATTATGGAGTTATAGTTGATCTCCCAAAGGATTTTATAGTTTCAAAAGAACATAGAAAATTCATGAAACGTTTATGTGCTTCAACTAACTAACATCACATCTATAGAACTTGGGTGATAAAAAACATTTGAATCTTCTACTTGAAATCTATGGTTACACACTATCTTGAAATCTAAATGCATCTCTAAGGCACGAAAATCTTCTATCAGAATTTCTTTAGGTCAGTCCCTAGCAGAGTCACCATTTCTATTGGCTATTTTTTATGGGAACAAACTTAATCTTACCACTTACCTATGATTTTTCCATAATTCAATGGTTAGTAAGGGTAAGGATTGGCCAACACTTAAGTAAAGGTTATGAGGCCCTTACTTCTTCACTTCAGGCTCTGTGACACTCGAGAGGGTGATCCCTAGCAGTGTTTTCATAGTGACACCCTTATGCTATTTTGCATCAATAAAATTGCAACATCCATAGATGATTCTTAAAAGAATGCTCAATTGGTAAGTATATCAAATAATTTTGTTGCTTCTTAAACATAATTTGCACTTAGAGTGTGATAATGACAAAACCTCTTAACTTTATGACCCTTTTAGTAGAATTTGATTTAATGAATGGGTGATGACTGTGTTAATCAACACAATACAACAAAACTAATTAACCTAGTCCAGTGCCTCATCCCTAGAATGAAGTCAACATCAATACTTATAAAACTTAACAATAATTTTCACATCTGAAAATATATGAAGCTCATGAAAGGTTGCATTACAGTTTTTCAACATTGTTCTCTAACCCTTACTTCTTACTAGAATTATAGCATTCAGTTTGATATAAATTTACAACCATATTCAAGCATCTACATTAATTATTTGAATTAATAAATAAGCATAGAGCCATAAATCGATCTAAAATTGATAGATATAAATAAGATAACCTTGGTTATATTATTCATAATTTGTGAAACAAACACATAGGAGAGTAAAATGGTGTTGAACCTATGCTAATACTAATATGTATAGCCAGTATTACCATAAAGATTATATATGTGTATTGATAGACCTGAACTTAAGACATATTACCAAACTATTCAATTACCCTTTTAATCCCTATGTGACCAAAAATCAAAGTAACTCACCACCCACCCTCTCTATTTCAGGCTGTGGAATCCCATTTATAAAGACATGGGAGCAACAAGAAACAAGCCGAAATACAGTTATAGTTGCATTTTATGGAAAATTTCACCCTAATTTCAAAGATATTATCCAAATGGTTACACTTAATCATTTCAGAACAAGGGGAGGAAAAATATAAGAAACTCCATGTAGTCAATTGAAGAAGATGATCTAGCCTTTCAAAAGGCATTGTTCATTGATGTAGCATCACTAAAATCTTGTGTCCACATAGACCAATGAAGATTCCCCACAAGTAATAGAAGTAAAAACTTACACACTTCTTGGAAAAAGAATATTTATCATTGAGGATATGGAGTCCAACACTTCTCTATTACACTAGAAAAAAATATTTCCACATCAGCACCAAAAAAATAAAATGGCATGCATGTTAATGTGGATGATCCTGATGCAGTGGCAATGGTATCATCAAAAACAAAAAATGGATCAAGATTCTACTATGATTTTTTACCATTGGAGTATTCTCGCCCTCTCTGTGCTTGTGCTGAAACTAGAGGAGAAGCTACTCCTCCCTCTTCGGAATCCTCATATAGTACTAGAGAAAGCAGATAATGGCTATACTTTGGGTCAATATTTCCCCCATTTCTAGAAGGGTTGTCAGAAATCTCAATAGGAGAGTCGTGCCTCACCAGATAAGCCTTGTGATGATTATTCTTTTTCTTTTCTTTCTTCTTGGGCTTAACAAACTCATTCCCCTTAAATTTGATCAATTCTTCAAAAACAATTCAGCTCCTTAGATTGTAGGTGCTCACAACACCATCCTTCTTGTTTTTTCCATGGGATTTATTATTTCCCTTTGGTGTTGTGGAAGCCTTGGGTGCCTCATGCTCAGTAACATAAATGTCTTCATGAAATTCAAACACACTGATCCTTATTTACATCCTAATGGGTTGAACAGAGACACCTGACTTACCCATCTTTTGTAAACATAAGAAAAACTAGCAAACCACCAATTATAAAAAGACACACCAGCCAAAAACCCTCAAACCCAGACAATTTCAAGCAGACCCAAAGAATGAAACTCTCACACCAAGAAGTGCATGATGAGGAATAGAGCTCAAATGAAAACCAACTTAGCCAGGATAAACACTTGAATACTTATGGAAATTGAAACTAAAAAACTAAAACCTACCTCATTCTGGGTTACACTTCACAATTCATGAGGGCTAAAAATGGTGAGATGAATTGGCAAGAAATTCACATTAAGTAGAGAAATCAGGAGTCTGTAGCCATTAATGATCAAGTGGTTCCTTGCGCGAGTGAGCTGAAAACTTAGTCAAACAACTTTGATTTTGGGATGTCGATCTTTTTAGATTTAAAGCCTCATCAATGAAAATATTCAAAGATTAATTTTGGCTTTTACAAATTGTGCCTCAAAAATGGTGATATTAGCATAGAAAGTTTCCACATTTACTTTTAAATTTATTATTCACCACTAATCTGACAATTACAATGCATCTCCACCCTGGTCCGTGCTTATTCATTTGTATCGGGAAAGTATAAAGAGATGACAAATGAAAGAACAAATGTTAAAACATATCTGATGGGGAGCCCTATACCTTAAGAGCACTCTTGATCTTCCCAAGACCTATTCTTTGGTATTCCTATGGTATTCCTCTCTACCCTACTCAGGGATCACTCCTAAACCCCTCTCACCACGTAGGACTCTCCACCAATTTCAAAATCTTCACCAACACTCCCATTCCACCACTAGGCTTCCTTGGGCTCCACACTGACCCAAATGTGTCCTAACAACTCCAAGGCTAGGATAGGGTAGTCTTTTTTTTCCTTAGTTTTTTTGACTCCTCACCGATCCATCTCATTGGATTCTTTCACCTTTTGTTCATCGCGTTCTTGAAAAACTCAATTTTGCGCCTTGTAGCCTTCTTGGCCAATTATGCCTCCTAAAACCAGTTTTCTTGGCTTTTCTCAAATTGGGTCTTAACAACCACAAATATTTTTGGATATTATTTCTAGTGGTACACTAGGCTTCAATATTTACCAGGTGTAAGGTCTCTCTAGTGGTCGTACATATGGCTGTCCTCATACCCCCTAAATTCAAGGGTTTTTAGGGTTTTGGCTCCTTTTTCCAAATTTGAGGGCTTCAGTGACCTCGTCAACTCTAATCCTTTCACACACATGTATGGAATACATGTGCCCACACTCCCATTCTCTGTATTGGCATGAACCAATCCATTTAGTTGCTTTCTTTACTGATGTCCTCTCCAAGCCACTAGCCAGAATGTACTTGCACTCGCCTAAAGTTTGATGAATTCAACTCTTCCCCTACAAACCAAGACTCCACACACACTATTTAAAATCTAAAAACAGTCCCCTACTTTATTCCAAGTGGCCATGGTAGCCTTGCCACAGGAATTCAAGTGGGGATCATTATTTACAAAAATTGGCCTTAACCGGCAATGTAACCAAGAACACCAAAACTTGCAAAATTACAACCAGTTGAATTAAATGGCTAATCTAATGATTCACACAGTAATTAAATGACACAAAATAAATACTCAAAGCATCAGACCAGTCCTCTCAATCCATTCTTGATTGGATGAAGGCTCAAACACAAAAATTCACTCAATATGCTCTCCAAGTCTCAATTCATGAAAATGAACTTACAATCCAGGTATTAGGGTTTGGATGACCTTATATACCTTTCTCCCATGTTCTAGGACCCTTGAGTCGGACTTAGAACTACAGTAATGCTATTTTCCAATTTTTAGGCCAAATTGCCAAGACTACATTGCCAAATTTGCCTAATCTCACCATTCAGACTTCTCCAAACCTCAAGGTTCTAAACCAGCCTAATTTTTCCACTAAACAACATGAATTCTACCTTGGGACTTTACATCATAGTACTTATTACCTTGGTGGTTGGCTAGAACCACCTACAAGCCAAAATTGCCAAGATCTTCCAAAAGACCTTAAGGTGCTCCTGCACCATTCTCCCCCTGCAACAAAGAAGTTAAGGAACCTCTGGTTTCAAGAGCTCCTCACCAACTCGATACTTCTAAAAGTCACTCTCTTCTATCCAAGTAGCTTTTGACTCTGGTTGATGTTTCCACTTCACTAGGTGCTCCTTGTATGTCTTGTGCCTAGTCTTCTTCACCCTTGAGTCTAAAATCTTGTCCACTTGTGGTTTGATCTGATTAGGTACCTTGATTTCTTCCACATCCTTACTGACCTCAACACTATATTTTTCTTCATCCATTGTTGGTCCTTTATACTTCACTAAGTCCTTCACATTGAAGATAGGAGAAATAGAAATCTCCTTGGGTAACTCCACCTTGTAAGCATTGGATCCATACTTAGCCAACACTTTACATGGCCCTATCCTCTTCATCTACAACTTGCTTTGTATGCCTTTCTATAACCTTGCCTTGTTCAATTATACCATCACCAAATCACCTATCTCAAATTTTAATTCTCTTCTCCCTTCATCTCTCTTAGCCTTCAACTTTTGATTAGCCTCTATCAATTTCTTCCTTACCTACTCATGAACCTCTCTCATTGATTGAGAAAAATCATCAGCATGTCCACTAATTTCTTCATGAACTTTCAGTTCTCTAAGCTCAAGTACACCCCTTGGATGTAAACCATAGACTATCTCAAATGGACTCTTACCCGTAGTCCTATTTGTGCTATCATTGTAAGCAAATTTTGCTTGTGGAATCACTTGTTCCCATCCTTGTCCATACTCCTTAGTGAGACACCTCAACAAGTTACCAAGTACTCTATTGATCACCTCTATCTATCCATCCATTTGTGGATGATATGTTGAGCTATGAGACAATTTGGTTCCTAGGCTCTTCCAAAGAGTTTTCCAAAAATGCCCCATAAACTTCACATCTCTATCTGCAACTATGCTCCTTGGAAACCCATGTATCCTCACTACTTCCTTGAAGAATAGGTGTGCAATATGACTTGCATCATGTTTTGTCTTGCATGGAATAAAATGGCTCATCTTGCTAAATCTGTCCACTACCACAAACACACTGTCAAAACTAGTTGGTGTCCTAGGTAGCCCTACTATGAAGTCCATGCTTATGCATTCCCATGGTCTATTTGGGATAGGTAATGGCTGATAAAGACTTGGATTGCTTGATGTTCCCTTTGACTTTTGAAATACTCCACATTGTTCAACATATCTTCTTACATCTCTTTGCATTTTAGGCCACCAATAGAACCTCTCCACTAAGTCTAATGTCTTTTTCAAACCAAAGTGACCACTCAAACTGCCATTATGCTTTTCTTGGATCAGATTCTCCCTCATAGAACCTCTAGGAACACACAATTGCTTCCCCTTAAACAATAAGCCATTTTGCAAGGTGTAATCAGCATATTCACTATGAAAATGGTTCTCAAAATCAGAACATACCTTGTATATTTATGAGAAATCAGAATCTCCTTCATATAGATCTTTAAATCCTTCAACCCCTTTACTTTGTAGTTGTATCTCTTGGATAGTAAGCAACCTCCTACTAAGAGCATCAACAACCTTGTTGTTAACCCCCTTCTTATGCTTGATGGTAAATGTGTATGACTGCAAAAACTCCATCCACTTGATGTGCCTCAAACTGAGTTTCTCTTGGGTGTTGATGTAACTTAAGGCCTGATTGTCGGTGTATAACACAAATTCTTTTGTCAATAGATAGTTCCTCCACTTCTTAAGAGCCTACACCAAAGCATATAGCTCTAATTCATAGGATGAATACCTAGATTTTGCTTCATTCAACCTTTCACTAAAGAATGCCACTGGCCTGCCTTCTTGGCTTACATTTTCCCCAACTGCTATGTTACTTGCACCACATTCCACTACGAATGGTTTTTCAAAACTTGGTAAAACTAGAATAGGTTGGGTAGCTATCTCCCTCTTCAACCTTTCAAATCCTTCATTGGCTTCTTTGGTCCACACAAACTTAGTTTTCAGTCCTCCTTTGATAGTGTCAAGAACCGGTGCACAAATTTCACTAAACCTTCTCCCAAATTTCCTATAGAACTGAGCTAATCCATGGAAACTCCTAACTTCTGTCCCTATTTTGGGAGTAGGCCAACTAAGAATGGCTTCAACCTTGCTCTTTTCCATCTTCAAGTTCCCTTGAGACACTACAAATCCTAGGTAAACTAACTCTTGCTTCATGAACTCACTTTTCTCAAGATTTATGGTGGGCTTCTCCTCTTGAAGTTTCTTCAACACAAGTTCTAGGTGCTTCATACGTTCTTCTTTTGTTCTGCTAAAGATGAGGATATCATCTAGGTAGACAACCACAAAAACTCCTATAAAGTCCTTCAAGACCTCATTCATCACCCTCATAAAAGTGCTAGGTGCATTTTTAAGCCCAAATTGCATTACTAACCATTCATATAACCCTTCTATGGTTTTGAATGCTGACTTCCATTCATCTCCCTCTTTCATCCTAATCTGATAATAGCCACTTTTCAAATCAATTTTAGAATAGTACTTAGCACCCCCTAAACAATCCATTAGATCTTATATCCTAGGAATAGGAAACCTATATCTAATAGTTATCCTATTTATTGCCCTAGAATCAGTACACATTCTCCACTTATCTCCCTTTTTAGGTGCCAACACAACTAGAACATCACATGGAATTATGCTCTTTCTGATCAGCCCTTGATCCAAAAGTTCTTGAACTTGCCTTGCTATCTCTTTGTTCTGCTCTGGTGTAATCTTGTATGCAGCCTTGTTAGGTAGTGTTGCTCCTAGCATAAAGTCTATTTGATGGCTGATTGCTCTCTTAGGTGGTAGTGTAGCTGGTGTACCTTCACAAATTATATCCCTGAACTGATCCAATAGTTGTTTCACTTTTGCTGTCATAGGTAGCTGATTAGGTAACTCCTCTTCCTTTGGTTTCAACATGATTGCATAGACAACTCCTTCTTCTTTCTTGATGTCTTTTAGGAATTCCTTTCCACTCATTAAAAGTACACTAGTTTCTGCCTTTTCCACTGTGTTTTCTTCTAACAAAGACTGAATTTTATAAGTCACTCCATCCTTCTTGAATGAATATTTGTTCTCCTTGCCATGGTGTACTACCTCCCTGTCATATTGCCATGGTTTTCCAAGCAGAAAATGGCATGCATCCATTGGTAACACATCACATAGTATATTTTCTTGATACTTTCCTATAGTAAACTCAACCCAAACTTGTTCATTGACCAATATATTTTGCCCTTTGTTCAACCAAGTAACCTTGTAAGGACACACATGGGGTATCTTGATGAGTTTCAACTTTTGTACTCCCTCCTCTAAGATGACATTATCAATAGACCCTGAATCTATGATGACCTTGCAAACCTTTCCTAATATCTTGCACTTGACTCTAAAAATAGCTCTCCTTTGTTTGTGTTCATCCTTGGTAGGTGCTTTGATCAAAATCCTCCTCAACATGAGATTCTCACCTTTTTCTGAATCTAGACTCACCTTTTATTGTTTAAAGTAATCCTCTTCTTGAACATAGTTGATCTTCCTCTCACTTTGTGAAGATGTTGGCTTGTCAGGACACCTATAAGCCGGATGACTCAAATATCCACAATTGTAGCGTTTCATGGAAGCAAAATGAGAGCTTCTCCCAAAGCCTCCCGATCTGCCTCTTCCTCCATTGTTTGAGATTCTACCTCTGTAACCCCCTCTACTATTTGAATCATGGGATTTTTCACCAACCTTAGCATCACCTTGGTTCCTATGCTCATTGCTTCTTCCACCAAAACCTCCTCTTTTTCCACCTCTAGAGTCTCTACCTCTTCCTTTACCTCTAGTATTGGAATCTTGTTTCTTTTTCAGTTTCTCTTCCACCTTAATAGCAATTTGATAGCAGCTATGGAGGGTAGTAAGTGTGAAGAGACTCAACTCCTCTTGTATGCTCCATCTAAGACCATTTAGATACCTAGCAACCTTGATGCTTTCAACTTCTTGCACTCTAGATCTAAGGCTTAGTTTTTGGAACTCCTCTGTATATGCTACTACATCTAGGTCTCTTTGTCTAAGATTTTGTCTCTTCTTGTGCAATTGGATGTCATAGTCCTCAAGTAGATAGTTCTCCTTCACCTTAGCCACCATTGTCTTCCAATTTCCTATGGGTCTTTTACTTTCCATCTCTCTTTCTTCTTGCAAGAACTTCCACCAGGTTAGTGCTTGTCCTCTTAACCTTGATTCGGCTATCTTCACCTTTTGTGATTTTGTAATTCCATCACATTCAAAGTGATTCTCCATTCCCTCTATCCATTCCATAACCAACTCAGCATCCATTCTTCCTATGAACATAGGGACACATTCAAGTGCCTTTCCACTCAATGCCTTCAATGCTTTGAGGAAGGGTTCCTCTACTAATGGAGGGTCAGGTTCTAGTTCTATGTCCTCCTCCACTTGGTATTTACCCTTGTCTTTGTCCTCTGACAACTGTACCTTCATCTTACTTGCCGATTCAGCAACTTCTTCTAATTTTTGCTTCATCTCTTCCATAGCCTCTTCAAGATACCTATTCTTCTCTTGCTGCTCTATCAAGTCTCTAGCTAGCTTTGCATTGGTAACCATGGTATTCTCTCCTATATATTCACTTCTCTCTGACATTCACTAGTTTCAATTCCCAAGCCTTTATTGGCTCTGATACCAATTTGATGGGGAGCCCTATACCTCAAGAGCACTCCTGCTCTTCCCAAGACCTATTCTTTGTTCTTCCTAGGGTATTCCTCTCTACCCTACTCAAGGATCACTCCTAAACTCCTCTCACCACGTAGGACTCTCCACCAATTTCAAAATCTTCACCAACACTCCCATTCCACCACTAGGCTTCCTTGGGCTCCACACTGACCCAAATGTGTCCTAACCACTCTAGGGCTAGGATAGGGTAGTATTGTTATTAATTAGCTTTTTTGACTCCTCACTGATCCATCTCATTGGATTCTTTCACCTTTTGTTCATCACTTTATTCAAAAACTCAATTTTGGGCGTTGTAGCCTTCTTGGCCAATTATGCCTCCTAAAACCAGTTTTATTGGTTTTTCTCAAATTCGGTCTTAACAACCCCCAAATATTTTTGGATATTATTTCTAGTGGTACCCTAGGCTTCAATATTTACTAGGTTTAAGGTCCCCCAAGTGGCCGTACATATGAATGTCCTCATACCCCTTAAATTCAAGGGTTTCTAGGGTTTTGGCTCCTTTTTCCAACTTTGAGGGCTTCAATGACCTCCTCAACTCTCCTCCTTCCACAAAAATGTCTGGAATAAATGTTCCCACACTCCCATTCTCTCTATTGTCATGAACTAATCAATTTAGCAGCTTTCTTTATTGCTATCCTCTCCAAGCCACTAGCCAGAATGCACTTGCACTTGCCTAGTGTTTGATGAATTCAACTCTTCCCCTGCAAACCAAGACTCCACACACACTATTTAAACTTTAAAAACAGTCCTCTACTTTATTACAAGTGGCCATGGTATCCTTTCCATACGAATTCAAGTGGGGATCATTATTTACAAAAATTGGCCTTAACCGATAGTGTAACCAAGAACACCAAAACTTGCAAAATTACGACCAGTTGAATTAAATGGCTAATCTAATGCTTCACACAGTAATTAAATGACACAAAATAAATACTCAAAGCATCATACCAGTCCTCTAAATCTATTCTTGATTGGATGAAGGCTCAAACACAAAAATTCACTCAAAAGTTGTTGAATTCCAATCACTCAATATGCTCTCCAAGTCTCAATTCATGAAAATGAACTTAAAACCTAGGTATTATGGTTTGGCTGACCTTATATACCTTTCTCTCACGTTCTAGGACCCTTGGGTCGGACTTAGAACTACATTAATGCTATTTTCCAATTTTTAGGCCGAATTGCCAAGACTACATTGCCAAATTTGCCTAATCTCACCATTAAGACTTCTCCAAACCTCAAGGTTCTAAACCAACCTAATTTTTCCACTAAAAAACATTAATTCTACCTTGGGAATTTACATCATAGTCCTTATTACCTTGGTGGTTGGCTAGATTCACCTACAAACCAAAATTGCCAAGATCTTCCAAAAGACCTTAAGGTGCTCCTGCACCAATATCACTTGTGACGAATCTGTCCCAACCTTCCAAGGTTCAATTAGTGACAACAAAACTAGCATGATGGAATCACAATAATTAGATTACTTTCCTTCTTGGAGATCTTCATCTCACATCGTGCATCACTGATACATTTCACCTTCTGTACGTTCTAATAGAAATGTGAGAATCCACATGATATGATCTCAACTGTTGGATCTAAGAACCATCATTGATCACATTCCCTTTCCTTCTTGCATTGCTAATTAATGATTCATTCTCTAGATCACATCAGTGATGAGAGATAAGGAGATGGAGCAAGATTAAGACATGTGAACCTACATGAAAATCAAAGGAACAAGATATATAGCTTTCAAGAGTAATTCAAATCAATGAAAGAGAGCTTGAACAAATGACCTCATTGCTCATTACTAATTTAAAACTCAAATCTTAAAATGGATTCGTGATGAGTGATAGGAGAAAATACAAAGAGAATTAAGGGTGATCACGTATTGCTAATTCACTTTACAAAACACATAAGAAATTAGCAATAAAAGAGATGGTAGTGATAACACATAGAGAAAGTGCATCACACATCACTAATACAACACCGAACATTCAAAACCTATCCATGATTCACTTAATAAAGGAGACACCACTCATCGCTCATTGTGAATTTGAATTTACATTTCTAAAGCTATCAGTGATGAGAAATAAAGGAGATGGTAAATGAGACTTAAGTGAAGAATTTAGCACATGCGCACAAGTTGTTTTGAAAAGGGGAACTTCCTAGGATGACAAATAAAAGCCCCCTTCAGAGGAGATTAAAACATATTTTTCAAAGGATGTAAAGGCCAAACAAGGTCAATTGCTTAACCTTCTAAAATAAAATAATTTTAGACCTAGGCATAAGTGGTAGGTAATTTCACAAGATCTAATGAAATAAGATAGAACATAACATCAATTAGGGAAAAGGCCAAGGGTTTCAAAATACAGAAAGATCTAGACAACAAATCACAAGCCAAGAGCCATGAGCAAAAAGCTTACTCTAGGCATACTGAAACAAGCTGAATTTTATAGAGTTATAAAAATGGAACCAAAATTTTAGGAGTTCCATCACCTCCTAAGATAAAACAAGTTTAAAAATCTATATAGAAAGTGGTTGAAAAACCTTCCATGGTTCCTTCTGTTTGTCCCCTTAAGGAAGAAAATAAACTATGGTTGTTAAACCCACTCCTATACAAACATAAATTGAAAATCATACCAAAACAAATAGAAATTCTAGAGAGCATAGGTGTAGATGTTGTGCTCTTTCTTGAAGGATTGACGAAGAAAACAACAAAGAAAATCAACATCCAAACTTGACTGAAGCAATAAACAATGAGCCTCCCTCTTCACTGCAACAAAAAGATACTATACCACAACCACAATAGGAGCTAAAATCCTCCCTTGGAAATTAGCATTCAACCTCTAATTGTGATTAACTTAGATGATGATGATGAGGTTGCTAAGATTGATGAAGAAGTGCATAATGAATTGAATACATTGTTTTCCTCTTCTATGAGCTTAAATAGAAATTATCCTAAGAAGAATGTTGAACTTGGTGATACCCCTAGTTTGGCACTTGCTATTGTAGCTTTGGCTAATTTTCCACCTTTAATATATTACAAACAATATTGGGATGCAAAAAACCTACTAATAGGTTGACTGGCATGTTCCTTACTAGTCTTTTGCATTGTTTCATTCTTTCTTTCATGTGATTACAAGTGTGTAATGTGATCTCCCTATACTGTTTTGTTTTATGTTTCTCTTTCTTGGTGAAATTACATTATATGTCCCTAAATTCTTCTCTATGTCATAAACAATTTATATTTTCTTTGTCTTATTTTCTCCTTTTGGGGATGACACAATGCATTGAGACATTTAGGTCTCTTCCATGTTGAACCAAATTTTATTTTTTTGTTTTTCTTTCTTTGTATGATTCTTCATGTTCCATGAGTATTTGGGGAATAATGATGTTTTTGAGCTCTCTAATAAAATTGTAGCAAAGACATACTAACCTTGAATCCATGGATCCCTTATATGATTTTAGGATTTCATTTTGGGGTGAACCCCTTTTTCATTATGTATTTTCATTCGAGAACATATGACTTGGCATAGGACTTTCCAAATAATCTCTCTTTGTTGTTAGCATTTATCAAGTTCTACTTTAAATTAATTGCTCACAACATGGTGTTTAGCAATTTCTTTAAAGTGGGGGTATACATTGACAATATTATTTTTCAGCTCAAGTTTCATTGTGTAGTCTTCTTATTTCATTTGATGCATCTTTCACTTTGTGGTAATATTGGGTTTGATTTCCTCTAAGAGTGTGATATTTCTTTCACTTGTACTCTCTTGGAGATATTAGGCATGATTTTCCCTAAGTTAGGACCTTACATGAGCTAAGAAAAAATCCTTTGAATGTACCATACACTATTTAGCATTTACAATATTGGTTATATGGCCACCTTGTATAACACCCTTTGCTTGCCTATTGTGACATCTTGTTTGTTCATGAGTTTCAAGCATACGAAGCTTTACTTCCCTCATGAAGCTAAAAGTTAATTATTGTGTGGTGTGTTAACAAAGTTATCAAGAGGTATAGCTTTGGTATAGCTATACGTATGGGAGTCAAACTTAGGAATGACTTTCCCATAGCCACTTACTTGTTTGTGTGAGCATATACTGTTTGCATGCATATGTGTCTCACTAGGGGCTCACCTAGTGAATGGCCTGAGGTTCCATTATCCCTTGTGGGCATGTGTTTCTTGGGAAAATAGATCAGTTCTAATCCACAACATGCGGTACAAATGATCGAAACTTGATCCATCAATTTGATTTTTCTTTTCCTTTTCTTTGTGTCTTTGGTAGTGTATGCTTTTTCCTTCTTGTTGCTCCTTATATCACTTACATGTGTGTTCTTTCATGCTTATGTTGGTTTTTCATAGGATCTTGATCATGGGGGATTGATCACCCCTCTTGATCATCGCTGTCCTATCTTTCTAGTATTGGTACATTTGAACACCTCTTGATGTGAGTTTTGTCTACTTTAGTTTGAGTTTGAAGCAAGTTCCTCCTCTCACTAAAGTGGGGGCTAAATGTAGTGACAAAAAATGTATCCTACATTTTTGCACTTGTTTGGGCCCTCCCTAGTAGATTAAGATTAATGTGCCCTTGATTTAGTGTTATAATGTGTTCAACACATTCACATTAGGTCTTTGGCACTTGGAAACTAAATGGACCTGAATGTGCCTTATTTAGGGTGTTGTAAAGTGTACCTTTATGCTTTCACACTAATCTAGGGATTTATTAATTAATTGGGCTTCCTTACACTTTAATTGACATTATTCTACATCTAAAAGACTTATTTAATGCATCTCTCCAAGATTAGTCCTAAAATTTACCAAGATCCAATCATAGTTCATGTGTTTTTGAATTGTATGGCCCAGATTTAGTGATCTGGGACTCACACACCACCTTGGGTGTATGGGTCCCACCTAGGCTTCGGGGCCTAGATCTAAATTTCACATTGATCTAAGCCTTTATTGAAAAATGTGTCCCAAAGCTTGGTCTAATGGGACTCATACACCACAACTGGCATATGAGTACCACTTAGCTTAGACCTAACTTCAATTCAAATTATTAGTAGAATTTTATTCTCCTAGATCTAATGTCGGCTTGTAGTATTATAATTTGGGGAAATTTGGCATAAACAAGTATAAATACACGATTATTTCACTCATTTTTCTCCTAGTAAGTTTACAAGTTAGCTAGCAATTAAAATATTCAAGCATTCTCACAATTCAAGTGTTTACAAGAGAATTCAAGAGCTGATTATCAAGTATCATTTTAAAGTCATCATGCATCATATTTGGTTTTTGAG
The DNA here is from genome assembly GCA_007115665.2 of Sequoiadendron giganteum. Lineage (NCBI taxonomy): Eukaryota > Viridiplantae > Streptophyta > Pinopsida > Cupressales > Cupressaceae > Sequoiadendron > Sequoiadendron giganteum. The sequence continues at coordinate 309,642,519 of CM021104.1, read as the reverse complement.
CTAACATTTATCATGTATGGTTTTATTATTCAAGCAAGCATTTAAGTCTAGATCCATAACATTCAAGAAAGATTCAAGATCCATGTTCATTTCATCCATCTCATACATGTTTGTAGCATCTTATTCAAGGGTTTGGTGAGTTGCAACATAGCATTTTGTTCATTCATTATTCCTCCTTTCTATTTCATTTCATTTCAAGGTTTGATTACCAAAACAGGGTTTGACCAAGGTAAACCCCTTTCTACTAACAAAACAACATTTTTCCCTCTCTTTAGTGTGTGATTTGAAAATTTAGGTTGATGATATATTGAGGAGCAAGATTGGAAGAAGTTGTCAAGTTTGCAAAGTTTTCAAAGTTTTCACCGTGTTTACAAGATCACTAAAAGACACGTACATAGTGAAAGTTAGCATTTTAGATCTGAAAATCAAGATTGGAAGGAAGCGAAGAGATAGAGGAGTGGATTCAAACTTTTACCTTTCAAAAAATCTTAGCAAGACTGATACACCACTTCTAGTTTATGAATCCCAGTACAATATTTTTTTGCAAATTCAAGGAGTTCTAGACTTCTCACTTCCAATTTTTTGTTCCTACCTAGAAACCTAATCCCAGACTAAATTGCCAAGCATGGAATATGATTCCTATTATTCATTAAATTTAGCATTTTTAGCATTTCAGACATTGTTCCAAGCTTCCACAAGTTTCCAAGTGCACCTCTTTGATTTCTGAGCTTACTGTGTTGATTTCCATTCATTTCTAGGTCATTTTTTTGAGTTGTGCATAGGATTAGGTTTTGTCATTATATCTTGCATGTTACTTGTCTTTCCAAGCCCTAGCTTAGTGTTGAAGCCCCTTTTAGTCTTTGATCACACCCCTAGGAAAACCTTTAGAATATTTTTGTCATTCTATCATTAGATTGAGATCTTTAAGGTATCATTTAGTGAAAATTGAGTGACATAGGCCATAAACCCTAGTGTTCAATCTCCTAAAAGGTGGAGCACCTTATTTTCATTGTTTCAAAAGTTATGTTGCAAAATTTAAGTTAAAGATTAGAATTGTGTGAATGAAGATCGAGGAAAAGTGCTAAATCAAAATCAGATAAAGTTTATTATTGTGCTTCATTGGGACTATATTCATGCATATGTAAGATGCAATTTATAAAATTTCAAAATAGGTTGTGAGCCACAATGAGTCCACCTATACTAATATTTTTTGTAATATACTATAATTGATTATAATATATTGTGAGCTAACCCTCATTGTGGTTTTTCCTATTTTGTGTTTTCCACATAAAATTCCTAGTGTTCATGTGTAATGTGATGTTGTGAATATTTCATGCTTTATTTCCTTAGTGCAATTGAATACGTATTAGTAATTGGATGTTTGATGATTGAATGGTTTAAGAGAATACTAATTCACCCTGCTCTTAGTATTTTGGGTGTTCAACAATTGGTATTAGAGCTTTGTTCCCTGTAAGGAGATTAACCACTTTGGGAAGGTCTTAGAGATTGAACACATTGTTGATAGAAAGTTTCCAATTACTTTGGAAGAGATTCCTACTATTGGATACATAGAAGAAGATTGCATGCTTGACAAAAATGGAGAACTCAAAGTTTATCTTGAAGATCTATATAAAATTGAAGGTGAAAAAAAGGATCTAAAGGAAAATGTTTGTATCAAAAAATTGAGAGAAAATCAAGAAGTTTAGAGAAAGGCATAAAAAGTCAGTGAACAATTCAAAAAAGTAAATGAAAACATCACTAGACTAAAAGTGTAAGTTGAAGAAAATAAAATAATTGAATATTTCTTGAATGCAATGGTGAAAAGAAAATACGAGGAATGCATAAAGCTTGAACAAGAAACTTGGTAAACCTAAGATTAGATCTGGTATAAGAAAGAAGAAATGAAGACAAATTCAAAATTAGTGATACAAGGATTAATGAGATGATTGTAGGACAAAAGTCTCTAAAAGAAAAGATGGCTTAGGATTTGAAAAAGTTGAAAGGTCAAAAGTAGATCAGACACCTAATTCAGAAGAGAAGATCAATGAACCAGATAATATTGAAGACAAGAAGAACAATGGAAAGATCTAGAATCAAATAAATGAAGCTAGAAGACCTCCGATCACACAAAAAAATGTACAAAGGTATCAATATTTTAATGTTTTTTTCTATTCTTGCAATAAATTTGGACATAAAGCAATGTAATGTAGAAGTGTGATGAATTTGAATGTTTCATCCTTTATTGTTAAATTTTTTACCTATTAAATATTTGGACATAGAGAAAATGAATGTAGAAGTCAAATGATGAATAGCTATAACAATGGTAGAATGATTCAATATTTCAATGGTTACTATTATACATGCTATGGATTTGGACACAAGGCTAATCAATGCAGATCAAGAATGAATGCAAGGAATACTATTCAAAAGAATATCACATGTCACAATTGTAGTAGACTTGGACATGTTGCTCAATTTTGAAGAAGAAGAAATACAAGGAAAAATAATCCGATAAAAAGGAATAAAGTAGTTAAAAAGGTTGTTCCAATTGAAGTGAAGAAGGAAATATTAAATATTTGGAGAAATAAGGAAGGGATAGAAGACAAGGGAGAATATGTACCATCCTCTGGTGAGTATGTTTCCTCTAGAAAATAAGCTAAGAGCTATGGCTTAGGGATATCTCTAATGGATATCTATTATCCCCCACAAGAAAAGAGGTGTTGATGACACGACATGAAGATATGTGATGTAGATCAACATGCTTGATTTATTGGTGAAGATTATGGAAGAAAATATGTTGAAGTGGAAGTTTTTTGAGTTTCAGAAGTTGAATGTGCATACATATTATTTGTTTTCAGCTTTATGAGTTGAAGAATTTAATGAAGAATTAAGTAAAATAAAAGGTTTATAAGAAAATTCACTTAGGTGAATTCATTTCACAAAAGAATTCGAAGAGGAGTAGAGTAGTGGGAAGAGAATTCAAAGTGAATAAGCTGATTTGAGATTCAAAGAATTAAAACCCTAGTGCAACGAACAAAGTAAAAAGGTATTTTGTGAATCTTGTGTGCCCTTGTTTTTAGAAATCTTTACTTGAAATTAGTTTGAATCTATATTAAGATGGCTACACCAAGGGTTATAGAGATTAGAGAAATCCACAATTTAAATTCAAATGGTACCCTACCAAAGCCATAGGTGATGACCCATTAGGTCCATTCTCACATATTCCATAGGGGGTTCTACTGACTAGAGATATTAGGTATTTCGTTCATGGAAAATTGGAAGAGCATTCTCCCACTAAGGTGAGTAATATATGAAAAAATGAGTTAACTGGTGAGTATATCACCCTAAATCTAGAGTATAACAACCTAGTTGAAAAGAAACTAGATGTATGACAATGGTTTCCCAATTTATGTTATGATGTCAAGTGGATCAGAATGGCATTGAGTAGAATACATGGTCAATTTTTTTGGACTAATATGCCCAACATGATTACAAAGGAAGTGATAAGAGAAGTCACTGATTTATGCTCCATCAGACCCATCACCATTTTGAAATCTATTAAAAATAAAGAGGTGATTGAGAAAATAGGTGCTACATTTGATCAAAAATCCCTTGTCGTAAGTCCCATTACAAACCTAGTTGTTAGGTATGATGCTATGGTTAGTGGTTATAATATCTACTTTACCAACAAAGATAACTCTATTTTTTCCACCGCAATCAATGTGGAACATGAGATGATAGAAAATGGTGTAGATTATGACCTCTATGAGTTGCTTAGGGAACAATTAATGTAGAATCTAAATTGGATGAAGGAAAGTAAATATGTGTTTAAGTTTGGTACTTTGGTCATCTGTTTACTCTTTTATTTCTTGAAGGAGCTACCCATAATTGGAAAAGTAAACTAGATAAATGAAAGACCTATTACATATGAAGTTGCATAGTCTATGAGGAAACTCAGAGATGTCAAAGTAAAAGATTAATTCCCTTACTACTTTCCTTGCAATATTTCAAAAAAGAAATGCATGAGAGAGAAAGGATTCCTGGGACAATTGTGGAAAGGTACAAAAATGATATCACATTGTTGGTTTTTGTAGATCATTGTATCATGGAGGAAGTGGAACCAAGATCTATTTGGGTTCTTAAATTAGGTTATGAGGTGATAGAGAAAATTCTTATTGGCTATTATGATAATCTATTGAAGAGTTCGAAAGATACCACAAAACCAAGGTATGGGAACTATGAGGAAAATTCCATGGAAGTACACATGAAATAGAAATAACCGATCATCAAGAAGAATTTTGAAGTTATGGTGGATGTATATGCCAAATAAATGGGAATTTATAAGGAAAAATGGGAGTATGCAAGGAAAAGAGCTAAAGAAGATATGAGTACTAGTGAAGCTTTAGGTATCTCAAGGAGATCTGATATAATAGATACCACACTATCATCTATTTAGAAGTCCTTTAAGTATTTTCCTTATGTTGGAGAGAGGAGAAAGTATATCATTAGTTTTATAGCAAGGGAGAAATCCCCTCTGGTTGTGAATGCTACCAAGGTAGAAAAGAACAAAACTACCATGACTATAGCTCCTCCTACCCCTACAAAAATAAGAGTGAAACAAAAGGCTACAAGAGAGGACAAAGGAAATAAAAGAGCATGAAAGGATTAATAAAGAGGTCAAGAAGAGGATCAATGATAAAAGAATGCTACAACTCATAGAAAAATATGTTATTGCACTAAACCACAAAAAATGTGGCTCTAGACCTACGACAGAAGGATTCCCTTTGCTAGGACCTTAGGGTTTTCACCCTTAGAGAACTTGGTTAGAGAATGACACTCTTTCCTTTAGGTGGCTACAAGGGTTTTTGGCGGTTTCCTTCAAAAGGGTATGGCTGATTGATGAAGGTTGTGATGTGTGTGTGTATTGTGTGGCTAAAAATGAACTAAAATGATGCTAATCTAATGTATGTAAATGTAAATAAAGAAAAACTAAACTAATGCAAAGCTACTCTAAAATGACCTAAATGTGTATATTCTGGAAAATAATAGAGGATGAAAAAAGATGTGTACCTGGAAAAGTGATGTTGTAGATGAATGGTCCCAGAATCATTTGGAAAATCTCTGAAAATAGTGGAAGGACACTTACACCAAGTTGGGCGACCTAGTCCCCTTATCAGGAAACTTTTCCAAAATAGGTTTTGGGGAAATGGGTGCCCAAAAATGCAAAAACACTTTTCCAGGTGTAGCATAGGGACAAGGTCACCAATAGGGGCGCCCTAGTCCTCTTGTGGCTTTATGAGGAATTAGGGCTTGATTCTGTGGGTCTCGATTGATGTTTCCCTTTTCTGCAACAATTTGTGTCTGAAACTCTTGAAAGTGACCCATAGGTTGTCTTCTTGCTCTTTCTAGGGTTTGATGCTTGGATGTGACTTGAGTGGAATGTTTTTACTATTTTCCAAAAATTTTTACTTCACCAAATCTACATAAAAACCTGCAAACACATGCAAATACAAAGAGAATATTGGGGTTAGGAGATAGGGGTTTTCCTAAGTCAAACCCCTTTGAAGGTGATTAAACCCAAATGAGATAAAACCAAAGGAATGTAAGATTGAATGATCAACTTAATGAAAATTCTTACCAAACCTTTGTTGTTGATGGTTGGAAACATGCAAGAGAAGCTCCAATGGAGGTTTCTTGTGAAACCCTATTTCTTGTTTGCTTTCTTTGGAAGACTTGGTTGGTAGAGTGCTTGTGGAGACTAAGAGTGAAAAATGAGCTAAGGAGAGAGAAAAATGAAGGTGGAAACCCATATTTGTACATGTGAAACCCTAATTTTCCTGAAATGCAACATGATAGGTCAACCCTAGGGTTGAGGAGGTAATATTACCATTAAATTTTAATTTTAATTTGAAATTTATGCCTAAAGGGACTAGGTCGCCCAAAGTGGCAACCTAGTCCACTTGGGCATATTTAAGTGGTGGTCGAGAATTATTTTTTGTTTAATGAAGTTAATCAGCTTTACCTCCTAAAAAACACTTAGGTCAGGACTAAAGATACATTAAAGGGGAAAATTAGCATAGAAAAAGGGTTAATTTAGGGGTGATAAGCCTAGATAAGTGTGAAAATGCATCATAACACATTACAACACTTTGTAAAAAGGCTTAGGAAGGTGTAAGAAGGTGTTATTTAGGTTAATTATGTTTAAAGGGTCTTAGAAAAGTGAGGAAATGTGTTACAACACTTCACAACACCTTAGTAGAATACTGTTAGGTTATTGTTGAATTGCAAGCTTACAAGACTGATTCAAGGAAAACAAGGCCAAAATGAGTGAAAAAGTGCCAAGGTATACACTTTTTTGTGACACATTTAGCCCCCACTTTAGTGAGAGTATGAATCTACTTCTGAAACACACTAAAGTAGTCAAATCATGTGTGTTGAGAGGGATCTAATGTACTCATTCTAGTAAGGTGAGATGAATCATGATCAAGAGGGATGATCAAGCCCCCAGGATCAAGATCCCATGGAAAAAAAAACATAAGTATAACAAATCACACAATGAGTGATGTGCAAATGTTAGATCAAGCTTCGACAGTTTGTCCATGTAGTTGTGGATCAGATCTAGGTTATTTGTCTAAGAGAAAATGATGTACTCACTCTAGGCCGATGAGACATTTGGTTGTCCGCCACGTGAGAATTCTAAAAGGTGGTGAGATACATACACATGGTTGGTATGCACTCACACACAAAAGGGTGGCTTTAGGCAATGTCGTGCCACTAGTTGGGCTTCCCTCTCAACCATATAAAAGTTATATCTCCTAATAACTTTGATAAGGTGCCACAAAAGATAGGGGTACAGTTCATGAGAGAAGAAAAGCCTTGGATGCTTAGAACCCATGAACAAGTGCAAGATGGCACCACAGGAATGCAAGTTGTGTTATGCATGGTGGCCATGTAAAAACGAAAAAAAGTACAAAATACAAAATGAAAAAGAATGTAAAACATAAAAAGAGTGTTCTAAGGATTCTTGTATAGTTCATATGAGGTCTTTGACTTAGGGAGCATTGTGTTTAATGTCTCCAAGAGAGGACCAATCAAAGGATAGAAGATTCACAACTTAGGGGATGTAGTGCATCACTTCAAGACACTGAGAGGAATATAATATGATAATAAATGTCACACTTATGAAGTAAACTACACCGAATGTCGTCCACAAAGTGAGGAACACATAATGTGAAGTGACAAGGCTGCACTAGGAAGCACAAAAAAAGAAAAAAGAAATGCAATTGTAAAAATAATATAGATTAGTGTCAATGTATGCACCCACTTTAAAGGGATTTTTACACACCGCTTTGTGAGCAATTTATTTAAAGTAGAGAAAGGAAAAATTTAAAAGGGACATGAGAGCCTACTTGAAAAGCCCAATGTCAAGTGATAGGTATCCAAGAAAGGTTGTGTCATGTGAAAAGAAAGAAAGAAAAGGAAAAGGGGGAGATGCCCCCAAAATGAAGAACACCAAACACATAAGGGATCTATGGATTTGGGGTCAGTATGTTCGTTGCTGCAATATTTGTTTTAGAGAGCATGAAACTATCGTCATTCCCCCAAATACATAAAACTGGAAGAAGAAATCGAGAGAGCAAAAGCAACTGAAAAAGAAAAGTCAAATTGGGTCAACATGGAAGAGACATGGGATGTCTTGATGCTTTGCATCATCCCCAAAAGGACCATAAAAATAAAAGGAAAAAAGGAGAATGAAAAAGAGCCTTGTATTTGAGTCAACATGAAGGATACATTATGGTCTCAATGCCTTGCATCATCCTCAAGTGAAAGGAAAAAGACAAATAAAAGAGCATCATTTGGGTCAACATGAAGGAGACATTGCGGTCTCAATGCCTTGCATCATCCCCGAATGAAGGTAAAAGAAAAAGGAAAAGAAAAAGGGGTTCATTTGGGTCAACATGAAGGAGACATTGCGGTCTCAATGCCTTGCATAATCCCAAAATGAAGGCAAAAAGGAAAAGGAAAAGAGAAAGAGGTTCATTTGGGTCAAAATGAAGGAGACATTACGGTCTCAATGCCTTGCATCATTCCCAAATGAAAACAAAAAGGATAAGGAAAAGAAAAAAAGCAAAAAGAAAAAAGGCATGCACGAAACATAGAAGAAGGAAGATACATATAGAAGAATGTCACAAAGAGTAAGAAAAAATCAAACAAAATGGGGAGTACATGACACACAAATGCAAAAAAAAGAAACATAAAAAGGACTAGTAAGGCACATGTGCATTACTCTGTGATAAATTCATCTGCCTCCCAATCTTGCTTAGTATAAAACTAAGGAGGGCAACTAGTGAGAGGAACGACATCAATTTATGAACTAGCATCAAGATCAATGCTTGTCCTAGGAGAATTCTCATGAATTCTCATGGAAGAGAAGAATAGTGAATTCAAGGTTTAGTGGACCTCTTCATCGATGCGAGCATTCTCATCATCATCATCATCTAAGTTGATGACAATGGTGGGTTGTGGAGGAGAGGATCAACATGCATGGCCTTGAACATAGGTAGGTTGGGCTCTTCAACTTGGTCTTCCTCATGAGATTGGTGGGCGAGATCATGACGGTGATGCGTATTATGTCTTGCCTCTTTAGTCCTTTTTGATTTTTGATCAAGGTTCACAAGGGAAGGGGTAGGATAATCCACCATATACAATCACTCATTTGATTGCAAAATCCAACAAAAAATTCTATGAAAGCTATATAATTAGATGTATCATCAGGTACTTGTGCGAAAATTTCATTTTTATTAAAATTTTATCCTCGACATTCATCGGAATTTCGACGAACCTTATTTTGCGTCGAAGTTTCGACAAAGATTTTCCACCAAAATTTTGATGGACTTGCAAAGTTAAATTGTGGCCGACATAAATAAAAATGAGCTTGACTATTTATTGTGATAGTATTTTGTTCGACGATTTTCTTGGGAAAAATTAGAAAAAAATCAAGAAGATATTGCTTGGTTGAGGGTAGTCATTGCCTTTTTCCAGAATTCATTTGTGAACTCAGATTTGTACTTCTAGGTTTGAAAACCATATTTTAAAGAAACATCTCATCAGATTTTATTTTGTCTTGTGAATTTTTAGAATTTCATTTCTAGATTTTAGACCCGACTTCACAAATTCTTTATAAGGGAATTGTTTATAACTAATGGAAAATTCTTGATGGATTTGGACAAAGATTATATTTGCAAGGTTTCAATTTTAACCCTAATGATCAATTTTCAATAGATTTGGGAGCCATAACTAGATAATATCAAAGGCATAGGGATAGCTACATAGTGAAATAGATGTCAAGATTTAGGCAGGTAAAAGGTTGAACAAAGAATTGGGAATGTTTGATAATGGATAGTTAGAGCCATTTAGCTATGATATTTTTGAAGACTACTTCATAAAGATGTATGTTTCCCTTTGCCAAGTTTCAAAAATAGATTTTAGACCTTAGATGCCAGTGTCTTATAAAAGCAGTTATGGTATATTTGTTCCCTGAAGTTCTCGAATTCATCTTGACTCTATACAAATGTATCTATTTTTTATTTGAACAATAAAGAAAGAAAGCAACCAATTTGTAAATATTGTGAGATATTTAGAGCAACCAACTAAAAAATGAAAAAATGAACGTCAAGGCCTCTCTATTTTTCTCAGTTCACTTAAAATTTTTAGATGTTGCCAAACATCTAGCAAGCTATAACTATCATGCAGAAATTAATTGTGGTAGCTCCTTGAGATATTGTCCACGCACTCCTTAATACACTTGTAGGTTTTCCTCTTTTGAAACTTTGTGAGATGGAAATATTTATTAGTTTACCATACTTCTATGAAGAAAATGAACCCTTGACAAGATTTATGATGTTTTAAAATCCCCCTTGACTGCTTAGTTACTTTTATTTATGTATCTTTTAAAGTTCGTCATACTACTCTATCACTGTTATTATTAATTTTAATGCCCCCTTCATGGTTATGACATGGAATAATCATTGTTTATTTGAATAGTCATGACTGTGTTCTCCTTTTGGGAATCTATAGTAAAGTGTCATGCCTTTCTTTGAAGTCCATTTCCTTAAATATTTTATCTTTTCTCATTGCTCCTTACCTCTATAGTATCCCTATATTGCATATACATAATAATAACAATTATGGTGATAACTAGTGGACATGGGTATAACATCAAGCATCATACAAATGTAGTTTATATCTACATATATAATACCCTGAGATACTAATATTGTAGCACTAGTCAAAGAATCATCATCAAACTATATTTGTTGATCAAATACAATGAAAAATAAAATATATTAAAATTTAAAACATTGATCTTTTCTATCTACTACACTATAAATAATAAAGACTTCCAACACTCAAATTGGAAGGAAATTTTTATAGTCTTTAGTAATTACAGTGGAGTAGATAGAAAAGATCATTGTTTTATATTTTAATATATTTTATTTTGCAAATAGCATTGGATAGTAAACTGGCCAAAACACTGTCAAACATAATGATTAGACCCTATGAATATATAGGTTATCAATATTTAATCAATTCACATGAGAAATCATACTAATCAATAGTATCAATGAAACTTTGATACTATATAACATTGACTAGTCTCAACTTGATGAAATTTCAAGATCAATGCATGAATATCATTTGGGCCTCATGGCATTGAACATTGTTTTCATTCAGCCATGCTATAATGTTCTTATAGGGAGCATAATACTAGTATGATTGAATGTATTAGAGGAAATAGAAGTTAGAGTAAATAAAAAGAGAACAAAAATATTGTAGTGTAACCTTATTACTATATAAATAAATAGAAAAATAGTAAGAGTAGGAACCCCAAATATCATGTTCATTGTCTATGTGAATATGTGTGGAATAGAGTGACCCCTTATCTATTTCAATTTCTGATAAGGTTACGGTTTATTCTTATTCTCCTTTGCATAGTATAAGCTCTAACCAATTTTTAATATTTAGCTTAAAATTCAAGATAGTATTCCATAATGATTCTATGTCAATAGGAGGGAGGAAGTTGTATATGGATTCTAGAATAAACATTGTGACCAAAGACATGAATTACATGGATGGAAGAAAATTCAATACAAATGGCAATAGATTTGACATATAAAACCAGAGGATGGCCCTATGATATTTTGAAGCACTATTGTAATGGTGAAGTCAATTTAGATAGAGGCTTGCTTCATAAATATATGGACGTGTACGAGACATTTGAAGTTGCTTGTGAGAAGAAGATTTAGCTTAACCTACATGATATCATCCTTATTCAGCCATACACTATTTTTTGTTAGATGGATGTAATCATTAAGGAAGACTCTTTCATTATTCCCTCAATGGATTGAAATTTCAAGGAGGCCATCTAATGGTGTTTCCTATTGATATCCAAAGTAGGGATGTGAATAAGACTGATGACTATGCAGGCTATATTGTAGATAAAATTCATAGATCTTTTAACTTTATCAAGGCATATAATAGGGTGGTCCACTTCAAATAAAACTCTTTATTATGCCATACTATTTTATTTCCAGAATTCATTTGTGAAGTTAGATTTGTACTTCCAGTTTTGAAAATCATGTTTTAAAGCAACATCTCATCAGATTTCATTTTTAGACTTTTGCATTTTTAGAATTTCATATCCATATTTTGTTGTGCAAGTTCAATATTCTGATTTTAGGAGTCTAACAATTGGAAATCATAGTAAAATAAGAATTTAATAATTTCTAGAATTAGCATTTTAAAGTGTTTTTTGGGGTCATTAACTTCAGACTATCTTCTCTTTTGCAGGGGTGGTTGCATGCCAAATTTTTTTGGTGTAAAATATCAGAATTATTAGATTTTGTTACCTGTCTATGATTAAAAATTATTGGAGTGTGAGTTTGATATTTTTTGAAGATCTAAATATTCAATCTTGCATGTCAAATAATATTACTCCAAAACAAAATGAAGAGTCACTTGCTATATTGTGGGCTATATTGAAAAGAAAGGGTGATGGGAAATGTTTTTGTCCTTGCAATAATTGCAAGGGCTTAAAGATGAGAAGACTTTTAATCACAACAGCTAAGAAACATTGTAGGAAACATGGTCACATTGAAGGGGGTCATGATTATTTTCCATTGGTAAGTTTTTCATTATATGTGTTTATATTGATTGAATTTTTAAATGTTTATATTGTTTTAACATTTTTTATATATATATAATTACTTGATCATGATCATGGTTTATTTGTGTCTATCATTATTATTAAGGTGGGGCACCCTAGGGCACATGATATGGATTTTCATGGCCCAAAGAATGTTGTTTTGCAAGAGGGGGAACATGAAGCTATGAATATCGAAGATGAAGTTAATGATCCTATGGAAGAAGATGATCATGTGCTAGAAAACACAGTTGAAGATGATGGTACAAATACATTGATCCATGACACATTTAGTGGAATAGCTAATCATGTTGATTGAGATGAATTTGATGATGTTCATGATTTACCTATACTTGAGAAGACATACGAGACCCTTTATGAAGGATCCCAAACAACTCTTCTCTCTGTTGTATTGTTGCTGGTGAACTTGAAGGTTATGAATGGTTTATCCAACATATAAATCTCATAGATGTTAAGGTATGTCATATATGTCATCTTTTTTCATCTATTTTAATTGTTGTTAATTTATCACTAGTAAATAAAGGATGAAATATGTACCATTAATATTCTTTATATTAGCAAATTATTTTTTGTTGTAGATTGATTGGTGAATTTTTGTTACCACCATCAAATATTTTACCTTTCTCATATCGAGATTTATCTGGCATTATGAAAGATATTGGAATGGAGTATCAAGCAATAGATGCATGTCGCAATGATCATATTATATATCATAAACAACATGAATTTGCAATAGAATGCCCAAAATTCCATATTAGTAGATGTCGAATAGATCAACTAATAAAAAAGGTGTCTCACAAGGTTCTTCTTTATATTCTCATTATTCCATGTATGCAACAATTATTTAGGTGCAAAATCTTAGCGTAGTTTATGGATTACCATGCACAAAATAGAAATGGAGATGACATTCTTCAAATTCCTACGGATGGTTCTGCATTTAGGTACATGGAGGAAAAATGGCCACACTTTAAAGAAGAACCTCATAATCTTAGGCTTTCACTGGCAGCAGACGGTGTCAATCCATTTGGAGAGTTGAGATCTATTTACTCAGTGTGGCCTATTTTTGTTATCAACAATAACATTCTTCCATGGATGTCAATAAAGAGGGAGCACATAATGTTGGTAATGATTGTTCTAGGTATTTGCTTACACCAATTTTATTTAACATAGTAGCATCTCATTTGTCTTATTTCTTGCATAATGACATATTTTTTTCATTTAATAGTCATGTACATTAATTTATATATATTGCAATAAAATGGTTATAATAATTATGTAATTTTTATGTTCATTCAACTAGGTAAATACCAAGTTAAAGATATGAATGTATATATCGAGCCTCTTATCAACTAGTTACTAAAGTTATGGAATGACATCACTATGTATGACGTATCTAGACCAATAGGACAAAGACAATTTCAATTCCATGAAATGCTTGTATGGACAATTCATGATGCCCCAGGGCTAACACATTTTTGTGGTATGTTATAATGTTTGACTGCATGAATTTAATGATATTTAATTTTATGAAGTAGATATCATGCAAATTTTTTAAATAATCTATTCATTTATATAATTATAAAAATTGACATATTTAATCCAATTATATATGATTTGCAGGTCTTCAAACAAAGGGAAAATTTGCATGTCCAATTTGTGGTCCAAAGATGAAATATCATCGTTCAACAAGTTTAGGAAAGCAGGTGTTTGATGAGTATAGGCACTTCCTCCACAAAAATCATAAGTATCGAACTAATGAAAAAAATATTTTCAATGTGAAAGAAGAGACTACATCAAAACCATGAAGAATGACACCTCGCCTATGGAAGTTGGAATATAATAGAATTAATCATCAAGGTTATACATCAGATCAAATTTTTTATCTATCATATATGATATGTTTTGAATTTATATTTTTATATTGTGTTGTGTTTACTCATGTTGTAACTGAATATGATTTTCTTTGATAATTTGTTTAATTTCTATGCTTCATGAAGGTCATCAAGGCATTAATGGTCAACTTCCATAGGGAATGAAAAGTTATCCCAAAATTTTTAGTAGGTTTCCCTACTATGAGTAGCTACAAATTGTGCATTTGTTTGATACAATGCATATTAGAAAGAATATAACACAAACGTTATGGAAAATATTAGATGGAAGGCATGACAAAGAAAAAATTGTCAAAAAATTTAGTGACATTTAGGAAGCCAATCATGCAATGAAAAATGTCATTCAACTAAATAGAGATGGAGACCAAATTAATATAAGTGCCCTTCCTTGGTTATTAACGGAGCAGCAAAGCAATGCTATAAAAGAAGTCATACAAAAAATTCGATTTCTCACAGGATTTTCTATGAACATAAACAATATCATAACAAAGAAAGGTGAATTTGGGTCAGGGATGAAAACGCATGATTGGAATACCTTCATTAAGTTGATTATTCTGGTATATTATGTTAGAGTAATAATTTATTACGCTTAATTAATTACATCATACTGGTTAATTAATTAAGTCACTTATTCCTCTAGTTGCTTAAGCTAAACTTAGGCGCATTAATAATTATTTATTAATTATTAAGTGTGCACACTAGGGTTTCATTTAGGGTTTCTTGATCTCCTTCATAAGGATTGATCTCTTTGTAATAATTGAGATTCTCATAATGCATTTTACACTTTGAGGTTTACAGATCTTGTTTTGTTCTGAATGTCTTTTGCATGTAACAAGTTATTGCATGCAAGTGATCTTGGATTTTAACATGGTATCAGAGCTCCAAACCTGCCGCTGCCTGTTCGTGATCTGAAGATGGCTTCTCAGTGAGTTTCAAGTGCAAGGGTTTCCACGGGCATCTTTTTTTGCAAGATCTGGGGGTAGCCAAATTTTCGGGACACTATGGGCTCAAACGACCATCGCCATTGCGTTCACAGCGCCCCAAAACCCTAGAAACAGCTGTCAAATCGTTCATTTTGGAGCAATTGGTTTCTGAGGCAAATTTTTTTTGCTAGGGAAGCCGTACGGCCTCCCCAGCACGCATTCCAAGGCAGTTCTTCTCACGAAAAATCGAGAAAAAATTGAAAACTACGCATCGGTTCTTGCGCCTCCAGTTCAGAAGAATTCCGTCACCCAGCGGCCGCCGACCCGCCACCGCCGCCGGCTTCCACCACCATCTCGCTACCCACCTCCGCCCAACCCCCGTGGGCTCCAACAGGGTTAGCCTCGGTCACATGGATGACCGGGGGCTGTTCGCCAGCCCCTGCGGGCTCTTCCATTGTAGTTGCGGTCCCATGGAGAATCAGGGGCTCCGCCCAGCCCCCTGCTCTGCGCCCATGGTCACATGGGTGACCAAGGGCCAAAATTTTTTTGTAGGGGGGCCGGATTTTTGCGACGACGACCTCCAGGCCGTCAAATTTATGCCCATGAACCGCTGACATTAGCATGACGTCAGCATCCATATGGCCCCTCCTTGCCCCTCCTAACCCTAGTTTGCCCTAAAAGAGCAGTTTTTTTGTTTTTGACATAACTTGGGCATAGGGTATCGAAATCAGGAAAACCAGATATCGCCAAAAAGCTGGTTCTGAGCACTATCCTGTCGTGCTATTTATTTTACAGTATTTTCCTATTTTACTGCATTTATTGCTGGTTGAAGTCAGATGTTTATTTTATGCTTCCGAGCTCATAAATTTTTGCCACGATCTCCGATTTTCGCTATCTTTGCGGCATTGGAAAGGTGTTGAGGAGCTCTATGTTGCTATCCATGCACTTTTTTCTGTATCTATCCCAAGTTTTTTGTTAATCCATATTTTTCCCGATGGGTTTTTTGGAGATTACCTGGATTTTTTGGCAGTTGGGAGAGTGCATCTTGCATCTTTGCACTTCATTTTCAGTGATACATCATTTAATAATCGACTGCTGCTTCATAGATTCCAGAGTTGTTCCCGTTTGGAGTTTTCGAGTGTTCCGTGGCATCGGGTCTGCTATTGCATCATTATGATTCTGATATGGTTTCTTATAGATAGAAGTATCTTTCCTTGCTTGCTAGATTGCGGTTCCAGTGTTACTCTACAGTGTTCTTCCAGTGCTTCTTTGCAGCATGTCATATCATTGTAGGGGGGTTTTGTCCCACTGGGTTTTCCTCCTCTACCTCTTTCTTGCATTTGTAAATGGGTACTTGATCAGGCCTAGTTGCCGGGACCCATCTTTGCTTGCATGCATCTTATTCTAGTGTTTTAGCTTCTTCCTAAGTTCATCTTAAGGGGGGGTGTTAGAGTAATAATTTATTACGCTTAATTAATTACATCATACTGGTTAATTAATTAAGTCACTTATTCCTCTAGTTGCTTAAGCTAAACTTAGGCGCATTAATAATTATTTATTAATTATTAAGTGTGCACACTAGGGTTTCATTTAGGGTTTCCCTTTTAGGGTTTCTTGATCTCCTTCATTAGGATTGATCTCTTTGTAATAATTGAGATTCTCATAATGCATTTTACACTTTGAGGTTTACAGATCTTGTTTTGTTCTGAATGTCTTTTGCATGTAGCAGGTTATTGCATGCAGGTGATCTTGGATTATAACATATTATATATATATTTGTATACTACATGTACTTTTCAATGTATTATGTTTACTACTTTTGGAAAAATAATGAAAAAATCATTTTATAATTGTTGTAGTACATTCTACCTATATCTTTCCTAGACAACTTTGAAAACAATGTCAAGCAAGTAATATATGATCTTGGAAAATACATGAGGTAAGTAGCGATATTTGTTCAATTCTTTGTATAGATCTTATAATTGCCATTTGTTTTACTTGTTATGTAATATATTGTATATTTTTGTTAAATCTTGTTAATATATTTGTGCCTTGAATCACTTGTAGATGGTTGTCATCTAAAGGAATTCATAAAAAAGATATAAGTTATTGGAAGAGAAAAATTCCTCATCTAATGTGTGAAATGCAAAAGTGTCTACCTTCGACATTTTTCAATGCACAAGAACACTACCTCATACACCAAGTTGAGGAGATTTAATTGTGTGGACCTATACACACAAGGTTAATGTGGATGGTTGAGAGGCACTTGAAATATTTGAAGGCTTTGGTTAGACAAATAGCACATCCTGAGGGTTCTATCGTGGAGGGATATATGGTATACCAGAATATGGTGTACATTATTGAATATCTTCCTAAGTTTGCAACAAAGATCCATGTAGACCGCATTTGGGATCCCAACTCCATTAACAAATTCAAAGGGGAGTACCTGATGGGGAAAGGTAGATTGAGGAAAGTGACATGTAATTATAAGATGGTCATAGAGATTATTTAGAATACATTTTACAGTCTGTTTTTATGTATATTGTACTTATTTAATTATTAATCTTCAATATACATCAATTATAAATTAAGGTCATATACCATGGTAATTAACTAATTATACGTCGTTGGTGAATTTGATTTTTTTTTTTATATAGTTGGTCGACAGTGGGATGCACTACATTTGTATGTTGCAAACAATCTTGATTAGATGACAATATGGATTGAACGATGTCAATAATCTGGTCACGCATTAACATGGGAAGGTGTGACTTCATTGGTTAAAGAAGCTCATCGTAATGGAGATTCCAATGTTACACCAAGGGAAATTGATTTAGCATATAGTTTGAGAGATAAACAAGTACGTATAAATATATTAATCACTCATATTATTTTCAATTATATTAATGTATATATATGTTGAATTTTTTTTCTTTGCATACATTCGGCCAAGCATAAATATGTTTATCAACTGATGATATTGCAGTAGTTTTTACATGTTTGACATATTGTAGGTGAAACACCACAAGGCTATGTGGTGCAACGGTCATAAATTTTGAATCAAAAAGTTGGATGACACGAAGAAAACTTGTGATTCTGGGATAACTACAATCTTTTAGGTGACTAATGTTTCATCTAGAAGCGACATACATCCAAAAGTCTCAGAAAATCAATACTATGGGATTTTGGATGATATACTTGAGTGTGACTTTAAGTCCTTCAAATTAGTTTTGTTTTTCGTCCTATGGTACAGGCTACGATTGAATGAAAATGATCCCAAGAGAACTATTATTGAACATGATAATGGATTTACCATGGTTAATACAAGGTATTTTGAGTGAGATGGAAATGTGCCCTATGTTCTTCCAAGCCAATGTGAGCAGGTATTTTACTCAGAGGTTCCAGGTAAACCAGGTTGGTCATATGTTGTTAGACATGATTCAAGAGGAAGGCTGGTAAAGTTTAATGTGGTGAAAGAAGAAGATACCAAAGAACTAAAAGATGATGTAGACGATGATCAGGATCAATAGTTAGTTGATGATGTGCTTGACAAAGATGTCGAAGAGGAGGAACTAGATCATGATGATGTAGGAGTTAATGTTCATGAAGATGATATCCGTTTGGATGATGACATTGTCGAAAATGATATCAATGACGATGATGATGATATGACCAATCCTTACAATATCGAATCTAGATTAGATGATATGGAAAAAGAGTTGGATGAAGAAGAAGATCAATGACATTTAAATGTATGAGTTATGTGATTGTATTATCTATTTGATATTAATTTCTTAATAGAATTATATTTGACTTATGTGGTAACATAATTAATTCATGATGTTTTTAATTTTTATGCCATTACATAATTAATTCATGATGTACTTTTTAATGTTTAATTTTAATTCATGATGTTACAACTATTGTAGCTCTCTTAGAAATTTCCATATGATCATAATGAATAGTGTTTTGGGAAATTTTATGAAAGATGACACATTGATCGTAGTAGTGAAATAATTGCAAAGTCGTTTAAATTTTTTACACCAATCACCCTTCACAATGCCATTTTTAGGATCATCTCCAATTTTATAACTAGGACACATAAGGTAGGATTTTATTGGCTTATCTTGGATGAACATTGTGGCTTTGTGTAATGTGAGAAAATTTTGGATGGGGTAGTGGTGCAGGAGCACCTACACCTCATCTTCTATGCTTAATCATGTGATGATAATTAGGCAGGTCAATACGTTGGTTTAGGAATTTCAAGAATGTTTTATTTTTAATAAGGTCACTCAATATCATTATTCATGTTCTAGGTGAATTTTTGAGTTATGAGTTTGAGTCTTGCACTAAAGAGTTTTGTAGCCTTTTTAAGGCAAATTGGAGAATTTACATGTAAAAGGGTGAAAGGTTAGTGTCTTCTCAATAATAAGGCTATTATCAAGCCACTATCATGGTCTTAGAGGTGTCATTGGAGTTTCAATACATTTGAAAGGTCAAAAAATTAAAACATTTCAATAGTGATGTTAACAACCTTGAAGTTAGTGTGTTTTATGTTTCATGTGATCATAAAAGATTAAAAAGTCAATTGTAGAGGTGGTTGTTTAGTGGTTGAGGTGTAAATTAATTTAAAATTCATAAATTGATCATTTTAAATGGTTTTTATGGTTGAGGATTTAAAATACAAGCTCTTGACATTCCAAAATCTATGTTTTTCTTTGAAATTTCTGTGTTTTTCTTGTTTTGCAGCACTTTATGGTCACATACAACCTTATTTTGATGTGAAATGAATTCAATGTTGTGAATATATGTGTTATCTTTTATTTGAATCTGATTGGAGGGCTTAAGGCATTGATTTGAGTTAGAAAGCTTCATTTCTTTGCATACAGCCCGGTTACCCTATTTTTGAGGGTTTTACAGTCCAAACATGATATAAAGCAACTGTTACACTTTTTGTGATTATTGTAGCTTGTGTAAGAGGACCCATGGATACTGTTGTAATTTTAGGATGCATGAATAGGGCGTAGGATGAGAAATAAATAAGGTATAGTTGTCCTCAAGAGTTTTGTGAAGAAAAACATGTGAAATGAGAGGTTCAAGCCTAGGTTTCAAAAAAATATGTATGGAAGATCTGATTTTATGAATTTTTATCCTTGTACAAACCTAATGGGTTGTGTATAGGTTGGTTTTGAGGTCTGGGAGGTTGTAGAAGTAGGAGATTCAATAAACCCTCATGATTTTGGTCTAAAACAAGGGTTTTTGTGTTTGGCAAGAATTTGGTCGTACAAGTGGAATCTTTTTGTGGATTTGGAGTTTTGGAGGTTGTTAGCTCTCAAAAATTCAGGTAAGAATACCTCAAGAGGTTTCCAATCTCTTGATACATTTCAGGGTAACAAACAAGGCCAAATGATTTGAACCTTCTTCTCTTCAGGTGTTGTCAAACCTAGGTGGGTCTACCTTTGCAAACTGAGTAGAGTTAAGTGATGTGATTTTGTTTATAGAAATATATTCACAATGGAAATATTAAAATGAATATATATAATCCTAATAAAGTGTATGTGTAATATTAGAATATGTTCAGTTAATAGATGTAAAAAGTAAAATGGACAAACAACTTTGCCAATTTAACTATATGTATATATAACTTTAAGTTATTTTTATTTTAACTAAAACTACTGAAGTTACAACATACAAATTAAATGATATTTATGATTAAATATATCTCTTTGAATCCTTTTTGTCCCAATTTGAAAATAATTATATATTATAGAATACATTTTTAAAAATTTTAAGATGAAAATAGCAAGGAAAAATCTAACAAATATCTTTATGAAAGAAGTATATTGTCATGAAACAAAATATGATCTGTATTCCAATGTAAAAACTACAAAGAATTGAAACAATTGTTTCAACACATAAACTATTATGTAGTAGTCAATTAAAATGATCTAAATAGTCTAATAATTTGACCATTAGCATATAACAATTTCTATAGAGTTGTAGATCTCTTCCATTTCAAAAACACAAAAAAATATTAGGTAGATAATCAAACATCTTTCATTTCTAAAGTGACCTATTTATTCTAGAGGAACTAGTATATAGTATACAAAGAAAACCAACAAACCCACAACTACCCCTATTTTGAAGGAGTTTAGTTTTCTCCCCTTCTTGATCTCCCTAATATTGTCTAATTATTTTAAAGAGACCAAGGGTCATAACATAACTTTGTTCATCCCACTAAATAGCTTGGTTAATGAAACTTGACAAAAGAAACAAAACAGTTGCTACATTTGGCATTGAAATTGGATTTTGTTTACAACAATCTATTCACAATGGAAATCTTATAGTGAACAAATATAATCCTAATAAAGTGTATGTGTAATATTAGAATATGTTCAGTTAACAAATGTAAAAAATAAAATGGATAAACTAAAAGATGAAAGTGTGAGACCAGTGCCTTGTTGGGTGTATGGAGTCTAATTAAGATCTAGAAAATTGTAATCTATGATGGCAATAATTCAAACTTTTTTGCACACAGATGTAGTTTATAACTTATATAAACGTGCAAGTAAATTACTGGAAAACTCTACTTGAGATAGAATGACAATCCTAGTTATGTGATTCTTCTTATTGATCCAATTAATACTCTTCAGTTACTATGATTGACTAGAAGGGTTTAATCTTTAATTGAAAGAACCAAATAATCACATCACATAAATATAAAAAATTTATATCGATAAACTAAATATATTCTTGATATATTCAATTTAAACAACAACAAATAATAAAAATGGAGAGGGTATGTGCAGGATCATGATGGGCCAAAAAGTGGCAATATCTAAGTGATATTATGGCCCATGCGGCTGATGACTTTTTTTTACCCAAAATTGATGAGAAGAAAAGGGTTTTTAAAAGATATTCTCAGCTTTCCAACAATATAAATTATGTTTTACTTTGAATTTAATAAATAATTATTATTCATTTTCTATTTGAATTACAACTAAAGTCCTAATTCATAGGCTGGTTGAAACAAATCTATAGCTTTCAAACGGCATCACATTTTTTGAATCCAAAACATGCATCACATTCTATGCTTCACATACTGTAGGATTAAAAAAAAAAGAATTGAATTTCATGAATTTTTGACCAAGTTAAGGTGGTCAAACATAAGAGTTTTTATATTTTCTAAAAGTTGTAATAAAAAAATCATAATTAATTATTTTCTTGGAAAAAAATTACAAAACAATATGCATCACATTGGGACATGAGCCCCCTACTTATATCTAAAATATTATAAAAAAATATTATCATTTTATTGTGGTTAGGGTGGTCAGACAGACACCTACTTCTTATTTTTTTCCTGAAATTTAAGTACTACTGCATCGAAATTTTAAATTTTCAACAAATAGATTTTAAAAATAAATAAATAAACCTAGTAGTTTAGAAACTACATTCAATTTTCTATAGATTATATTCTTACATATTTTGAAATAATATAGATAACTTATTCAATTTTTTACGTCAAGTTGCCTAACTCTGATTTTTTGAATTTTATTGCCACTTAAGGGCCTATTTTTTCCATGATGATCCTGCACATACTTGAGACAACTAGATAACTATATAATTCCACAACCAGCCGATACCAAGATTAAGACACAAGTTCAAACATCTTCATTAACTTCATCGAAATTCATACATGCATCTAAATCTTTTAAAGGAAATTTTCATTGCAAACTATCTACTATATCTTTCTCCTATATGCCTATATCTATTTTACATTATGAAACAGAAATAAATATATCAAAATTGTGAAAGGGTATGTCTTTTTATAAATGTCTTTTGCTTAACAACAATAACAAACTAGAAATTATACTCTATTAAGCCATAAATAGATGTTTGAAAGATAATCTTGGTAAGTTGGTCGCTTGTGTGTATCAGCATCCTCCAACACATTCCTTATGGCTATCTCCATTTCGAACATCTTCTCATTTTGTTCACATGCCTCATCCATTGTTAAATCATTTCCTATGGTTGTATCCATAATTTTTTGCATCTTCATCTCACATTCCTTGATCCATATTTATTTTCCCTTTAGTTCCCCTCCATCTTCTAACAACATTGGTACTCCCTTTTTTGTGACATTGATCATCCCTTGCTCATCACCTTGCAATTCATCATGGAAGTCTTTATGTTTTTTCATAAAATGGTTTCTAGTATCAATAGCTATGTTATTAGGAGCATCCCTTTGGTTTATTTCCTGGAACTTCTCTCACATCCTGCCATCTATCCTCTTATGTTCTTGTAGTGCAGTAAAATTTTGTGAATGTGTTCCCCAGAGCTTACTCAACCAAGTCATTAAATTGGTCTGCCTCTTCCTTATTATTGTAGTGAGTGCATCACATTTAGCTTGTTATTATGCATTTGATTCTTCCCACTGGTCTCTTTCTTGGGAGATTTCACCATGAGTCAATTGCTTTGTGGATCCCAACATGATTCCCATCATGTCCTTCAAGTGATCATTTTGTGTGAGTAGTCTCTCGTTATTAATCTTATACATTTCTTTTTCCTTGATTAGATTTTGGATTTTGGATTTATTTAATTTGCCCACATTAATGCCAATTTTTGTTGAAGCCATTGGATCTACCTCACCAACTTTTAACGTCATTACATGTCCAAAATCCTTTCCAGTATTGATTACAACATATTTATTGTGTGGAGGATACAAGGCCCATATCATAAGTGATCCCTTATTTGGGTTATACTTAGATCCTGCATAAATCTTTATTACCCCCTCAGGAGTGAGTTTATGTGTGGTGTTACTATTCTTCAGAAAAATATCAAAAACCAAAGCAGAGTTTAAATCCAACCCAGGAAAGATCATGACACCTGCATCTTCTAGTAATTTCATTCCTTTCTCAGGGGTCATGCTCTTCATTTCTTCTTCCACAATTGATTTTAAGTTATTCAGCAGTTGTTCCTCATTACTTGGTGTAATATTCTCCACTAATTTCCTTATTGATTTTCCTTTTAATTTTCACAAAAAGGTTTTAAATTCTGAGGTTTTAATGAATTAATCATTAACCACAAATGATTTATATGCTATCTGCTTTGTGTCAGTATCTGCACTCTCTTCAACATCTGGTTCCCTAGGAACATACTTGTAGTCTTGAGTTCTCAATCTGGAAATTTTATCAATTCTACTGCTAGGCCTACCATCACCAGATGCCTCTTCATTAGAAAATAATAGTTATGTATCTTGCAATCCCCTTTTATACTCATCAACAACGTTTTTGGCTTCCTCTACTTCCAAATTCTTGATCAAGTCATCATACAAATAGGGTATGTGATTGTATCCTCCCAAGTTCATTTTATTTTTGGAAAAATCAATATACCCTTCTGGATCAAATCCTTTTCGCGGTGAACCCTTCTTCATGTTGTATTGCAGAAATTTGTTGAGAACCATGTCATATCCATCCCTTCCTAATATAGTGAAATCACTGAAGCATAATGTACTAGGCATAAATGCCTTCTTTATGAAAGAACTTAGATTCATAACATATGAAATGTCCAATTGCCTAGCAATCTCCAAATATGTAATCCTATCAAGCACCATCTTGGGAAGAATGAAGGGTACATCTTCAAATCCATATACTCTTATCATGGTCACATCTTCTAGACAGTGCTAGTCTCCCCAATTGTGGTTGATAGGTCCATTGAAATCCTTAGGCCTTAAAAACCTTTTTATTTCATTGGACAATGAGTATTCACAATGATGATTGTAAAATCTATATAGTGGTTTCACAAAAACCTCTTCAAAATGTAGATAACAAGAATTAGCAAATATGCAATCCCAGGTGGTAGTCTAGAGTTGTACTAGTAATAGCCTTCCTTCCTTATCAAATTGTACAACCCTCATATTTTAAGGCCACATCTGCAATTCTTGTCCATAATAAAGTATCATATGCATTAGGATTGAATAAGAATCCAATTGAAAGATAGGAGCTCCACTTTTTAATGCCATCAATCCTAAATCAAGTACTTTAAATATGTGTGAAGCTTAATAAAAAAACCTTGAATTGTGACATTGGATGTCTGTTGCAATTACCATGGGTACAATTGACATGTGCTCAGGGGCCTCCATTCCCAACACTTGACACACTAAAAAATATGTGTACCTCATGTAGGGTTCAAACAAATCAACATGGAATGGGGGACCATCACTGTCATTCAGTGGAACTAAAACACCATATTTCTTAGACCTGTGTAGTGGCAACCTCCAACCCTTATACAAATTATCCATCCTCTAGAATTCCTTTTCCATCTATTTAGGTACAATTTTTTCACCGCACACTCCCTCTAGGTTAAAAAACTCATAGATGGCAGCTTTAGATATATGTATAAATGGTTTTCCTAATGGATCACAAATAGCTTTACATTTTGGTTATAATAGGTAGCTAGAATCTTCACCAATTCTACATTTACAAATACATTGGGGTAGACTAGTTTCCCTAGGTTTAACTTCCAAAGATTGCACACTGGTTCGTATTGGTTCCTTTGCTAGTAATGAAAAATAAACAACTCATATCCCCTAATTGGGGTCCATATGTCTCATATATGCTTGCATTTATCCTCTAAGTTGTGTAGATCACCTGACCTTAGGTCCTGAGCGGGGCAATTAATCAATTAACTCTTGGTTTAACTTCCTCTCAGCTACCCCCGGTTCCTTCTCTGCTTCAATTTTTTTCTTTTTTCCTCTAGGGTTATTACTCTCACTATGTTTCCTACCTTTTTCTTTTCCTAAGCTAGTGCTTTCCATTTTATGAATCACAAAACCAGAAATTTAATTCTAGGGAACTTACAAGTTTATTTAGAATTATTTGACTGCAAGATCCTTTGGCCCTTTGTCTACTCCTCTGCTGCTAACTTTGCAAAATTTTCCTTCAATTACTTTTCTCAATTCAGGAAATCGTTGACACATTTCGCAGTAATACTGCCATTAATTTCCTAGCTTTGAGCAAGAGTGTAACTAATCTTAGAATTTACCCACTGTCACATCAAATGTTCTATCGGCAAGACAATTGAAACTTTGGGTGATCCTTTTATTCAGGCTTGTCTAACGTTCATTAAACATTCTTTTTGTCAAGGAGACATTATGCCAATATCACATAATCTATCCATGTAATTGATATAAATGTCACCAAGAGTCACCCCAATGACTATCTTGATATGTTTGTATCTTCATCGACAAGACATGGTGTATCGCTAAGAAATTTAGTAATTTTGCCGATGTTATAAGTCTCCCTGATGATTATTCCTTCGATCTCAAGTATGTTGCCAAGACTCCTTCCGATGTAATCTTATTAGCGTGACATAGTGGTTCGGGGGGACATTTTGAACTCATTCTAATAGCATTTGTCTTGGCGATAGTATGTTTCTTTGTTTTGTCGGCAAGACAAGATGAGTGTTTCGGTGATGATATTTCATCGATGAGACAAATGCACTCGGGCTGACTTAGGGATATTACTCTGATGGCATTGGTTTGGCCGATACAACTCCTTGTGCTTTGATTGGTGAGAGAATACAAGTTTCTTGCCGATGGAACTTCATCGGTGAGACCTATATGCTCAGTATGAACTTTTCATTTCACCTCGATGGAATTTGTCTTGCCAATGATATGGGTTATTTGAATACTAGATTTTGGAGGTTTTTCATGATATAAAATGGTCAAGAATGATGTGATCATATGTGACTATGATGGATTATACTCAAGATAAGGTTTTCTTTAGGGAATCAATGAGTGCAAAATCACTGTAAAGGCTAGTTGATTTGTGATGAATGTTCTACTATGGGCCTCTAGCCTATCCTAGGTCTTTGTAGTAGTTTTTTTTATTCTTTGTTATCATTTTTTCAATGTTCTATACAATGGCCAAGTTTCTATTTGCAATCTGCTTTAATTTGGTCATTAAAAAGAGATATATGGTTTATTTCCTTATAAAAATAATTCATTTATAACATTCATGTGTTTTTCATTTAAAATAATGGCATTTTGTAATAATAGGAAGGAAGTGTGAAGTTTGAAAAATCATATTTTCAAAAAATTTTTTTTTTTTTTTTTAAACAAATAAATAGGTTTGATGCATAAGAGGATTCAATAAGTTGTTTAGAATAGTAAAATGGTGTCAATGTTTGTGATGAGGAAAAATTAATTGGAGAGTGGTTAAAAAAAGGTTACAAGGTTTGAAAGGAATGTTTAAGTTGTACTTTTTAGAGTGATAAGGTTGACATTAAACTTTTGAAATATTTTTAGTTCATATTTTTAAGATAAATATTCTTTTAAACAAAAAAAATTGTTTTAAATTTCATACTTGGAAAACAAAAATTCAAATGCAATAAATGAATAATAGAGAATCATGCATGGGAACAAAACACCACCTACAAATGCAAATAAATTATTGGAATGACATAAAATAGATGATAAAGTCAAATATATTATTGGTCTTTCCCTTTCTGACCTTAAATTTTATTATATAGATTTAGATAAATCATCATAGGAAATTTGGGATACTTTGAATAAAATATTTGGAGCAAAAATAGTGCATGTGAAGTTTTTCCAAAAACTTCAACTATTTAGATTCAACATGAGAGATATAATCACTATGTCTAATCACATAAGAAATTTGAGATCTCTCATTAGACAATTGGTAGAAGTCAAGGCTCTATTAGATGATGAAGATGCTAAGGATATTTTTTTAAATAGTTTGAAAATACAACAATGTTATTTCTTTGCTTAGTCCAATAACTTCTCAAACACAAGAAGATGTGATTTTGGCCCTATTAGGAGAAGAAAAAATAACAATGGAAAATATTTAAAAGTTGATTCTCAACATAATAATGTATTATACTCATGAGGTAATAATAATTAAAAAATAAAAAATGAATGTTATTATTGTAAGAAAAAGGATCACACATTGTGGACCTTTATAACTCGAGCCAATGATGTTCTTGAGGGAGAACTTAAAGAAAAATCAAATGATGTTAGCTTAGCCTATATATATTTTTTGGTTTCAATCATCATGTTTTGTTGTGTGGAATGTAAAACTTAAGGGAGGGTGTTGGAATATTAAGATTAATATTAATAAATTCACTTACTAACTTGTTTTTTTATTTTATTAAATAATTAGTTATATTCTTGTAAGATAGTAGTTCAAATGGGAAGGAATATTTGAAAGGCTTTGTAAAAGCCATATTGTAATATATTCCCAAATGAACTGTATGATATAATTATTATTTTGAGTGTTTTTATGTGCAGATATAAGTTCTCTTGAATTTTCCAATACATTTTGTATGCTCTATTAGCCATGATTTCATGATTAATTTTTCACTTTCGACACTAATTCTTACTAACTTTTCCATCCAAATTTGGCTCTTAGACTAAATATTTCATATAGGTGCATTTTAATTTTCTTACTATCATCTTTTTCTGAATTTTTAAATTGGTTCAACCATGCAAAAAGTGTTGTTACTTTTAATTATTTCCACTTAAATGTTGGTTACAATTATCTAATTTTCTTTCCATTTAGCTAGTCACAATTGCATACTAGCATTAGTACTTGAAAATGGCAATTTACTTCTACTTAAAACTTGTGGTAATTTCATTAATCTCTTGCTACCTCTGGTGTTGAATTGGACTAGTTATGTCATCTAGGATTTGTTCCTCATTTTTTTTGCTTTTTTCAAAAAAAAGTTATGATGGCTATACTTGTATTACCATGAATGGACATAAATTTGAGGATTTTGGCTGTTTTCATTCAATTTTTCATGTTTTCCCCTTAGCTCCTACTTTATATGTGGTTTTTATGGAAGCCTTTGGATATATTTTGGCTAATAGTATTTCATGGAACCTTATTAAAGGTGCTACTTTTCCTAACTCTATAGCCCAGCTAATCAATGGTAATGTTTCTAATGACTCCTTTCTCACTCTCTTGGAGGAAAAACATGACATTATTTAGGATATTCAATGCGTAGATATTTTCTAGAAAGCTTTAAGTTCAAATATATAGTGGCATAAAACTCAATATTATAGGAAATCCTTCTTAGCCAAGCCCAATTGGGTCAATTCCTATGCATAAAAGGGGGCTGATCATAAGAAAGTGTTGAGATTCCTAAGCATCTCTTTTTCCTTGTAGGTTTCTCCTTCCTCTTTAAGGAAACATATCATTTCTAGAGCTGAGAAAAAATATCATATTAAATTATGAAGCCCCTTTCTTTGGCAAGGAGATTCCATTTGTGTTCAAAAATTCTTGTTGCACACATTTTCATTACTCATCTTGCTAAGAACCTTGTAAATCCTCATATTTGAAGATTGAAAAAATCCAAAGGTATATTTTATGGCCTCCCTTTAACCAAGGAAAATGGTTTCACAAAGTATCCTAGGAGTTTTATTATTTCCCTCATGACTATAATAGGCTTGGTTTGCTTTATATTCACTACTCTAAATGACACCATAATTTTAAATTTAATTAACATACTCTAAAACCTAACGAAACCAAGTTATAGCTCATAAAATTTTAAAAGTGAAAGGTCAATACCAGCACTGAGGAAGAGTTTGGAGGAGTGAAAACAAGGTCAATACTAGCATTGAGGAAGAGTTTGGAGTTAAAACAAGGTCAATACCAGCGCTGATGAATAGTTTGGAGGAGTTAAAACATGGTCAATACTAGCGACGAGGAAAAGTATGAAGGAGTAAAAAAAAGGTCAATACCAGTGCCGAGGACGAGGTTGAGGGCACTCAGGGAAAATTGATGACCAAGGGACAATGAGTACTGTAAGTTTGGCACCCCCATTCTCTTTAACCTCTAGTTTTCATGCCTAGTTTCCAAAGATTTTCTCATACATTGGCACCCCCATTCTCGTAAAATGGTATAAGATAAGACAAAAAAAAAAAAATAGCTTAGTCTTTTACATTTTTATCGACCAGCCTCAAGTCTTGGCAAAACTCCCATAATCTACCCACATCTTGGTTGTTGGTGGGAACATGTTAGTCTTTTTTGTATGAGCTACCTCAAATATTATGTCCATAAAGTTGCTAAAAACATAAAACAATAAGAAAAAAATTGAAGGTACAACTAAAAAGGGGTTATTTCATTTTAGCCTCCTCCTCTTATATTTCAACATAGCATGGAATTACACTTACATAACATAAACTCAAACAAATGGAAGTTTATAGGGGGAAAGGATCCCAAGTATATGCTAGGATAAGCTAGATCTAATGAATGGAAATAGAGGCATACAATTATTCTTTAATACCTCCACCACAAACATATGCAAGGAAAGGTCTCCTCCCTTCTTGGTAGTGATAACGTCCTCCACACACGACCCTTAAAAATTATGAATAGAGGAATATAATCTTTGAAGAACTCAAATTTGATTCTCTCCTACCTGATGCAATTAGTCCTTTTATCCTTACAAACATTTATAGTGATTACTAGAGGCACATAGACCAATTCTTCATAATAGAAGAATTTGATCATACGTTTCCAATGATGGCATTATGAGAAAACCTTAGGTTAAATTAATAATTCCTAGCTAAGTTCTTTAAATCATGTCCATCCATATAAGAGAAGACCGATGCTATGTGTACTTGGATACGATGGAGAAAGACTCTTTGGGATCTTTCATCAATCAAGGTATTGTTAAATTTCAACACCTAAAAGTGAGAATGAAGAATCTTTCCTAGGATGGTGGCCAATTATTCTTCTGAACATGTAGATTACAAAATATTTTTCAATATCATTTCCATCACAATTAAACCTATTTCTTGAGATAAAATCACATAGGTAAAAAAATTGGCTTTCTTAATAGTAGATACATTCTAGACAATTCAATCCTTGCATCCAAGATTGTTGAATGGGCCCAACAAACTACTCATGATTCCCTTACTATTAAGTTAAGAGTTTGACAAGACATATGATTGCATCAAATTTCATTTCATATATATAGAAGGCTCAAATGGATTTATTTTTAACCCTACATTATTATCACACATTCAAAATTACAAAATACTAGTTGAATGAAGAACCTTCATTTGAAGGTGATTTCGTCATGACCTTTGAATAAAGAACCTTCATTCAAAAATGATGCCATGTCAAGACTTTCAAATGAAGGTATTTTTTATTTTAAATATTTCATGTCCAAAATTCTTTATAAAAGGAACCTTTGCATGAACGACCTTCAAATGAAGACCTTAATTCAAAGGTCCTTCATTAGAAGATCCTTCATATGAAGGTTCCTTTAATGCCATCCCATTATAGCTCATAGAGTTGCTAGATATATTTTTGTTTCAAAGTAGAGATTGGACCATAAAATAGTGTTACCATGACTCTACCAAGATATCCATCAAATTGATAAACCCTGATTGAACAACCACAAATTCACAAGAAAATAGCCCCTGTTAGTCCTAGGGCATCAATTCAATGCCAAGTTTATTTATTTAACAAACCCCTAAATGCAATGAACCTCTATCATACCATGTTTCACACAAATCCACCAAGTTACAGTTCCAATATAGTAGGTGGATTGGTGGATGTCATTTCTATTTATCCCTCAAACCCTTACATAGGCACAACAGGGCAGTCCCTGTATTTGATTGTTTTTTCCGACAAAATAGTGATTGAGCACTTCAAGATAAATTAAAATAAAAGGGAACACATATATTTATCTACACCAATGATCTCAGAGAATTTCAAGCTTGTACGGATCCATACAACACAAAATAACTTCAGAAAAATAGTAAAAACTCAGAAAATTGCTTCAAAAAAGTGGTATTTGATATGAAATTTTGGTATCAACTCCTCCAACAATTGCAATGGGATGGGAATACAATATGATAGAAGTGGGATAAGAAATGCATTTTTTGAAGCATCAAACCAATATGCAAAGATGAAAGAAAGTGCTAACCCCTTAAACTAAAAAAGTTTCTTTTAACTTTAAGTTTCTTGGAGAGCCAATTCTTTTAAGTTATAAAATCCTACCATCATACATAATCAAAATGTTGTTGTTTCAAATGGCTATTAGAACTAACTTTCACTATTTGAAGATGTTGAAACCTTGTCATAGAGAACTAGAACATTGATGTGACCACTCATCCTACCATAAAACATACCAAAAGTCTCCTAGCAATTAGACATAGGAAGATTTAAGACGACTTAAACGATTTTTATTGCCAAAGCATAAACTTATGATGACTTTACTAGGCCTAGTACACACTCCCTCCCCATTAACCACTTAGACATATGGAAATTAAATGTAAATTTTCTGCTATTTTTAGTCATGTAGGTGTCCAATAAACCACTTGGTCATGTTTCCCTTCAAGTTTATTTACTTGAATGAAGAGAAAAAGTCCTTTGATTACAATTAGAGAATACATTTGAGACCTTGGTTGTGTAACTGGTGGACCATAGTCACATTTAGCACTTGTTAATAAGTTTGGGAGTTAAAAAGTTAAGTAGATTTGATTTGTGATGGACACATTTGGACGGTAGTAACAATAACTTGCAATCTATAAAGACTTGATTACCTTATAAACTGTTAAATTCTAGCGATAAAATGATAGATTAATCATAATGTCACCTTGGGATCACATCACCATGAAACAAATTCATCCAACATCCTTATGAGTGTAGGTACCACCAAATAGGTATTTTTTAGATCTGTCTTCCTTGAGCAAGGGAAATTCAGGAAGAAATGAGGAAAGCAAGACATGTAGTAGGTCTAAAAGAGGGAGATCAACTAGAAGTCAAAAGATTAGAAGAAAATTCCGTAAATGCATGGAATTTTTTCTTGCTGAAGGGGGGTCATGATCTTATGATGATGAGATCATAGGAAACATTGAGGTACCCTTGAGGTACAAACATCTACGGAAACAATGGGTACCCAAGGAACTTCCTCCAATAAACACTATTTTTTGTTTCAATGAGAGGATATATCGCATAGCACCATCATCAGTACATGGTTTGGGCCTATTTTGGATGGAGGACATAAAGTTCTATTGTGAAAAGTTACTGAATTTTTGGATTATGTTGGACCCTATTACAATTACAAAGATTGGATGTAGTTGGTTCAATATACACGAAGTATGTGTAGGTATGCACTATCAGCAAATTATATACAACTAAAAGATAAGGATC
The DNA here is from genome assembly GCA_007115665.2 of Sequoiadendron giganteum. Taxonomy (NCBI): domain Eukaryota; kingdom Viridiplantae; phylum Streptophyta; class Pinopsida; order Cupressales; family Cupressaceae; genus Sequoiadendron; species Sequoiadendron giganteum. The sequence continues at coordinate 309,609,299 of CM021104.1, read as the reverse complement.
AAAATAAAGGAGTGGCTAGGTACATTGATGGAAGGCCAAAAGCATCAAGAAATATTGCAAGGTTTATAAACAGTACCATACCTGAGTCAATAAATAAGTAACCCAATTGCATATTCGAGGCACGAGAAGGAAATTGTGTATTCGTATGTGTAGTAAAATCAATAATTGTAGGGGAAAAGTTGATAATCGATTACAATTTGAATCGCTTAGATAAAAACACAATTACTATGGGGGTGGTATGTACTATATACCATTTTCCCCAACCTCCAATTAATGACTCCAATATACCATTTTATTATTATGTTTTTTTTCATAAGTCTATTGGTTTCATTTCAGTTATGTTTTTTTATATTTAATTTTTATCACAATTGGGACATTGATCATATGGGGAAGGCTCTAGCCCAGAGCACAGATCTTGATCCATCTTTAGGCACTTCTACCCAATAGTTTTACCTCATTGTAATTGAACATATTAGATACGAGAAAAATGTTTTATTATTATGTTTTTTTCATGAGTTTATTTGGTTAATTTCGATAATATTTTTAATATTCTTATTGTAGTCGGTTGATAGGGGAAAGGCACCAGTAGTAGAGGAGAGCATCCATATGGAGGTGCAGTCACTATTATGAGATGAGGACATTGCATTTTCTGCAAACCCTGTGGATATGACGAGGAAGGCCCAAAAAAAATGGAATGAAGAAATCCTTAAGTTGGTATTCATAGTGCCTCAAACAAATGAGATAAGAGAAAGGGTTAAAATATGGACTGAGAGAGCACAAAACTTGCAAGTAAGTTGTCATGAGATCTTTAATTATAACATAAGTTCATTCATGGTTTTATATTTTGTACTCTTTTATGTCATGAACTATAATATGTTGTTTTTACAGGTTTATTTGCGTCCTCATAATGTTGCTAGCCATGATCAGGGTACTATAGGTGTTGCTCGGGGAGTAGGGGTTTGTACAAGTGTCAATCCTAATCTTCCTACGTGTACATCACATCATTCGACCCAATCATTTGTGCCTATATTGTCGACTGAAATGCCAACAATACATACCATGTAGGCATCTAGTAGTGCACCCTCTAGCAAGGAACACATGCCAGAACATGTGCTAAGACATGTACCTAGGGATGCAGAGGCCACTAATACTGGTGATGTTTTAGGAGCATTTCCTGGATCTTCCCATATTACTAGTATGGGAACATTTCCTATCACATTTGTGGTGACCAAGGATTTTGTTCCCATAAAGATAGAGAAGGTCCCGGGTACTTTAAAATGTTTTAATTATTATTATATATAATCCAATTGAAATTTACTTATTGATCACTCTTTATAAACTAATGATCCCATGGTCATTTTGCAGGAAATGATGTTTTTTATAAAAATATAAGTGATATTAAATTGGAGCTCTTTGGGCCCACTATACGTACACAGTGGAATGCCCGAAATCAAGATTTAAAAGATTTGCTCATTAACTGTTTAGTTGTGTTGTTCAGTGATAAAAAAATCAGCCGAACCAAGGTCCTTAAGAAATTTGGTACCTATCTAAAGTATGTGAGGAACCAATATAGGTCACATTTTGAGAAGAAAAGAAAGTACGAGCATCACCCCATGATTCCAGAGAGGGAGTGGAAGGACCTGGTGTTGGATGGAAAGGAGAAAGCTAAAAAGGAAAAAGGAAAGACACCACTGGGCCAAGGAAGGTATGTGATACTATCAACAATGTAATTATATATTGATTACTCTTTCTTTTTACATAATCTAACGTATTTCAAATTTTTCATTGGTTGCCCTACACATTGAAGGCAACAAAGGCAAGACTAGAAAAACACGGGCAACACAATTTTTTTTTTGGTGGTTATATGAAATTATCCGCACAAATTGTAAGTATCAATAAATGAAATATTGCATCCAAATAATAAATTACAAACAATTTTGTTTTAATCACACCATAGAATCAAAATTCATGATCTTATGCAAAAATTTCAGGGCTCTAAATTCAATAGAGTGCCCACAAAAGAGTACTTGAAGATTGCCTTCCAGCAAGGCTATGGAGCCCTCGTTGAACACCTAAGAGTCTTGATTGGGCAAACAAAATCTTCCACTACATCCAACAAGCAGGTAAATAAACTCAATAAAGTTTATTTAAAATTGAACACTTGTGCAATCTATTCAATATTAATTTCCACCATAAATTAATAATCTGCCTATTTGATTTAAACAAACAAGCAATGATAATACTACACATGACATTGGAATGCATCTTGGTGAGGGTGGAACACAACTTGCAAATGAAGGCTATGGTGTGCATCATGATACTGGATGTATTCATGTGCTATACAAAATTTACTATGGATTAATACAATTAAACATCTTTAATTGCATTTGGTGTATTAATTAATGTAATCTTTCATGTTTCAACTTTAGAGCATGTAGAGTGTGATCAATATGTTGAGCATGATCAGGCTAGACAAGATTAGGAACATAATGTGGCCCCATCAGGTAAAGAGGGCCACTCTAATGTTCTTTTAAACATATTTAATTGTAATTGGTGTATTAATTAATGTAACCTTTCATGTTTCAACTCGAGATCAAGATTTAGAGGGTGTTCAACATGTTGAGCATGAGGCTATAAGACAAGATCAGGAACATGATGTGGCCCCATCAGGTAAAGAGCACCACTCTAATGTTCTTTTAATTAATGAAATACTTGTAACAATAATAATAAAACATATCAATTTAACATTTCTTCGCTATTGCAGTAGACCCCCCCTTGCAGTAGTGTCCACGTTGTGAGTACAGGAATAGGCATACATTAAGATCATGAGAAAAGCTCAAAACAACCGAAGGGGGGACAGATGATTTAGAAAACGATACTCCACTTCAGCTTTTTTAAGCTGCAAAAAAGAAACAAAAAAAAAGTGATTGTAATCATATTATGACAACCATATTTTTGATAATATGTAAAAACTGAAAAAATGAATGTTGTATGTTAATGAATGAATGTGAATATGTTTATGAATGAATGTTATATGTTATTAATGGATGAATAAATGAATGTTATATGTTATTAATGGATGAGTGAATGAACTTTATATGTTATTAATGGATGAATGAATGCATGTGAATATGTTAATGAATGAATGTTATATGTTATTAATTTAGGATGAATGAATGAATATTATATGCTATTAATGGATGAATGAATGATTAATGTTATATGACTGGGTATGAGGAATTGAGAGTGATGTGTGGGAGGGGGGGTGGGCGGGGGGGGGAAAGGGCCAAATGAGCTTCCACCTTCACGTGGTTGGCCCTATTAAGTAGAGAATATTAAACTATTCTTGAAACAAAGAGAAGCTAAATAAGGTAATGCACTTTTCAATATAAGAAATGCATTGTTTGAAGCATCAAACCAATATGAAAATATGAAATAAAGTGTTAAATTTTCACTATGAACATTTTGTTGTGTGTGGATTTGGTTTCAAAGCTCTGTTTCTTTGTTTTTAGTGGTCTCTAAAATTTGACTTTTGTGCATAACAGGTTAGTGGAAAATTTGACAGCTCTGAAGGGTTTAGAGGCTTGATTGAGATAGATACCCAAATATTTGGATCTTGTTTTTTATGTGAGTCTTCCACTTAACCATGAAATTTTTTACCATCTGCAGGTGTGCAAAAATTTCTCTATTTAAATTCATTCAGCTTACTATAGTATAATATCTAACAAAAATATCCTTTTCATTATACTTAGATGGATTTTCATGCCTTGTTCCAAAGCACATGTTTTATAACAAGAAAGAAGGATGTGAGCAAGGGTTAAGGAATTTGGCTTTACACCTGCCAATTGCATAGTTTACTTCATTCATCTAGCATATTGCCAATGCATTTCATAATTGTTGGAATCATATCCTATAATTAAAGAACTAGTAAAATTAAAATATGTAAGTTTCAAATATTGCATTACATATCTTTCTATGAATTTTTGAAAGAAAATATCAAAATGGAGAAGTACTAAAAAAATAATCTGCATAATTTCTAAGAGATCTGGGATTTTTTTGCAGATTTATCTTGAATATATTTAAGATAAAAGTAACTTATAGAGATTGAAATAGAATATCGGTAGTCTAAAATCACCAGTCAACACATCTTATTAGTATCTCAATTCAAGAGAACTAGGTCCACTATCCATTAGCCAGTAAAACAACTAAAATCAATTCATAAGATTATTTTGTTCTAATAGGGTTGACTGGTTGCTTGTTTCTTTTTGATTGTCAGGAAGTCATCAATATACACTTGGTTTTCTCGCCTTCTCTTGCCTCATGGCCAGAGAGTTTCTGCATAAGGCATCAAAGTAACCTTCAAGATTGACAATGGCAATGAGTACAAGGTCAATATAACTTAATGCTTATTGGGCATGATTTTATTTGTTCAAGACCAATTTAGATTCATTTTATGCTCACACTACTTTTATTTACATTTATGTTTTGCTAATATCCATTTTCCTTTACATTAATATTCTTCTATATGTATTGTGTTTACAATAATGTTTTCCTTAATTTAATCTAAGGGAGAGGACCCAGTACCCGAGCATGTTTCAATAGTTGTGATAGTAGTGGTTTATATAGTGCCCAAACATAATTATTTGATTCTTCTTACTGATCCAATTAATACTTTCCAGTTACTGTGATTGATTATAAGGATTTAATCTTTACTTGATTGTGATAAACTTAGATTTTTGGGCTTGTATTACAGGTGCTTGTTTAGATGGGTGAGGATTGTTTCTTGTGCTAAAAATATGTTTATTTGTTAATGCTAAACTTACATATCTGAATCAAGGGGTAGAGGTTGTCCTCTTCAAATGGAATAAGAAGGAGAGTCAGAAGTGGAAGATCAATCCCATTTGTAAGTTCCATGTGTAGCTGCATTGTATGGAATTATTTTTCTTGGGTATTTACTTAAATTTAAAATTTTGATTATCTGGTAAAAGTCATGTTTCCATAGAGGGTTTGGAGGCTTTATCTCACAATTCAGATTGCTTGTGTCATTGTGTTTTTCTATTCAATATGATATGTATCTCAAGGAGGATATAGATTTGGTTCTTCATACCATCAACTTAGTGAAGAGGAGCATCAATTTCATGCTATTAGGATTTACCGTGAAGATAATCCAAAGTTTTTCATTGCTGCTCGAGGCCATATTGCAGTGCTTTCTCTAGGAAGCCCACACGATCCCCATCAGGTATCTTATTTTTGTAGTCTCTAAATTTCTTAGAAGAAATCAACAACCAATTTGTCTAAATGTGGCTCCTTGTTTACACATTAATAACTCTTTTGGAAGCAATGGATCAAAGTGGAATCATGGGGTCTTAAAGAGAAGGATCTCAAACATGGAGATCAAGAGTGGGACTAGGTAAAACCATTCATAATAATTATCATGTTATTTTATTGACTGTCTAAGAGCTAAGTATCCAGGATAACATTTTATATTTTTCTATTGAATTTCCAAAGAGAATAATTTTTGGTTTGCAATCCTATTTTTTAGTAAACTAGCTAAGTATCCAAGATGCACTATACATACTTTTTCTCACCAAATTTCTCATTTTCCACAAAATTAGATTCTAGTGTGTAGTTTAATATTAACTAGTTTGATTTTTTCTTTTTTAGCAAAATTAGAATCTAGTTCGTAGGTTGTGCTTGTTGTGCAAATTTGTAAGATGAGTTTTTTGTATTTAGTTGAACAATACTTTCCTTTTTCAATAAAATTTTATGCAATGGAATTCAGATATTAGGATTAGGTTATGAGTTTCTCTTTGAGTAATAATTTAAAACCTTATTCATTTTCCTTTATAATGTATATGACTATCTTGCAAACTGTCCTCTTATATTCATGACTTTCTTTCAACTTATCAAAGGATTACTATGTCTTGATTAAAACCTTTGTTTGATTGTTGTCCTTCATATGAATGTCTCAATATTCTCTTTCAAAAATTTATGTTACTTCATTATTCTGTCATACCTCTAATTTTTTGGAATAGTGTCTTCAACCTCTATATAATTCCCATGATGAACTATGTGTTACTGTGTTAGCATTTCCTTGACCATGAGAATGGGAAAAAAAACAATTGAGATTCCATTTAGTAAATCTATGTATATTTGCAGCAACTTTAGCCTTCAATCACCATTACACTCTTGATGGAACTCTCACAAACTTATACTATCTATCCAGCTTTGAGTCCTGCATTGTCCTCTGAATACTGTGCTTTCTACTTTCCATTATCAAAATTTGTCTTTGGAGCTTATTTAAGATTGTTCATTTGGCTTGAATTTGGCCTCAAGACTTTTCTATCATAGTGATCAGACCATCATTATATATTGATTTCTCTCTTCATCATAGTTGATTATCTTCAACAAAGTTTCTTACCACTGCCTTAGTATTATCATTTTGATATGAAGTAAAGGGCACTGCGATATTTATCAAGACTATTGTCAAAACCTTTTCACTATCACTAATGGATGTGATTGTACTCTTGATGGAAGCCATGTAATTGTACTTCACTTTATAGTAACCTTCTTCTCTTGCTTTGATTTCAACACAACATTATACTTTTAAGGGTTACCATCTCTATACTCAATCCACTATTTAGCTATCATTCCTCTAGTATATGTCCTTATATCTTTCATTGTTGAAGTGATTGTCCTTACACATTGGTATGACTATCTTTTAAAATTTGAGAATAAATTCTTTACGATAGTAAACCTTCCTATAGCATCATAAATTATATTCTTCATGTGCTCTATGGTGAATTTTTTTGTCTTAACATCTATGATTCATCATTCACTATCTATGACAGTCCCCTTGATCTCATGAATCATCATAGGTTTAATATTTTTCTCCAATTGTTGATCATCAACATCAAATGTGGCCATCATAATATCATCCATAGCCTCCATATTGTACAATTATTCATTGCTCATTTCTCATACATAGTAACCAAATAATGCAGACCTAGAGCTTGGACTACAGATGTATGCAAAAAATGATAAATCCCTGCCTCTCTAAGCCTAATTAAAAACAATAACTGACATGTTATTTGATATTTTAAATAGTCAGATGACTGTCCTTTTTCTACCTTGTAAACACTTACTCAATGCATACAATAATTTATTGAAATGAAAAGTTGAATGGCCTCTTAACTCTTGACACTAATGTCATTGCATTCATCAAAATAGGGTTAAGCATATTCTGATCTAAATTTTCATAATGAATTCTTCCAATTTTTCCTTTATATCTGATCATTGATGACAATACATCTTGTCTTTTAATACCCCTTTTAAATGCTCATGGTCTTGGCACATCAACTTTATCTCTTTGATTGACCTGTCCTTATGTCCTGTCATTATCCCTATGGATGTACTTTGGAGCCTCCTACTACTTTTAAATATCGCCCAAAGTCACCTCGATAATTATTTTGATCCATTTGTATCTTTATTGAAAATAGATCATGTATCGCTAGGATATTCTGTAGTTTCCTCAACGTGTTGAGTCTCCTCGATGATTATTCTTTCAATCTCAAGTATTTCGCCAAGACTCCTGCCAATGTAATCTTATCAACGTGACATAGCAGGTTAGGTAGACATTCAAAACTTACTCCAATGGTATATGTCTTGTCGATATGCTTCTATAGTGTTTCATCGACGAGACAAGATGAGTATCTCGCTAATCAAACTTTATCACTGAGACCACATGCCAGTCCTCCCGATATATCTTCTCAGGAATTTTTGATCATTGTAACAATCTTGATCTTTCACTGATATGCCTAAATTTCAACAAATAGTTTTTTTTTTTAAATTGCATTATTTCGTCAAATTTTTGATGAACCTCCAAAAGTGTCTAATGAATTTGCAATACATCCAATGAAACTTTAGTCATAATGAATTTCCTATTTCATCGCAATTTCAATGAGTTGTTGCCATTGTTCTTTCGATCTCAAGTATGTTGCCAAGACTCCTTCCGATGTTATCTTATCGACGTGACATAGCGGGTTGGGTAGACATTCAAAACTTACTCTGATGGTATATTTCTTGCCGATATGCTTCCTCATGCTTCATCGATGAGACAAGATGAGTATCTCGCCGATGAAACTTCATTGCTGAGACCATAGACTAGTTCTCCCGATATATCTTCTTAGGAAATTTTGATCATTGTAACAGTCTTGATCTCTCACCGATATTTGCAATACGTCAAATTTTTTGTCATAACTGTGATGAACTTATGTTGTTGATGCGACGCTTTGGCAAAGGCATGCCACTTGTGTTCTGGCTATTGTTCGTCGCTAGATCGACAAAATTTTTGCCAATATTTTGACGAACTTGAGTCATGATTTTGACGTTTTAAAGCTAGTCGGGAAAGTGACAAAAATTGAGTGACGAAAATTATTTCAGTGATTTGTTGGTATTCCAACACTAGATTGTCGATATTCCAACAAAATTTCATTGTAAATTGGTGTCAAATATAGTAATGATAGGTTGTGTATCATCTCAGAGAGGAGGGACATGAAGAACTACAGGTGGCTCATCCACATTCTCTTTAGCTTTATGGATCTTTTTGGTGTGGGGAGGGAGGAAAAGGTTACTATCATGATCCCTAGGCCTATTGGATGATGTGGGGGAGGTTTCAAGAGTGGGTTGACTAGGCATATCAGAATCGGGTGGCAACATGGCTTCATCAAGGATGGGTGAGTCTGAGGTAGAAGGAGGTATGTTGCGCAAAGAAAGTTTAGAGATCTTCTTGGTTTTGAAATTTTGATAGGAAATGAAGAAGAATTCCCGTCTAGTGGTGATGGGCTCCATAGGTTTAGGCCAAAATACATCAAGGGAAAAGTTACCCTCAGAGGATAACGGCTTAAAACCCCTATGGTGGATGATAAATATGTCGTTGTCAGTAGGAAACTTCACACACTTGTGGATGATGGACGAGACTGCTTTCATAGAACGAATCCATGGGTGGCCAAGTCATAAGCGAAATTGGTCTAACTGAGGGATAATTGAAAAGGTAATGTCCAATTTTTTCGAACCTATTTATAACAGGAGGGAAATTGATCCAATCGTCGAGCATGCAAATCCATTGTGTGTTTTGACCCACACAATAGGTCGATTATAGACATCTTGATCAATATTATTTAATACTAGAAAATATTTTGTGATAACATTTTCACCACATGCGGGATCTATGAGTATCCCATTGGTGGGCTTATTATAAATGTGACCAGCTATGTAGAGAGGGCCATGAGGAAGGTTTTGTTGTATATCTTGTGTATAAAAGGAGATCTCAAGAGGTCATTTTGTTGGGCCCTTACAATGGATAATTGCTATTATTCCTACCATTTAATTAATAGGTGTGACATGGGTTACTGGGGGAAGATAAACAAAATTTAAATCTTGTGAATCCACATTCATGACATCAGGTGGGGAAGTTTCACTTGGTTTGATAAATGACACATTATGATTGGGCGTGGGGTTGCTTAAGATTTACAAGATTTGGTTAGGGGGTGCCACATATTTATTGCTTTTAGAATTAACACTTGCAACTAATAGACGACTTGAATCAATTAGGTCTTGCACTAGGTCCTTTAGACACTTGCATTGTTCAGTGTCATTTTTGTTTTGGCAATGAAAGTAACAATAAGAAGTGGCATTATAAGAAGGTGGTAATGGTTTATTAGGATCAGGTGTATGGACGGGAGGTAAAGAAATAATTTTGTGTTGAAGTAATTGGGTCATGGTGTTATGAAGGGTGTCGAGCAAGGGTGTGAACATATGCTTAGGATCTTTGTAATTAAAGGTCACTGCAAACCTAACAACGACCACTTGGTTATTAACAGGTGGAGGGTTTTGGGACGAAGGGTTAAATTGGAGAAACCCTTTGTTTGGTTTACATAATGGTTGGGAGTTAGATCGGGAAGAGTTATCAGACTTCTCATCACAACTAGGAGTGGGCCATTAGTCATGACTGCTAGTAGAATTATGGTAGTCACATAGTGCTTGACACATGTGCATAAAGGAGGGGAACTTCATGAGAGTAATTTTATCCTATAGGGATGTCACAAGGTTTTTGGTAAACATATTTTGCAGATGGGTATCTAGTATCTTAACATCAACCAAGGAATGCAGAGCTTGGTAACGAGAGATAAAATCAGTTATCTTCTCGGTATTAGCTTTTTTGCATCTCATGAGGTCCACTAAGGTTTTCTTTGGGGCCAGATGAATATGAAAGGGATTAATGAAGGAATCCACTAATTTTTTGAAAAAACTAATGGAATTATTAGGTAGGGAGGAGAACCAGTCCAAGGCTACATCTTTAAGAGTCCTTGGGAATAACTCGGTGAGCAACTTGTCGTCGAGAGCGAAGTCGCTACAAAGGGTAGTATAGAAATTTACATGGTTAGAAGGGTAACCCTTCCCACCATACATCTCGAATATAGGGATATCTATTCTTTGTGGAAAGCGATTGCGTAGGATGTCAAGTGACAATGGATTACTATGAACGTAGTGGGAAGGGGAGCCATATTGGTTTTGGTTAATGGTGGATACTTTTTGTTGCATAGAAGTTACAGTGTGAAATAGTTGTGTAATGAGAGGGTCACTGTAAGTGTTATGAGGTGGAAGGGAGAGAGGTGAAGGGGTGAAATTGGTGGAAGGTGAAGTAGTAGGGATAATAAGGGTGGAGACAAGGGAAGAGGTGTAGGGGTGGGATTCCACAAGAGAAGTAGAGATGCTAGTGGGGATGGTGAGGGGAGGTACCACATTACTAACCTATTGCATAGTGGTTGTCACAATAGGAGGTGTATAGGTCAGAATAGAAGCAAAAATTGAGGGGAGATGAGTAGAAGGTCCTCCTTGGCCAAGCATAGGAGTAGGAGAGTGAGATGCCTTAGGTGCATATTTTTTCATAGATTTCTGTAATCCTTTTCATGACACATAGGCCATCATCGCGATCAAGTAAGCAGTGAAGGTTCTCAATGGCATGTATAGTGGTTTTGGATATGGGTTCAAAGCTCATTTCATGCTGATAATCAGTGAGATCAACATGGATATGAAATATTTTATCATGTGGGAGGTCATTGTTATCACCAGTTGTACTATCTAGGTGCAAGGAATTGCTAAGGATGGTTTTTAAGCCTAATGCATCATTGTCAATACCAAGAGTTGAAGTCGGGGGGATCCCAAGATCTACAACAAGGGTATTGTTGGTAGATTCCATGGTCCTAGAATCTCGTCTCACAACTATATTTGAAAAGGAACACTAAATTCTTAGACATGGTTCCCCAAGGCAATGTAAGCAAGACTGACAAAAGGGCTTGTAACTAAGAGTCTGAGACAAAACACAGAAAGAAAAAACCAGGGATCTGTAAGACAAAAAATACTAATTTTTTTTTGGGAATTTGATAGAAAATAGTGCCAAAGGACTAGGTCACCCAATGTGGTGACTTAGTCCTAGTAGTGTTGTTTTTGAAAAATTCCTAAATTTGTAGCTATGTTTTATGCTTTTTTTTTTTCTAATACAAACAGAAACTAGAAATGTAATATTTTTTGTATTTTCTTGCTAAAAATGCAATGCAATGTGAAATTCTATCATGAATTTTCACTAAATGCACTTTTTTCACTAACCCTGGGATGAAAACAATGCAAAATTTCAATGCAATGCAAGCTATCTCTAAGATGAAATGAAAAAATCAAAAAGATAGCTAATGGTCTATGGTCGGGTTCACCAAAATGAGCCACAAAAATGTGGCTCTAGACCTAGGGAAAAAAGATTCCCTTTGCTAGGCCCTGAGGGTTTTTCACCCTAAGAGCACTTGGTGAGAGAATGACACTCTTGCCTCTTGGTAGCTACAAGGGATATTTGCAGTTGCATTCAAAAGGGCAGGGATGATTGATGAAGGTTGTGATGTGTGTGTATTGTGTGGCTAAAACTGAAATAAAATGATTCTAATCTAATGTATGCAAATGTAAATAAAGAAAAACTAAGCTAATGCAAAGCTACTCTAAAATGATGTAAATGTGTATATTATGTAAAATAATATAGGAGGACATAAGATGTGTACTTGGAAAAGTGATGTTGCAGATGAATGGTCTCGAGTTCCTCTGGAAAATGTCTAAAAATAGTAGAAGGACACTTATTCCAAGTTGGGTGACCTATTCCACTTGTCGAGAAACTTTGCCAAAATAGGTTTTGGGGAAATATGTGCCCTAAAAATAAGAAACCCTTTTCTAGGCCTAGCACAAGGACAAGGTCGCCAATAGGGGTGACCTAGTCCTCTTGTAGCTTTCTGAGGATTTAGGGCTTGATTCTGTAGGTCCCGATCGATGTTTCCCTTTTCTGTAGCAATTCGTGTCTGAAACTCTTGAAAATGACATGTAGCTTGTCTTCTTGCTCCTTCTAGGGTTTGATGCTTGGATGTGACTTGATGAGAATCTTTTTACTATCTTCCACACTTTGTACTTCACCAAATCTACATAAAAACCTACAAACACATGGAAATACCAAGAGAATATTGGGGTTAGGAGATAGGGGTTTTCCTAAGTCAAACCCCTTTGAAGGTGATTAAACCCAAATGAGATAAAACCAAAGGAATGTAAGATTGAATGATGAACTTAATGAAAATGCTTACCAAAATTTTTTTATTAATGGTCTGCAACATGCAAGAGAAGCTCCAATGGAGGTTGCTTGTGAAACCCTAATGCTTGTTTTCTTTATTTGGAAGACTTGAATGCTAGAGTGCTTGTGGAGAGTAAGAGTGAAAAATGAGCTAATGGGAGAGAAAAATGAAGGTGAAAACCCTTATTTGTACATGTGAAACCCTAATTTTCTCGAAATAGAGCATGATAGGCTAACCCTAGGGTTTTGGAGGTAAGATTCCCATTAAATTTTATTTTAAATTTGAAATTTATGCCTAAAGCAACTAGGTCGCCCAAAGTGGTGACCTAGTCCACTTGGGAAAATTTAAGTGGTGGTCAGGAATTAATTTGTGTTTAATGAAGTTAATCAACTTTTCCTCCCGAAACACACTTAGGTCAGGACTAAAGATACACTAAAGAGGAAAATTAGTATAGAAAAAGGGTTAAGTTAGGGGTGATAAGCCTAGATAAGTATGAAAATACATCACAACACTTTACAACACTTTTTCATAAGGCTTATGAAGGTGTAAGAAGGTGTTATTTAGGTGAATTATGTTGAAAGGGTCTTAGAAAAGTGAGGAAATGTGCTACAACACTTAAAAAAACCTTCGTAAAACATCATTAGGTTATTGTTGAATTGCAAGCTTACAAGACTAAATCAAAGTAAACAAGGAAAAAATCGAATGGAAAGGACCAAAATAAGTGAAAAAGTGCCAAGGTATACACTTTTTGGCGACACATGCACATAAGAAAATCTTAGAATTACTAAAGGATACATAAGCATGTGTTGATGAGGGTAAGGAATTGTATCAGTATGGAATGAAGTGGCTCATAGCCACACATAACTTTGGTAAGGTGATGGAATCTATTGAGTCTCAAATTAATATTTCCTCTAATGCATATGATCTCATTGTTGACCTCACTAGAGTAACAAGGACAACAATAGAAGATATGCACAAGAAATTATTCCAAATACAAGCGTAGAGAGAACATATCATCTTACAATTTGGAGAGGTAAGGGATTTGTTCAATCCAAAAATTATAATTACTTCAAAATATCTTCTCAATTGTGATAAAGAAAAGAAAATAAATATGGTGCCTGATACTCCGAAAGCAGAAGAACTTCTATTAGAGTTTGAAACTCACAACAAGGTACTTGTGGAGGCTAAGCAATAATGGGAAAGTGGAAGGAAATCTTGGGAAGATCATCTAAAGAATTTGAAGGTATTAACCACCTTTGGTTGTCATTCTTTATATTTTTTATGCATTCATGTTCAAATTCTTTGTATATATGCAAAAAATATAAAGAAAATTTTTAGTACCTTTTTGGTTTTTTCTTCGGTACATGAATCAAGGGGATTCAATTTATTTTGTTCCAATAGTATATCTGACTACATCTTTTAGGGGGAGTTTCAATAATATTTAGAACAATTTGATGAACAATTTATAAAGGTGTCCCTTTTTCCTTGATGTTAAAGGGGGAGAGTATTTTTTGAGTTTTTAGCATTGTTGCCATTAATGACAAAGGGGGAGACTGGGAACATTATTTAAGTCTCTCATTGATGATGTTACTTGGAAACATGAGCATGGAAGGTACATAATATAATGATATAGTGTTCTCATTGATATCAAAAAATTTACGAATCATTTTGAATATTCCTAACAGGTTTTCGAGTTGCTATGAAAGATAGTTTTGCAAGATGATTTGGTTCAAAAGGTTTAGTTGCATAGAAAGTTGACTAAGTGTCAAATCTGATAGTTCAATGTAATAGTGCATTAGTTTTTGGGTTTGTACCACTCTAAAAAATTAAGAAATAACTCTATGCTTCTAACACCATTTTTTTGAATGTTAGATATAACTAAATCCATGATTTCATCTTCTTTGGAAAAGTAGTTTGAGAGATATGAGTAATAGAGTTTGGCTTAGCATATTATAGTCATTTTTTGTATAGTTTCTTTGTGTGGCAGAATCCAGACTTCTTCATGGTTGAGTTTCTGGCCTTGCGATGTTGAAGATAAGTTTCTAGATGTCAGATGAGGATAGATTCCATATGGCATCGAATTTTGAGGTCCACGTGTCTAGATGTGGATACACGAATGAAGGTTTTTGTTTTTAGGTCTTATTGGAGCCAACCTAATAGGTTTGATGTTATGTGAAGGATAAATATGTAGTGTTATCTTATGTGGGATCTATTATAGTTCCATGCCAACATAAATTAAGGTTTTTTGAGTTTGAATTGTGGTACAATGTGTGGATGAAATTTTTTCAAGCCAACAAGTTACATATTTTGTAAAATATCTAATTAGGCTGACCTATTTAATGTTATACTTGATGTGGATATATATGTTGGATTGTTTTCAGTATTTTGGATATATGATAAGTAGTGTTTGATGATATGATGTGAATTTTATTAGAGCTATGTGAAGCTAAGTTGTGAATGTTAAGTTGAAAATCAGAATTGTGTGAATGAAGAGCAAGGCAGAGTGTTGAATCAAAATCAGTTAAAATTTTTTATTATGCTCCATTACAACTTTATAGATGCATACGTAAGATTTAATTTATAACCATTCAAAATAGGTTGTGAGCTAAAATCTCCCTTCTATCTTTTTTCTCTATGGACAATGAGTCCACCTACAGTGATTATTTTTGCAATATACTATAAATGGATATAATATATTGTGAGCTAACCCTCACCATGGTTTTCCCATTTTGGATTTCCACATAAAATTCATGGTGTTCATGTTTTATCTGATTTTGTGAATATTTCATTCTTTCTTTCCTTACTATATTTGAATATGTATTAGTAGTTGGATTTTTGATGATTGAATGGTTTAACATAATACTAATTCACCCCCCCTAAATATTTTGGGTGTTCAACATACTAAGCCTTTTAATATAATAAATTCAATCTTATTGTGTTGCTCTTCAGTATGTGGCATCTGTATCCCTATGTAGGTGCTCACAATCATTAATAGTGGTACAATATTATGTGCAACCATAGATCATAAATGGTAGCAAAATGATAGTGTCAAGTATGGTTGTCCTTGCCTATACACTAGGGGGCAAGGATAACTTATGTTTGGAGGTGTGTATCC
This sequence comes from Sequoiadendron giganteum, assembly GCA_007115665.2. NCBI lineage: Eukaryota > Viridiplantae > Streptophyta > Pinopsida > Cupressales > Cupressaceae > Sequoiadendron > Sequoiadendron giganteum. The sequence goes on along the minus strand of CM021104.1, from coordinate 309,593,525 downwards.
TTCTTTAGAATCCCCTTTTCCCTCATTTCCTTAAAATATTAGCATATCAAGTATGTTAACATTTTAAAGGGGGGGCATATCACCCTATCCATTATATATATCTACACATTAGAATTTTAATTATTGGCATATACCCTTGATGGTTGTGTTGTTTATAATTCCCCCTGAGGTATGGTTATCAATTTGTCTGTTGCGGTGTTAAAAATTTATGTGTTCCTTAGGGTGTTAAACATTTACACACTCCTCAAGGCATCAAATATTTATGCACTCCTTGACACATGATTACCAAACCATGAAAATAACTAACCTATCATAATACAACTTGTTAGCCTCTAAATTTGTGCATTTTATATGGACACCTAGCATAACATGACTTGCTAGCCGATAGATCTTTGTATCTCATGAGTAAACTAGCATAACATAACTTTCTAGCCTTATGAGACTTTCCATTTATCATTTTATATGGATACCTAGCATAACATATCTTGCTACCTAGTAAATCTAAGTATCTCATGAGTAATCTAGCATAACACAACTTGCTAGTCTTATGAGAACTTGCATTCATCATTTTATCATTGAATGATGTGTTTGATGGATGATGCTTAGTATTGAGACAATATTTCATACTAAGGTCTCCTTATCCTTTCTAACTAGAATCTTTATTTTTACCGTACTAACCTTGTTGTTGTGTCTTGTTCCATGTTTATTTCATGTATATTATGTTTTAACTCATGTTTGTTTTATAAATGATTCATGTATATTTTATGTTTGGTATATGTATGCCTCTTGTATCCCTTATTTTTGTTGCATGTTTGTTTGGTGTATTCCTCATATTTCCCTATGTAAGTTTATTTTAATTCACAAAAGGAATCATTTGAACATTTTAATTTTCATAAATGTGTTTTGGGAAAAAAGGGGGTTTAATTTAAAAATAAATGAAAATAGAAAATGTGAAATTGAAAGAAAAAGGTCATAAAGGAAAGAACTTAGTTATATTTTTCTCATTCTTTCATTTTTTGGAAAATGGATCTCAAACTCTCTCCCTTTGAAATTTGAAATTGACGAAGTGAGAAATTGGAAAAGAAAATAAAGGGAAAAAATATTATAATATGAATTATGGATGTTATTTGACTAGTTGCAATTAGTTAAAATTTCTATTTGATTTTTTTTTCTAAATGATTAAAAAAAATTGATTAAAATATTTCAAATGTTTGGAAAATTATTTAAATCATATTAAAATATGTTCCTTTCAAAATTAAAATGATTTAACTAATTTTGATTTAATAATAAATGTATTTTGTGAAGATTGAAAATTGAGGAAAAATAATAAATAAGAAACTTAAAATGAAATTGGAAGTGAAAAGTGATAAAAGAGAAAGACTTGTTTTTCACTTTATTGTCTCATTTTTGGCATTTTTCTATCAAAAACCCTCCTTTGTGAAAAACTTAAAAAATGGATGGAATTGATTGGGAATAGATTGCTTTAGATTGGAATTGGAATGTGACTTGAATTAAGAATGAATGATACACTTGAATTGCATTATATTTTTTCTTCTCAATTTTGAAGGTATTTGACATTTTTGAAAGTTTAGAGATTGAGATAATTCTTCTCATTTTCTTCATATTTTGATTTATCTTTTGAATGATTGTTATGTTTTATCCTAAGGAAGAATATGGCCTCCTATTTAGATTTATTTTCATGTAATTTAAATTTTTCAAAAAACTCCATTTTGTGGTCTTGTTATGGATTTTTTTTTTTAAATCTCAAAATATGAATTTTATATCAAAGTTGTGGTGTTGTACATATTTTCAATCAGAGGGTTTGTTTAGAATATAGAAATTTAAATTTTAAATTCATAAACATTCATTAATGGAATCTTTAAAAAAAAATTGAATTTTTTTGATAAAATAAATTTTAAAAATTAATTATAAAAGTGAATTTGGATGAATTTTAATGTGTTATTTTATTTTTTCTTCACTAATTTTCATTTTGATTATAATAAAATCATGCTCATTGTTTTATTTCATGTTATCAAAATCCAACTTTCTTCAATGGAATTTTGAAGAATTCTAAGGAACTTTTATTATAAAAATAATTAATAAAATTTAATTTTAAGAATTGAATTTGAAGGAAATAGAATACGATAATTCATGTACCCTTAATTAATTTTCATTGTGGATACTATAAATTAATGTTCAAAATGAAAAAATGAAGAGTAGTTTTGAGTTGCAAATTGAGGTAAATCAAAGTTTGGATGTAATTATGCCTTTAAGATATCATATGAATTACCCTTGTAGATCAAGTATCAAGCAAAGAGGTAGATTAATTTAATTTTTTATATATTTTTTTTAAATCTCCAATTTGCATCCTTACAATGCTGAAAAATTATAAAATCCTCAAAATGTGAATTAAATTGTTTAGAATTGTTTTTGTTCATTCTAGAATCAAAATGGTATGTTTTTTCTATTTAAATTTTTAACAATGAAAAATTAAAAAATTAGGATTTCATTAATGGAGTTTGGAGGTAGTTTTTTTTGCTTGGGGTTTAAAAAATTAAAAAGTTTGAATTTTAAAAGTGAATTAGGATGAGTTTGAATGTGGGATTTAGATTTTCATTAGTGATTTTTCATTATGATTTCTTTAAAATCATTTTCATTATTTTATGCATGTTTGTGAAAATCAAGATCTCATCAATAAAGTTGTGAAGAAATTTTAATGTTTTTTCTGATAAAAATAACCTAGAAATTTGAATATCATAATTGAAATATAATGATTTGGAATGGGATAATTCATGTTTCCTTATTGAATTTTTTATGTGGGAATTATGATAATATATGAAAAAAAAAATCATCTTTGTATATCATTTTATGTGTCATGTCCAATTTGTCAAATTGGAGCATGAGGAACTTATGATTAAGGCCTAAGGTTAGGCGGGAGTGACTCTACATTTTCTGATTATATGAGAAAATTAGGTTTTAAAGGGACCCAACCCTTTACATCACATTACATCAAAATGTTGTTGAGAAAGTGAAGACACAATTAAGCATAAGAAGCAACCAATAGCCAAAAAATAGTCAACTAACAACAGGAAAATTGAGCAGAATAGACCAAAAATAGACTAAGAAATCACTTCAAATTCTTCGAAGTATTGGCCACCTCAATCTCCTGATTATAGTGTAAGTTAACCATATCCAACAATTCTCATTTTTCTTCTTCAAAAGTCTTACTTAGGCTCCCCTTCATTCTAATGCTCAGACCTTTAGCCTCCCCTTTGGCATTCTTCTTAACCTTCCCCTTAGAAGTCTGATCCTTCTCAAACATGTTTGCAAAATACATTTGATCCTCACAGAGCTAGATTATTTTGTCAAAAGAGAACCTTGAGAGAGTACACACTATCTTTGATAGAGATATGACTAATATATAGGAGCTTTATGATATACTCATTCATTTCCTTGATATTTTCCTCTAATACACCAAGGTGGCTTTCACATTGGGCTTTGAAATTAAAAAACAAGCACTCCATATCCACCAAGCTCTCAATGACCATGTCTAAGGAAGACGGTTTTGATTGATTAGTCATGTTCTCCTTCAAGCCCTTCATTTTAATGTTGACCTTGTTGAACTCCTTCAACACCCATTTAGCAATTTTACAAGTACATGTGGCGCCAGACCTAGCCATGTCTAGTAGCTCATACATAGTAGTGTTATCATTATCAAGATAGGAAAAATCCTCAAAAAGAGTATTAACATTTATCACCTTTGGCGTGTCGAGGCCTGGATTCTCACCCACAACCTCCAGCAAATCCCTTTCACCAAAAGCATCCTCAGTGACCTTATCCCCATCAATGTCCACATGTGGAGGAGTCTGTCAAGTAGGGGAATCCTCAACATCAATGGCAATATCAGCAATGAACTTTACCTTTTCCAGTTCCACTTTCTCACCCTTTGTGCAATTTAGCAACTCTTTTTGAGGCTCTCTGAGGAAGCCCCTCATACACATTGACCCCCAACTGAACGAAATTCGCATCCTCATCCTTCCTAAAATCTTCAAAATCTAGACCATGAAGTTCAACCTTTTTCTTGTTTTCCCACTGGTGAGACCCACCTTAATTCTATTTAGTATCATCCCCACTAGACAATGACCCACAAGAATCCCACCCATGGATGACTCTACATGTTGTTCCAATTTTATATGTGAATTTTCTTCCAAAATGATAGTAGATTTGAAATTGAGGGAGAAATTAATGATTTTGTGTAATTAGTTAAGCTAGTAAGATTAATTTACCAACATAACTTTATCATTGCATAGGCTTAGTGTGATCTTCTAAACACATGTCACATTTAATTGGGTGGTGGATTTCACTTGAGTGCTCATTTTTCCTTGTGACAAGCATACATACTCTAGGTTTTGTAAACCATCTCATTTTACTTCATGACGACACTCCTTATCTCTCACTAGCTCCCTGATACTTGTGATCATTGGGTGTTACACATAGTATGTTCCTATATTTAGCCATACTATATTCCTAGTTGAGTGATTATTGTATGTTGTCTATAACTATTTTGTGTGCATTGTGGTTGAATTTTTGTGATCATTAATAGCATATTTGGTGTGAGGGATTTTGTGGAACTTGCAATCTATGGGAGTGGACCTTTTGGTACCATATTTTTGGATGGTGTGGAACCACCATTGGAGACTAGAGAATCCAATTAGAGAGATCTAGATTCAAGTGCAAGGTTGGGAAAGTCTTCAAGTTTTATTTATTTACTTTTACCTTTAATTCTGTAAAAATGTATAATATAAGACATTTGAGTCATCCAAATTATATTATAATAATATCATTCAATCCTCCTAAGGGGAAGGATTGTAAAATGACCACATAATTGGTATCCATGCTATATTTATATTTCCATATATCAATATGTGTTATGAGCATGTATATGGTTTTATATGATTTTATCCTTATTTTAATATGGATTAAAATCAACTAGAGAACTTTTTTATTTTGGGTTTAAAATGAATTTGTTTCTTAGAAAACAAGTGTCTTCATATTCAAGATAGATGGCTTTGGTTTCTTTTGTAATGCTAAGTGTGTTTGGGGTTGAGAACCAACCTCATTGAGGTGTTATTTAGGGTACTCCTTGGGGTCTTGGGTTGAATAGAATTTTTTGGACATTATCCTCTTCATCACCTCTTTTTTTGGTTTCGATTGAGTCCCTTGTTAGCTATCTCACCCTTAGGAAATACCTCCTTCATGGGCTAGTGGTGTTGTATATTAGATGTTAGTGTTCACCTTTTTCTCGATAGTTTTTTTAATATTATAGAGTGTAGATTTTATTTTGACTCTTCCCCCATGTGTCCTAAGTTTTCTTCTTGGAATGGTGGTCTAGATGAGGGATTTGATTAGGCTACTAGCATGGATTTTAGCCCCAGGATAGGACACAAATGTAGGAAAGGATTGTATCCCATTTTTGGGAATGTAACCCTAATTTAAGACTCCATAATTGATTCAATACTCTAGTTCTTGGTCTGAATACTTGTGAACTTATGCTAGTGTTCCTCCTTAGTGCTAGTATCCTTTTGACATTTAGTTCTCTAGTGTATTATTGTCCCCTACTCAATTCGACAAAATGTTTTCGTTGCCAATTTTTTGGAAACCTTTATATAAAAAATATTCTCCTTAGTTTGGTGATCCATCCCATGTTCTCACTTTGTTGTCAAAAGTTATTATCCCTTATGGGTAATGAAATCCTTCTATCTTGGTAAGTATTTCATTTATTGAAATAATATATCTGCATTCTAGTTTTGTTGAAGGCTTGTTCCTCTTATGGTTTTCTTTTCATGTAGGGGTCTAAATCCTATGTTGATGTATCCTATTAAATAATTTTAACCCTCTTGGGACTTGGCTTATGCATTTAATTTTTTTAAAAAATTAGTCATTTCACTTGGTCGAGATAGTGGAATCTTCTAGTTAATATATGATAGTAAAAGTTTCCCTTGCTATTAAGAGTGTTTGTAAGTGGGTTAAATAATATTTGGGGTTGATACTACCCTTATCCCATCCTTGTGTTTTTTTTTGCAAGAGGTAATGATCAATGGTTTATACATGTTCATAATTTGGAGGTGTCATTTCCCCCTCTAGAAGGTGCATTATGGTGAATTCATCCATTGATTGGTTTGTCTTTCGATAGTGCCACCTTTATTGTCACAATTTTTTGATATTGTCATGTTGTTAAGATTCTGTTGTGACATTTGGTTGTCATATTTTCTTTTTATGTTGTTCTATAAAAAATAAATTAGTTAGTTAATGTCTTAGACCTATGGCTTTTTGCATTACACATACACACTTCTTTGGGATTAAGAAACACAAGTTATTTCATTAAGAACTTTGAATTGTATATGTTTTTTTAATCTCTCAAAGAAATGGTTTCACAAATACATGAAAATAGAAAAGAAAAAGAAGAGAAAATTTTCTATAAAAGTTATATTTTATCGGTAAAAGGCCAAGGCCTAATTAATTATATTATTTATATAGAAAAATTACAAAATTACCAAAATTATAGTACTGGTATGCATGACTTTTTAGATTTTTCTATATATTTGCAACATCATGGATGATTATTTTTATTGGTAGCTATATGGATGATTATATATATTTACAGCTATAATCTTAATATTGCATATTGTTTACAATGCAAAATTGTAGCATATACTATTTTTGTTTCATTCTATCATATCTTCTATATCTTTATTTTCATACTGAATATTTACATTCAAATCCAGCATATTGTCACCTTGTCCTTTAGCCTAATCTTCTTCATGTATCCGTGGTAGATTGATGTGAGGCATTGCAATTGAATTTCCTCCATGATGAACTTGATGGCCAAGAATGTATGAGAGGGAAAAATATTTATCTTTTATCATATCAATCATTTGTTGCCCCAATTCTCTAGAATGCATTGGTAACATTCTAAACAATAGCCATGGGTCATCATCACGTAACCCTCTTTTCACTACTCCATAGATGGATACAAATCCTTTCCTTTCCTTGACATAATTTCTTTGAAAAATCCCTGCCACATGTGCTTCACCCAAATCTAGATTATACTTTTGAACTACCTTTAGGAGGTCATTTTCCCCCATTGTTTCTGCTAATACTGATTCTTTATACACATTTTTGAGTGCAACAAAAGATTGAAGGAAATCCATGGCATTTGACAAGAATATTGATAGAAAATTAGATGGAAACAAGAGCCTAGGTGAGTCTGAACGAATTATTTCTTCACCAATCACAGTTTTAATGCAATCTACTAGACTAGGATAGTCAGTGCGAAATACTTGTGATAATTCTTCATTTGTTATCTCTTCTGAGAATGACAATTCATTCCCTTTTACCTCTACTAGAATTCTGATTTTTTTTGTGTTATACTCCCAGGCTATTTTATACACAAACAACAAGTTTCACTATTTAACACCCTCTCGTCAAAACAAGAGTACCTATAATGTGACTACAAGCTTTCCCCCAAACTGATTTTTATACACAAACTTAAAAAAACTACTATCCCAAGCCTATTTTTGTAAACCTTCTTGCACATCTACACAGTTTGTTTCACCTTCCACCATTTTAGCACATTAAACAGACTTTGCTAAGCCCGCAAGCAATTCTGCATAGAATAGACACACTAATCCAACTCTGCCCATACAGTATTAAAAGCCAACATTTGAACCGAGTCTTCAAACAAAGGCTACCAAGATTAAAATACTACTCCGGCAGGTATGAAAGCTAAAGTGCAGAATAGATACCCAATTAAAATAATACGCAAAGGAGATACAAAATTTACCACTTGATCCACTTCGACGCTTAACTTGTGCAAACACTTTTTGAATTCAGCCCCCTTCAAACAAAGCACAAAGAGCAATCTACTTAACTTAACCTATGTATTCGAAAGGAACTTCCAAAGAAATACCCAGGTGGGCACCAACCCACAGCTACTAAGCCATGCTTTTCTTCTAAAGGTTATCCTATAAAACCAATAAGTTATAATTCTTTTTTTTCTTTTGTTATTTGGCTTGTGAAAACGGTGGTTTTTAAGTTTTAGACATTTTAAATGAATATATGTTGCATTAAATAACTAATCGGAAAAAAAGATATCAAACTAAAATATAAATACATCATTAGTTTTCTCATGAATTGAATTTAATTTGTGAAAATTGTTATCATTTGAATATTAAAAAAGAAAAGAAAAAATATTTAACTAATTTTACCTAGTTTCTAGTATGTGACCTAAATAATGAATTAATCTATTATGAGTAGCTCTAAACAATCGTTCTAATTCTTATAACAAATAAAAACCTAATTATTTTTGCAAAGATTTAAGAATTTTTTGAGGGCATATTATTTTGAAAATTAGAAAGGGGAAGGCAATGAGTTTGGCCAAGTGATTAACTATTTGCGAATACAAAATTTAACCCAAACATTAAATAAAGTTAATTATTAATAGAATTAAAACAATAACAATTAAATTGAAGTTCAAAAAATAAAAATTCATATAAATTTGTAGATTAGAAAATAGAGTGTTTGAAAAGTGATTGTTCTAGTTTAAAATGTTATCCTACACAAAGATACATACAAATATATATGAAAATAATTTCTCAACTCCTCTATATTCAATTGTGTCACCTATTTCACACTAGGAGGCTTTTAATAAATATTAATATCTACAACCATCAAAAAATATAAAGGACCTATAGAATAAAGTACACCGAAAAATTTTGACACAAAAAATTTAGTTAGTGGGTTAGCATTTTCATTTTAGATTCACTCGAATTTATGCAATGAACTTCAAATAAGTAAAAAAAAAATCGAAAATATAAATTAAGAAAACCTAATAAATTTTGTCTTATGTGTACTAGTCTAAATTCAAACCTCGAGACCAAGCTTGATTTAACAACTTTCTCCTTAGGAATGTGTATGCAAATTAGAAGCATAACACAATATTTGATTAATAATTGATTTTCATAAAGACTTGAATGCACTATAAAATGATGAGATGATAAGGACATTTATAGAATTATTTAAGCAAAATTAAATAGAAGATGAGAATAAGATTGAAGACGTAAGTTAGCTTGATTGGTTGTGAATTCAACTTGATAGAAATTATAAATTGTGGATTTCAAACTCTTGGGAGGATAATAAAGAAATAATTAATTTAATAAATCTATAAATGATATGATGACTATTCTCTTTGAAGATCTAGTTAAAAAGTGAGAAAAATAAGCTTCTAATTTTGAGATGGAATTATCTCGAGAGAAGATAATAATTAAATTACTAATTTATTTAACATATTTTGTTGAGTAGGAAAAATGATCCTAGATCGCATTAAGATAAATAATATTATCTCCTGTTCACTTGACTCAACATTAAACATAAATTGAATAGGGTTTTCTATAAGCTTGTTGCCATTTAGGAGAACTAACCTCCTAGGATTTATATTGTTTTGTGTTTTGAGGATGATAAATTTGATGTGTGTTTTAATAACCCTATTTGACATGTAACCCTAGATATGAAAATATAATTTAGGAGATAGACGAAAATGAAAAGTTATAGAATTGGCCTAGATCTGAAAAATGAAAAAAGTGAAGAACTTGTGACTAAATTTTGGGCTTGATCTAGAAGGGAAAGGGTGTAGTGAATGTTAGAGTGAATAATTTATCCATTCACTATACTTAAGTTTACATAGGTTGATGATGTTAGACAAAATATTTTCTAACTGAATGTGCAACCTTTTAGACCTATAGAGGTTACCAAGTTGTTTGGTAAACCTCTTTTACATATGTTTTGAGGTTGGAATACTTTCCATATCACCTCAAAAGTCACTCAACACTTGGCATTAAGATTGATGACTTTGTCAAATAGGTTGTTGGTTAGCACATTCCTACTCATTTGTGTCCCATCATGGGGCACTTGACAATCCACATGATAGGTGGATTGCTGCTTCTTTTCCTATATATGAAAGGCTTCCTCATTTATACATTTGGGTCAACTAAATACCATATTTTGCATTGTTTGTTTATGCTTATTTTTTATCTCTATGATCTCCTAATTCTAATATGGCATCAGAGCATAGGAGGAGGTAGTTGTTGGTTGTGAGGTGATGTAATTTGATTATATTTGGTTATTTTCATTTTTGTGTTCCACCATTAATAATTTGTACGAAAATCAAAATGGTCGCTCCACACAATTTTGAGGCATTCATGTTCTTGTGTGTGGTGTCAACTTGCACAATAGCTATTAGATATCTTTCCATGAAATCCCCTCTCAATTTTCAAGGCTGATCAATTTTTATGCTAGATTTGGGGCCAATTTTGATCTGTGGCATCATTTGATCATGGGTTTTTCTTTGGCGGCTCTCTTTGGCAAGGGCTTATCTACTACATTCTAACCCGACCCCACCCCTGAGCATTCAAAATTTTTGTTTATGTGAGGTGTGGCCTCTTAGCTGCAATGACCTCACTCTAGGCAACCTGCATGTGTGGAAGTTTGTTTTGCAAGTTAAAGACAAAGCACATGGTTCCATAGTCATGTGGGGCAATTGGAGTAGTTGTGAAGACTGCAGTCTCCACATAAAGATCAAAGATGATTTGTACTTGTGATGATGGTGGGAAGGATCACAGGCATAGACCTACCTCAGTCCATAGCTCATAGGAAACCCACATCATTCGACCCTTATGGTTCACATCTCTCTTTCCCATCATAGAAGCTTCTACACCAACGACAAGTGTGAAAGTGGCGAGGCAGTGCTAATTTGGTAAATGTGTGGTGTATGTGAAGTACAAGGTCACAACTCTATGGAGGTGTATCGAGTGAAGGCATGATCAATCTTAAAGTTTGTGGTACCTTTATTTCAGGTAAAATTCAAAAAAATTAGTGACCTTCACACCTCTATTGATAGGATTTTCACAAATAAAGTTTGGTTTCAATTGTGCCCTCCTCCAAGGTCCATTAATGATGTTGCTTGCAGTGTACATTGGAAATTCTCTTGGGCCGATCAGTGAGAACACTTCACATGCATATCCCTTGAGATGGCCTTTTTTGGCATGGAGATAGCTATTGTAAAGTTTCTCAAGGATTTTTTTATGCACCCAACACTCCCACGTCAACCTCTATGCTCCAAACCCTCTAACATTTGGCTTAATAACCTAGTTAATATCTTTGTCAATCTATCAAACTCATAGTAGGTGTCAAATTCTTTTGCAACAAACATTCAAAAGACTCAATTCATCATATTTAAGTCTTTATGAAGGGCCAAGATGAGGTACACATATGTGTTGCTTAAGTCTTTATGTTACATTAAGAATTTTAAATTAACAATTGTGCCTATTTTTACTAATTCCTAGTACTTAATCATAGAAGTTAGTCAAAAATCATCTCCATATAATAATTTCTAGCTAAAAACTTGTAATGGAGGGGACACATTATCATTTTTTCAAAAATTTCAAGAGGTTTTTTTTTTAAATTTTGATACAACTTGTAAACGAGAGGGGGGTCTTCTTTTGAATAATGGGGGATTTCATTTTGAGTTTTTGTCATATTTCAAGGTTTCAAAGGCATACACAATATGTGTCTTCATAATCTACCTCATGAAATAAAATTTTAAGAACTCAAAATAGTAAATATGTTTATAAATCCACTCATATAAAGTGCCACAAAAAATAATTTCTCCCTTAGGGAGGGAATTTTGAAATTTTGTACTTACATTGAATTATAAAGTTTAATGTGGAGTTGTGTAGAGCCTTGATTTGACATTATAGTTATGTATCCTCATGATTCTTGTCTCATTCATGTATTCCTCGATGCACAACCTTTCTAACATTGTTGTACATCTTTTGGACCTAAATCTGGGTCTAAATTCCTTACACACTCTTGTGTTTGATTTCAATTGGTTTTCTTATATCTCTTAGCATTAAGAGGGGATTATGAAAATGTTATCCTAATGCTTCTTTCAATGAAATAGTGGAGGAATCTTCTTTTTGGGGGGTCACATAGACCTTCTATCTTTATATTTTATATTGTAGATTATTTTAGGGATCATATTTTGTGAGATTCTAGTACTCCTAATCATAGTAATATCTATATTTTCAAATTCACTGAGATTTGTTTCCTTTCTGCATTCTTGGTTGAGTAGTTTTCATATGTTCACTCATGTAGTGTTTTGTATCTCTTATCTTGATCTAAATTTCTTGGAGGTTCATGAATTCCAACAAACACCAACTCATCTTCGGCAGAGTTTACCACTTCATCATGCCTTAGGAGATCTTAATGATGATGTTCCTATAATCAAGGGCAATCTTTTCAGAAAGTATTAAATAATTCTCTTCCACTTTTCTGGAGAGGATTTTTTTTCCCACTAGGTTTTCTCATTTTTCTCCATTTGTGAGAGAATGCATTGTACATGGGTACCTAGCATGGCCTTGTAGCTAAGACCCATTTCTATCTATGGCACTTTTGTGATCTCCCCAAGTATCACTTAAGGGGGGTGTTAGAGTGAATCATTTATCTATTCACTATACTTAAGGGAGCTTAGGTTGACTAGGCTAGACAACAACTTTTCTAATAGAATATGCAACCTTTTAGACCTCTAGAGGTTACAAAGTTGTTTGTAAATCTAATGTACATACCTTTTGATGTTTGAAGACTTTCCATATCACCTCAAAGGTCACTCAATGCTTGGCATCAAGGTTTATGACTTGGTCAAATAGGTTGTTGATTTACACATTCCTAGTTATCCATAAGTTGAAACCTATGGGAAACTTGTCTACTTATTTGTGCCACTTCATGGGGCACTTTTAAATCTATATGATAGATAGATTACCTCTTCATTTCCTATACATGCAAGGCTTCCTCATTTCTAGATTGAAAAAACTAAATATAATATTTGACATTTTTCACATGTTCTTGTTTTTTATCTTCATGATTTCCTAATTCTAATAGTGCACCCTAGGCTAGATTGCTTCTTTTCTAGATATATAAATACTAGATTGTAGGTTGTAGTCTACACTATATTTTCTCAAATTGTCACTTGTTGAAATATTTGTATCTAACTTGCACATATACAAATAAGGGATATGATTGTGTTGTATAGGAGCTTACCTAAGTCAAACCCCATCTTTTTATTTATACCTCCATGTACAACGATTAATGATGATCAAGAGGTCATGCCCTAGGCTAGGTAGAGGACAAAACAACAATAATTGATTGAAATTGATAAATAGAAAATGATAGTGTTTCCTTTATTTTAAAACCCTTAAAGAAGATATTTGAAATACAAGTTGATCTATGGATGCCTTTATTTCTTAATATACCTACAAAAGGTTATCTCACATACACAATAGATTGTTGAAGCTAGCATATAGAAGATAATTCAATAAATCTTCATTATTTGGCACGATTGATCATAATAGCTCCTTGCAATTAAATTTCTTCACTCTTCTTGATGTCTTGCAAACTTGAACTTGATTGATGATAATGTTGTAATAATATTGTTGATTCTAACCTTAAATTCCCTTGACTGATTTCAGGATCTATAGTTTTCTCTCTAAAATTTGCTAGCTCTCCTTTAGGATTTAAAATTATAATATGACTAGCATTTATATGTAACTATTTAAATTTCCTAAAATTTAAATACCAATATTTGACAACTAAAATTGGAAATTCAAATAATAAAATATTGACATTGACATATTGAAATTTTGAGCCAAAAGTGTTGGTCTAGGGTACATGGCACCCTAGAATAGATTTATTCTTTTTAGGGATCAAAAGTGTCGGGGAAAATATATTAAACACATAATTTTATTTCCCATTTTTTATTTTCCAAAGATGCGTATAAAATAGGAAATTAATGCATGATTAGGTCCAAGCACATAAGGGGGAGGAAAACCTAGTGTGAATTTCCCAAGGTGACAATTTTTGATGCTCCATTTAACCCCCACTTTAGTGAGAGTATGAACTTGTGCTCAAACTAATACTAAATTAAGAATATGTCAAGAGGGGTTCAATTATCAAAATATTGATTCGATAGTATGGTATTAAATCTAGGAGATGTCTTAGCCCCTAGGATTCAAGATCCTATGACAAAAAAACATGAGGAAACATGAACACACATGTGAATTGAAATGTAACATGGAAAACACAAATTATACACAATGAAGAAATAAAACAAACATAACATGAAGTAACAAAGTACAAAGTAGACACAATGAAAACACATAACAATCATAAAATGTACAATAATCAAAAATAAAAAACACAAGGTTAGCACCAAAAGGATTTGAGTCGAGTCAAAAAATAGGCCTCAGTATTTATTTAATAAAATTTAACTCTCATAAGTATGTAAAATCACTCATGAAACACATGACTCCACTAGAAATAAATGTTAGTTATCCTAGGTGACCATGTAAAAATTATCAAGTTCATCAATTAGCAAGCTTTGTTATGCCACATCCATGGACTATTTTTCTAATCATGCTTTAGGGAGTTCATAAAGGTTTAATATCACAAGGGATGAATCAATTCTTAATGTCACAAGGGACAAATTTGTAACCACTCAGGGAGCGTTATAAACACCACCACCACCAAAGGGGTATGTCATTATGTCAAATCTTACAAGACGTCTATGAAATTGATAGGGGTAATATTCCCCACCCTTAAAATATAGACATAATTTCTATTTTGGTATTTTAAGGAAAACAAGGGGAAGAAGGGATCCTTGAAAATAATACAAACCACCCAAACTAGTTATCCTTTTGCCCTAAGTGTAAAGGAAAATAAAACCGTGTAGGAGACTATCATGTTGCTACAGTAGATAAATATGGTCACACTTAATAGTGTACCACCATGAATGTCAATGAGAAAACACATGAATCTACTAATGCCACATAGTGAGGAGCAACACCATAGAATAAAGATCATTATTGTTTGGAGAGAATAAATGCATAACCACATGGAAGAGAACCGTAATCACTATGTTTTATTTTATTAATCAAGGATTGAAATTTACTTGTGGAATGACCATTTGCTTGATGATATGGACTAAAAAATATTGCTATAAAATTTATTTCATGTTAAAGGAGGAAGAGTAATAAATCAAGCTTTGAGAAGACTCGTCAAAAAATACTCTTGCTTTGATAAAGGTCTAGGGGACAATTTCTCCTCTTGTAAAGAAAATCTTGCTCACTTACCAAAAGAAGTCATAAATATAATATATGTTGGAGAATGAGATCAAGATGAGGATGAAGGTTGGAAACCTAAACCCTTTTTAGAAAGTTATGTTGTATATTTTACCTAATCCTTAATTCGTTGTATTATATTTTTATTATATCCACTTTTTGAAACTATTTTAAATCCAAGCCTATATCACTCTTCCAACTTTGATGGAGAAATCAAGTATCTAAATGATCATGATAAGAAATGATACTTTCACAAGAATTCAAATAATTATTTAAGTTTCTTAAAGTTATGCATCACCAACACATGAGAGACAAAATCTAATGAGGCCCCATAACCTTAAATGGGTGATGTTTGTGGATTAGTTGATGTAGAACTAGATTGAACAAATTAAATACAAAAGTCCTTAGCTTTAGATTGTGGTATTTTTTACTCTCCAATAAAGGATGATGTAAAATCTAGTGAACCTAGAACATCATGAGAAACATATGTTTTAATGTGAAGCAATATCATGATCATCATTTGTATTGAACTCTTTAGATATTGATGGTGAGATTTTAGACTCCCCATTGAAACGAGGTGTTAAATATAATGATCCCAAATAATCATCCTAGAATTTAATTGTGGGTAAAATATAGTCATACTTGTGTTCAAAATCTATGGGTTCCACTTTTGAAGATGGAATAGAATTACTAAGAGATTTGAAAGTGTTATATTCAGCTTTTACTTGTGAATTATAACATTATTCATCTACTTTTACTATGTATATATTGTTATTGTACTCAAACTTCATCTCATGGTGAAGAGTAGATGGGACTCCTTTCATGGCATTAATCAACGGTCTACATAGGAAAATATTGTATGAAAGAGGTCATTGCATGATATGTATAGGGGTAGGAAAAATCATGGGTCCTACCTTAATGGGTTGTGTGATCATCCCCAATGGCTGCTTACTAACATTATCAAAGCCATGAATAGAAAGATCATTAGGTTGTATAAGAATCTTATAAAAACATTAAGACTTGATCTATTATATATAAGAGTATGTTTAAACCTAGTTTTATTAATGAAAATAATTATTATTAAATTTTCATGTTTTTCTTTGGCCTTAAGCAAGAGTAATTTATGTTGAGGGAATGTAATATCCAATTTTGTTGCCTATATACACTCAAATAAGGCTGCTACATCATTTAGTTTGATAGAGGGTAAGCTATCAATTAGAGGGTGAGATATCAATATTCTACAATGACTCTTGAAGCATCTCATGGTATGTAGGTGATGTTTGAATCAAGTCCCAAAGAGATATGTTGGCTGGAGTATTATGAAGTTGTTCAACAAGATCATATTCATTGCCACTACACTAAGGAAGGATATGTGGGATGGGAGATATGGTTGATGTAATTGAATTGATTTTGGTTTTTTTCTTGGTTGCTTATTATTTGTAGTGTTATATGTGTGAGAAACTATATGCTAATGTGATTGCTTCAACACATCTTGTTGCAAATGATTACTAGTGAGTTGTTTTGTAAAATTTAGGATATGCCCATGAGGTTTAGGAGGTCCTATAATAAATGGTAGCTTAGGAGGTCCAATCATTAAAGTCCGGTTTGAGGAGGTCCAATAATCAATGTTGGTATATAATTTTAGTTTGTTCACATTCTTCTGCTAATGGAGAAATAAATGTCCATTTTCAACCTTCATCTATGTCATCATCTTACTTTCATTTAAAGAATGAAATATATAAATTATTACATCCTCTCACGCAATTATATCTTCCCAAGTAGGAGAGATATAGAGAGAGGAACAAATATGATTCTCATGATTCTAAATGATTGGATCATCTTGCACCAAGGTACTCTCACAAGTACGAGAGATACTGGGATAATAACAAGCATTCAATTGTCATGACTGCCAATGATTGGATGCTCTAGCACAAAAATACCCTCCAAAGAAAAAGAGATATTGGGAGAGGGATCAATGAAAAATATAAAAGAGGATAGAGAAACTCATTTTAACATTCTTGTAATAAAAAAATTGAATTGTCTAACAAGATTTGACAATAGAATATGAATTATGACAGCATAATATTTTGCAATGAAAACATTATGCTATGTACTATTGATCTAACTAGTTTTGCACAAAAAAATAGATAGTTTAGTAGAAAAAAATTTAAAATAGGAACTAGATCTCAACAAAGAACACTAACTGAACACAAGGAAATAGGGGTGGTCCACCTTTTCGGAGATGGAACACTAAAGAGAGAGGGGGGGTCCTCTTCCTATTTCACTCTTAGTTCATTGAAGGAAACCCTAGAGATATCAACCTAATTATTGAATTAGGAAAGCGATGGTTACAAGGTCTTGTTGGGTGTGATTAAACAAAAGGGTTCACCACTAAGAAAATATTAGAAAGAATGAAATGCAAATGATATGCAAATATAGCTACGTAACCTAGGAAATAAAACTGAAAATCAAAATAATAAATTGAGAATGAACATAAGGGCACTTGGAAAACTGGAGATACCTGAAACAAGGTTTGCAATCCCAAAATTATGACTTTTAATGAACACTGGGACTCATATGCTAGGTTGGTTAATTTAGTCCTAGTTTAAGGATTTGAGTAGAATCTTGAATCTACAACTAGTAAAAAAGGATCTACAAAAGATGACTAAAAAGTGGTATACTGGAACTCATACACCCAAGTTGGTGATTTAATCCCATTATCAAGGTTTGGCTGAAACTTTGGTATCCTCTAATAATCATCTATAGCTTCTCTCCCTTCCGATCTCCAAGTTTGAAACTTTGAATTCTAGCCTATAGGTGACTTTCCATGAAGATGACAACTTTTTTCAATCTTGCAACTTAGTCTTCAAATGATCTTCAAGCTCTAAACACCTAGATCTGCAATCACACATGTAGAGAGAGAAAAAATGTTGATTTGTTAGTGGATAGGGGTTTTCCTTGGTCAAACCCCATTTTGGTAATCAAACCTTGAAATGGAATAGAAATAGAATGAAGGAATGATGAATGAACAATATGCAATGTTGCAACTCACCAAACCCTTGAGGTAAATACTATAATTTTATGTGAAATGGCTAGCATGATAGTATATCTTGACACTTGATTGAATGCTATGGATTTTGACTTGAATAATTGTTTGAATCATGAAAACATGCATCATAAATGTTAGCTCAAAGAACACACATGATGCATGATGACTTTTACATGATGCTTCAATCTTAAATATAGCTCCAAAATGCTTGATAATCAGCTCTTGAATGCCTTTTCATTATCTTGAAAACTCTTGATCTCATAAAATTTCTATATTCTTCAATAATTAAAACTCCTAGGAGAAAATATGTGAAATAACCTTGTATTTATACTTGTTTATGCCAAATTTCCCAAAATTATAACACTACAAGCCAACATCAGACCTAGGGGAGTAAAATCCCACCAAGAAGTGAATTGAAAATAGGTCCAGGCTAAAGGACTCATACACTAGTTGAGATGTATGAGTCCTAGTAGCCTAGGCTTGGGACACAAATTTTAAGAAATGTTAAGTTTTATGCCATATTTAGGATCAGGCCCCGAGAATTAGGTGGGACCCATATGCCCAAGGTAGTGTATGAGTCCCAAATCACTAAATCTTGAACAAAACACAAAATCATGAAATTATGATTGGTCATTAGATAAGTGTTAGGAACATCCTTATAAAGATGCATTAAATAAGGCTTATGGATGTAAAATAAGACTAAATAAGGCATAAAGAAGCCCAATTTTAGCAAGGAGGGCTCAAAAAGGTGTGAAAATGTAAAGTGATACATTTTTCTACACTAGATCTAGCCCCCACTTTAGTGAGAGGATGAACTTGCTTCAAACTCTCACTAAAGTAGACAAACTCGCATCAAGAGGGGTCTAATTATACCAATACTAGTGAAATAGGATGACAAGGATCAAGAGGGATGATCAAGCCCCTAGGTTGAGATACTATTGAGAAAAAACATAGGCACAAAAGAACAAGCATGTGAATGATGTATGAAGAAACAATTGTTGAAATACACAAGACAATTGAGGGGGGGGGGGGAGGTGAATAAATTATATCTAATCACATTCACTTTAATCTATTATTAAGTATAAACATGAAATGAAAATAACATAAAGCAAATACCAGAGACACCAGATTTACATGGAAAACCCAATGAGGGAAAAACCATGGTGAGGATTAACTCGCAATATAATAGTAATTGCAAAACCACATACAAAGGCTGACTGCCCAAGGTAGGAGGCTCACTACCTACTGACACAAAACAAACAAAGAATAATGTTACATAGAGAACATTATCCCAATGCAACAAAAAATACACCACAACAACTTCCACACTCATAACCTTGATCAAAGAATTGCAGACACCATCAACTCACAACTTTCAAGAGTCTAACACATTCAATTTCACAATTCCTCAGATCACTTTCACACAATATTTTGAATTTATCTTTCTTCTCACACTTGTGACTTTAAAAAACTTAACATATTTCCTTGTATTTATACCACCTTCAATCTTAGAAATATTCTCCAAGGTCGGCTACACATTCTTTATTTTATAAATTCAAATTAGGTTGGTGAATCAGCATTATCACAGTGGATAAGAATGAGAGGGGACCAAATCAATACTTAACCAGGACTAAAAATAATATCTTGGATCAATCACACACTTCCTGAATTGATACTTATCTTTCGTATAATGTGTAAACACCAGGTCAACCAAACCTAATGAAAGCACAAATGAACATTGAATTACATGCCTCTATAACAAGAATATAACATGTGGACCACATAACATGCTTCACCATAATGGAAAATGTCTTAGATACCTTTAGATTCATCTGCAAGACCTGAAACAAACCAGCAGAGGATTGTAGAGTAGAAACATTTCTCCTAGTCCTCAGACAAACAAGTCTGCCATACCAACTCAAAAACCAATGAACACAAATTTCAATCTCCATCAAACTAGAAGTTATAATTTAATATATATCACCCAAGGATTCCCATAAAAAATACTATAGATCCGAAAAAGTATAGGATCAACATAGAAGAAATGCCTAGCACATTCTAAACACACACACAACTATGTCTTCACTATTTATTAATTTTCTCAAAATAACTTGGTAACTCATCATATCAGCACACCTACAACACCATAAAGATAGCTCCATGTACTCACAACATCACTATATTATTTCAACTATACATGCACCATATGAAATCACTTGAATCCTTTCACTGTAACAACCTGAACCATGTTGACATCAATGAAAAAATTAATGACAGCACCACCATACTCATTCATACTTGCAAAAATATTCCCCTTTGTCATTGATGGGAACACATGATGTGAAAAAAAATGAAAGACAACATACACACTCTTCTGCATTTTTTCAGATTAGATAGCCTACAAAAAATTCTTGCACTCTCTTCTCCTTACATGATTCTCTCTCCCTTTCAACTTTGTAAGATATAGATAGAATTTTTCACATGACTCTCTCTCCCCCTTTGACATCAATGGCAAATAAATTTTTTTACATGATTCTTCAGCCATATAAAATTTTTATCATTCCCCCTTATAAGTGCACCCATGAAAACACACATCATACAACAACAATGATACTCTCTAATCCCCTTGAGGATTAGACCCCAATCATCAGTTCACATAGATAGTGAACATGTAGATCCATTGGACTAATGGATCTCTATGTGCACCTAGTTCAAAGGAGGAGCAGTAATCCCCAACTTCTCCTAGAGATACTCAAAAGTATCCTTAGGAAGAGCCTTAGTAAATATATATGAAATATAATCTTTTATAGGCACATATTCAAGCCAGACTTCATTCTCCAATACCTTCTCTCTTAAGAAATGATATTTGGTAGATATATGCTTTTTCCTTGAATGCATTACTAGATTCTTCAAAATGTTTATTGCACTTGTATTATCACAAAAGATAGAGATAGGATCATCACACATCACACATATTTCTTTCAATGTTTACTTCATCCATAGTAGCTATGCACAATAAGATATTTCTGCAATATACTCAGCCTCAGCAGTGGATAAAGAAACTGAATCATGTTTCTTGTTTAGCCATGAAACCAACCTGCATCCAAGAAAGAATGCACCACCACTTGTACTCTTTCGGTCATCTACACAACCAACCCAATTTGCATCAGTGTAAGCATTTAAAGTGGAACAAGTATCCTTAGGATACCACAAGCCATAATTTGAATTCCCTTTTAGATATCTGAATATCCTTTTCATAGCTATAACATGTGTTTCTTTTTCTTCTTCTTGAAATATGGAAAACAAACATATTGCATGCATGATATCCAATCTAGTAGTAGTAAGATATAGTAGTTCACTAATCATAGATCTATACTTGCTCTGATAAAATTTAGGAGATTCATCATCCTTAATTAGTTTGCATTCGGTCACCATAGGAGTACAAACCGGTTTGGAGTCATCCATTCCAAACTTTTCTTTAGCATACTTTTATTGTGAAATGAATATTCCCTTATCAGTTTGATTCACTTGAAGTCCAAGGAAGAAATTCAACTCACCAATTATGGAGATTTCAAACTCTTTTTGCATCTCCTTTACAAGTTTATTGCACATACCCTCATTTCCTGCAAGGATAATATCATCAACATACACTACTACTATCAATATTTTTTTTCCTTTGATCTTGAAATAAATATTACTATCTGTGGAGCCTTTGCAAAACCTTTGATGAGTCAAATACCTATCCAACCTCCCATACCATGCCCTGGGAGCCTATTTCAGTCCATATAGTGCCTTTTCAACTTAGAGACCATATCATATCTTGTTGATCTAATAACTAAAATCTCTTTGGTTATTCCATGTAGACCTCTTCTTCCAATTCTCCATTCAGAAATGCAAACTTAACATCCATTTGGTATACCTTGAAAGCTTTTGAGCAAAAAATAAAAATAATATCTAAATGGCCTCCATTCTTGGCACTAGAGCGAATTTCTCCTTAGAGTCTATTCCTTCAATCTATGAATAAACTTTTCACACAATCCTTTCTTTGATTCTTACTACTTCACCATATTCATTTAGCTTATTCCTGAATACCCATTTTGTACCAATTACATTCTTATTTACCCGTCTAGGAACCAATTCCCATGTCTAATTTTTCTCTATCTATTTTAATTCCTCTTTCATTGCTCTAACCCAATATTCATCTTTGCATGCTTCACACACTATTTTATGTTCTGTTTTCGAAAGTAGACACAAATTTACCTCAGCTACTACCACTTTTCTTCTCATTGCTACACCTTTACCTTTGTCTCCAATTATATATTCTTCCAGATGATTTTTCTATACATATTTTGGAGTCTTAGGATTAGGCTCCAAAGTCTCTTCTTCTTGATTTTTTTCTTCTTCTTTCTTATCCTTCTCTTGCTCTTGTCCACAAACAAGTTCATCTTGTTAATTTTCACTTATTTCAACTGGACAATGCATATTTTCAGCAACTTAAACATTTTCTCTTTCGACAATCTTTCTTAGTCTTTTATTGTAGCATCTATATGCTTTTCTTTTGGTTTCATATTGGAGAAAAATACCTTCCTCACATATTTCATCAAACTTTCCTAGATTCTCATCACCTCTTTTGGTATAGGATCTACTTCCAAACACCTTAAAGTACTTAACAGTAGGAATTTTAACATACCACAATTCATAAGGAGTCTTTGTACTGTTCCCTTTGATCTGAACTCTATTAAGAATATAGAAAAAATTATGAATGCTTCTCTCCAGCATACCTTAGGAAACTTTTCCTCACTCATCATGTAGTCCTTTCTACTTCTTGAATTATCTAGTTCTTCCTCTCAACAACTCCATTATGCTGAGGAGTTTTAGGAGAAAAAAGATGCCTCTTGATACCACGCTTTTCACAAAACATATTAAACTTATTGGAGTTAAATTCTCCACCTCTATTAGGCCTTAAACATTTGATTTACATATTCACTTAATTCTATACTATAGCCTTGAACACTTTGGATCTATCTAGAGTTTGAGCTTTCTCCCTAAGAAAAGTAACCCATGTCATTCTAGAGTAATCATTAATGAAAAGCATAAAATACTTGTCCCCATTAAGAATTATTGTTCTTGTAGGACCACAAAGGTCTATATGAATCAATGTCAATATTCTAGTAGATGGTTGTTCTTTTCCTTTAAAGATGCAACTAGTTTTTTTTTTTCCAATTGACAAATTCTACAAACAACATAGGTAGGCTTTATGATTTTAGGAAGATCCCTAACAACTTCTCTTGAACTAATCCTGATTAGGTTGTCAAATTTTACATGTCCCATCCTTTGGTGCCATAGCCAGCTTTCATTAATTTGAGACACAAAACACTGACCATCAGCACCCTTAAGCTAATAAATTTCTCCATATGTTCTTCTTGGAGCTACCATAGCTCCAAAATATTTTTTTATCTCACAAGTATTATCCTGAAACACAAGCTTAAATCCTTTGCTACACATTTTCCCAGCACTCAAGAGGTTATGCCTTAAGCCCTTAACATAATAGACATCATCAGTATTGTGTTTTTCATCAAAGATAATTGTTCCTTTTCCAACAATCTTTGCACCAGAATCATCTCCAAACATGACTATTCCTCCATCATACTTTTCAAGTTTAGTAAACTTACTTTTCTCTTTGATCATGTGATTTGAGTAGCCACTTTCAATTACTCAATAGTCTTTGTCTTGTCTAGCATGAAAGGAAAAAACCAGAGTGCTTTCCATATTTTCCTTCTTGTTCTCTAGAACACATTCCTTTCCACATCTTCCATGGTTAGTAGACACTGATTTACTCTCTAAGGCTAGAAACATGCATTCATATTTATCACCCTCAATAACAGATTCATCATCAAAAATTCCAACATCTTCTTGAACATAATACAATTTCTGGAACTTTTTGTCTTTATTATCTTTTCTCTTCTTGTGTATGACTCTATTTGGACATCTTGAAGCATAGTGACCAATATTTCTACAATTGAAATAATTAAAAGGTAACATAACTTTGTACTTATCAGTACCTTTCTTCAACTTCTTTGTAAAATTAGCCTCCAACTCCTCTGAACCTTCAGTGCCCGAATCATATTCTAACTTTGTTGCTTTGAAGGCTATTTTTTTTTCTCCTTTTCTTTTCCAAACTTCCTCATTTCAAATGCATTAAAGGTGCCAAATAGTTGTTCTCTAGTGATTTTTTTTGGATCATACACTTCCTCAATGGCTAAAACCTTATCACTGTAACTCTTCGGTAGGGTCATCAGAATCTTCTTCATTACATTTCATCTGTCAAAGTACCTCCTTGATTTTTTACTTTATTTACTACAATATCAACCCTCTGTAAGTAGATTGCAATTTCCTCACCTTCTTCCATTTTCAAGTTCTCATATCTACGCTTAGCTATTAATTTCTTTGATAATTTGACTCTATCATTTCCTTCATAGATATCTTTCAACTTTTCCTAGACTTCATAAGTAGTACCCAATGAAATAACTTTTGTCAGCTCAGTCTTAGATAAATCACTACATATTGCATAATTTTCTCTTTCATTTTCTTCATAGAAAAAAATATCATCTAGAGAAGAAGGACCACTTGTTGGCTCAACATATTTTGTCTCAACAGCTTTCCAAGTCTTATAACCAAGAGAGATCAGGTAACCTCTCATTTGCACTTTCCAGACAATGTAGTCAGATCCATCAAACATAGGGATTGTCAATTTGCATGTCATCAAATCTACCTCAAGCAATTAAGCTCTTCCTCAAGGAACCAAAGCTTTGATACCAATTATTGAAATTCATAAGACAATTGAGGGGGGTGAATTAGTTGTATCTAATCACATTCACCACCGTTCTTAAACAATTCCACATTCAATTTAATCTGTTATTAAGTATATGCATGAAATGTAGATAATAGAAAGCAAATACAAGAGACACTAGATTTACATGGAAAACCTAATGAGGGAAAAATGACGATGAGGATTAACTCACAATATAATAGCAATTGCAGAACTAGATACAAAGGCTCACTGCCAAAGGGCTCACTACCCAAGATAGGACTCACTATCCAGATAAGACTCGTTGTCTAGATGGGAGGCTCACTGCCTATAGATACAAAATATAGAAATAAGAATGTTACAAAGAGAAAATTATCTCAATGCAACAAAAAATCCACGACAACAACTTCCACACATTCACAACCTTGATCAAATAATTGCAGACACCATCATCTCAAGGATTTCAGGAATCTAACACGTTGATGTTCTTGCTGCCTTATATCACTTTTTCACAATCTTTTACATCTATCTCTCTTCTCACACTTGTGGCTTACAAACCTTAACATCTTTCCTTGTATTTATACCACCTTCGATCTTAGAAATTTTCTCCAAGGTCAACTACACATTATTCATTTTACAAATTCAAATCAGGTCGGTGACTCAACATTCTTGCGGTGGATAAGAATGAGAGGAACAAATCAATACTTAAATAGAACCCAAAATGATATCTTGGATCAATCACATGCTTTCTTAATTGATACTTATCTTTCATATAATGTGTAAAAACTAGGTCGACCAAACCTAATGAAAACACAAATGAACATTGAAGTGCATGCAGCCACAACAAGAAGATAACATGTGGACCACATAACATGCTTCATCGTATAGTCAAACACATCTTAGATACCTTCAAATTCGTCCACAAGACCTAAAATAAACCAATAGAGGACTATAGAGCTAACAAATTTCTCTGAGTCTTCAAACAAACAACTCTGCTAGACCAGTTTAGAAATTCATGAACACAACTTTCACTCTCCATCAAACCAGAAGCTATAATATAGGATATATCACCCAAGGATTCCCATTAACAATACTAAATATCTGCATAAGTATAGGATAAACAAAGAAGAAATGAAGAGCACATTACTGAAGCGCATTCTGAACACACACACAACTTTGTCTTCACTATTTATTAATTTTCTCAGAAGCACTTGGTAACTCATCATATCAACACACCTAATACACCATAAAGATAGATCCATGTACTCACAAAATCTCTATAGTATCTCAACTATACATGCACCATCTGCAATCACTTGCATCCTTTCACTGCAACAACCTAAACTATGTTGACATCAATGACAACACCACCATACTCATTCATACTTGAAACAACAACAAGGCACAAACAAACAATTTGAAATAGATAAAGAAGATAGAAAAATAAAAACAAAAGGGGTGGATCAATCCTTGATCATTTCTCCAATGTGATGTGGATCAAATATAAGATGTTTTTCCAAAGAATTTAGAAGTGGAAAACAATGTCCACTATGCAAATAAAATGCATGCTCACAAAGGCTAGTGGAACCTCAGGTCATCCACTAGGTGAGACCCTAGAGACACATATGCATGTGGCTAGTATGCGCTCACATTGAAAAGAAAGTGGCTATGGGAAAGTCACCCCTATTTTTGACTCCCATATGCTAACCATACCAAAGCTATACCTCTTGATAAATTTGCTAAGGTGCCACACAACATGAACAACAAGATTTACGAGGCAAAAAAAATTTTATATGCTTGACACCCATGAACAAATAGGATGGCTCCACAAGAAAGAAAAGTGTGTTATGCAAGGTGGCCATATAAAAACTATTGTAAATGAAAAAGTAATGGAAGGTACATTCAAAGGAGTTTTTATTAGTTCATGTAAGGTCTTAAGTTAGGGAACATTGTGCCTAATGTCTCCAAGAGAGGACCAATCAAAGAATAGAAGATTCACAACTTAGGGGATGTAGTGTGTCACATCAAGCCACTAATAGGAATATAATATGCTAAGAGTGATCATACTATTGAATGAAATCACACCTAGTGCCACCCTAAAGCGAAATATTCATCACATGAGATATGAAGACTACACAATGAAACATGACTTAAAAAAATAATAATGCCAATGTATGGCCCCACTTTAAAGAAATTTCTAAACACTATGTTGTGAGCAATTACATTAAAGTAGAAGATGATAAATGCTAACACTAAAGGGGACATGAGAGCTTAGTTGGAAAGCCCTATGCCAAGTCATATGTTTCCAAATAAAGCTACATCATGGAAAAGGTTTTCCCCTAAAATGAAATCCCAAAATAACTTAAGGGATCCATCGATTGAGGGTTAGTATATCCTTGCTAAAATGTTATTAGAGAGCTCAAAACTATCATCGTTCCCTAAATACTCATGGAATAGGAAGAATGACACATAGAGAGTGAAAACAAATTTTTTTTTTTGGGTCAACATGGAAGAAGCCTAAATGTCTCAACACCTTGTGTCATCCCTAAAGGGAAAACATAGGAGAAATGAAAAAGATAAAGTGTTTACAACATAGAGAAGAATGTAGGTATATATAGAATAATGCAGAAAGAGAGAGATATATACATCAAACATAAAAGTATGGAGGATCACATTACACACATGCAATCACACACATAACATGAAAAAGAAAATAACGCAAAGGACTAATAAGGCACATGCAAGTCAACATATTAGGAGGTTGTCTAAATCCCAATATTGTTCATCATATATGGAAGGTGGGTAATTATCCAAAGAGAAAACAAGAAGTGTTGAACTAGGGTCATTACCAAGTTCAACACTCTTTCTAGGGGAATTATCATTTAAGTTGATAAAAGAGGAAAAGAATGTATTCAACTCATTATGAATTTCCTCATCAATTTTAGAAATCTCATCATTATTATCTAAGTTAATAATAATGGGAGGTCGAATTATAATGTCCAGAGAAGCATTTATCTCTTGTTGTGGTTGCAATATAGGATCATTCTTTTTTGGTGAAGATGGAGACTCCTCATGTATTGCTTCACTTAATTTTGGATGCTGATTTTCATCGTTGTTCTCTTTGTTTAACCTTCAAGAAATAGAATGATTTCTATGTCTACACTCTCTCGAATTTCTATTTCTTGTAGTATGATTTTCATGTTGTGTTTGTCTAGGAGCGAGTTTATCAACCATTGGTTACTTTTTCTCCCTAAGGGGGGGAATGGAAGAAACCATAGGAGGTTGTTCAACCACGTTCTCTTTAGCTTTGTAAAAAAAAATTGTATTAGGAGTGATGGTATTGTTTTGGTTTTCCCTTGGTCATTTGTAGGATATAGGCAAAGGATCTATCTTAGGTTTGTCTTGGTTATTTGGAAGGTTTTTTGGTTCAATCATAGTTTTTTCAAGGATACGAGGCTCAGTCATGGGTTGAGGAATGTTTGATGGGGAGTAATTTCTCTCAAGAGCACATTTTCTCTTTCTAAGACCTACTCTTTGGTCTTACTAGGGTATTATCCTCTATCCTACTCATAGGTTACTCCTAAGACCCCTATCTCCTTATAGAACTCTCCACCAATCTCAAACACTCACCTTTACTCTCACACCCCTACTAAGCACCTCTGGGCTCAAATTTGCCACAACATTCCCCAAGCCATTCTTGGGACTAGGAATAGGTCTTCCAGATATTCCTTGGGTGATCTTACTCCACTCTGATCCATCTTGTTGGATTATTTCTTCATTTTTCCACCGAATTCAAGTAAACCTTGTTTTTAGGCCTTGTAGCCTTTTTGGAAAATTAAGTCTCCTAAAACCAATGTTCTTGGAATAACTCCAAGACTTCCTTAAAAAACCCCCAAAATCTTTATGGATTCTCTCTATAGACCTTCTAGGCTCCAATATTTCCTAGGTTTTAGACCTGCATAGTGTCCATACATAGGTCTATCACCAAACCCCTATTTTCAAGGGTTTCTAGGTATGCGACACAATCTGGTTTCTATAACTTATTTGAGGGTTCTAATGGCCTCCTCTACACTTCTCCTTGCATAAAAATGTCCAAGACACATACCCCTACACCTCTACACCATTTATTGGCACAAACCAATCCGTTAAGCAAGCCCTCTTGCTGCTGTTATGTTCAAGCACCTAGCTAGAATGCCCCTACACTCACCTAGAGCTTGATGGATTTACTAGCTCTCCTACAAAAAAAGACTCCACATAACATATTTACACTATTTACAGGCTCCCCTACTTGATTCCAAGAGGCCATGGAAGTTTAGCCACGAGAATTCAAGTGGGGAGCATCGTTTACAAAACTGGCCTTGAATCGAGCAGTGAAACAGAAGAACACAAGAATCTACAAAACTATTAACCAGTTGTGCCAAACAACTAAACCAATGCCACAAAAATTAGTTACATGTCATAAATTAAAGCTTCAATGCATTAGTTCATTCCTCTCAATCCATTAATTGACTAGATCAAGGCTCTATTTTACAAACATAATCACAAACTTCTTCTTTCAAAGTCACAATCCATACTTCCAACTCATTCAACTATCAAGTTAGGGTTTTTTCTTAGCTTATATATCCTATTCCCACATGTTGGGACCCTTAGGTCAGGCTTAGAACAACATTAATGCTTCCTACTGTTTAGGAAAAATTGTCATGACAACTCTGCAGGATGTCCTAAGAATACACAAACTCAAGACTCCAAATAGACATGCCACACACACACACATCAAATCAACCTTGGGACTTTATCAAATATTCCTTATTACCTTGGTGGTTGACTAGAACCACCTACAAGCCAAAACTTGCTAAGACCTTTCAAAAGACCTTAAGGTGCTCCTGCACCATTCTCCCCCTCTACAACAAGGAAGTTAAGGAACTTGTGATGTTAAGAACTCCTCACTGATACCATGCTTCTTAAAGTCACTCTCTTCTATCCACGTAGCCTTTGACTCTGGTTGGTGTCTCCATTTCAGTAGGATCTCCATGTATGTCTTGTGCCTAGTCTTCTTCTTTACCCTTTAATCCAAAATCTTGTCCACTTGTGGTACGATCCGATCCTTTACCTTGAGTTCTTCCACATCCTTACTCACCTCGGCACTGTACTGCTCTTCATTCATCTCTGGTCCTTTATATTTCACCAAGTCTTTCAAATTGAAGATAGGAGAAATGGACAACTCCTTGGGTAGTTCCACCTTGTAGGCATTTTGACCATATTTAGCCAACACTTTGCATGGCCCTATCCTTTTCGTCTGTAGCTTACCTGGTATGCCCTTCTGTAGTCTAGCCTTGTTCAAGTATACCATTACCAAATCACCTATCTCAAATTGTAGATCTCTCCTCCCTTCATCTCTTTTAGCTTTCAAATTTTGATTAACCTTCATTAGTGTCTTCTTTACTTGCTCATGAACCTCTCTCATTTATTGAGAAAAATAATCAGCATGGTCACTGATTCCTTCATAACCCTTTAGGTCTCTTAGCTCAAATACACCTCATGGATGTAACCCATATATAATTTCAAATGGACTCTTACCAATAGTCTTATTTGTGCTATCATTATAGGCAAATTCTACCTATGGAATAACTTGTTCCCATCCTTGTCCATACTCTTTAGTTAGACACCTCAACAAGTTACCCAGTACCATGTTTATCACCTCTGTCTGTCCATCCATTTGAGGATGATATGTAAAACTATGAGACAAGTTGGTTCCTAGCCTCCTCCAAAGAGTCTTCCAAAAGTGTCCCATGAACTTCACATCTCTGTCCGCAACTATGCTCATTGGCAAGCCATGTATCCTTACTATCTCCTTGAAGAATATGTGGGAAACGTGACTAGCATCATGTGTTTTTTTCCATGGGATGAAATGACTCATCTTACTGAATCTATCCACTACCACAAACACACTATCCAAACCAGTTGTTGTCCTAGGTAGCCCTACTATGAAATCCATACTTATGCACTCCCATGGTCTATTTGGTATGGGCAATGGCTGGTACAGACCTTCATTTGTTGATGTTCCCTTTGCCTTCTGACACATTCCGCATTGCTCAACATACCTTCTTACATCTCTCTGCATTTTAGGCCACCAATAGAACGTCTCCACTAAGTCTAGGGTCTTGTTTAACCCAAAGTGTCCAATCAAACTACCATTGTGCTTTGCTTGGATGAGGTTCTCCCTCATGGAACCCCTTGGAACATATAGTTGTTTCCCTCTCAACAATAGACCATTATATAAAGTGTAGTGTGCATACTCATTATGAAAGTGATTTTCAAAATCAGTACACACTTTATAGATCTCTGAGAAATATGAATCTACTTCATAAAGATCCTTGAACCCTTCAACCCCTGTACTCTGCAGCTATATCTCCTGAATGGTAGGTGACCTTTGGCTAAGGGCATCTACAACTTTGTTATTGACCCCTTTCTTGTGCTTGATAGTAAAATTATATGATTGTAGAAACTCCATCCACTTTATATGCCTCAAACTGAGCTTCTCTTATGTGTTGATGTAGCTTAAGGCCTAGTTATCTGTGTATACCACAAATTCTTTAGGCAACAAATAGTGCCTCCACTTCTTAAGGGATTGTACTAAAGAATATAGCTCTAAGTCATAGGATGAATATCTAGACTTTGCTTCATTTAGCCTCTCACTAAAGAATTCCACTGGTCTACCTTCTTGGCTTAGGACTGCACCCACTGCTATGTTGCTTGCATCACATTCCACTATGAATAGTTTGTCAAAACTTGGTAAAACCAGTATTGGTTGGGTAGCTACTTCATTTTTCAATCTCTCGAGCCCCTCATTTGGTGTTGAGGACTGGTGCACAGGTTTCACTAAATCTCCTGATAAACTTCCTATAGAATTGAGCTAACCCATTGAATCTTCTGACTTTAGTCCCTATCTTGGGAGTAGGCCAATTGAGAATGGATTCAACCTTTCTCTTATCCATCTTCAAGTCCCCTTGAGATACTACAAATCCTAGGTAGACTAGCTCTTATTTCATGAACTCACTCTTCTCAAGATCTATGGTGAGCTTCTCCTCTTGAAGTTTCTTCAACACAAGTTCCAAGTGCTTCATATGTTCCTCTTTTGTTTTACTAAAGATGAGGATATCATCTAAGTAGACTACCACAAAGACTCCTATATAGTCCTTCAAGACCTCATTCATCACCCTCATAAAAGTGCTAGGTGCATTTGTAAGCCCAAATGGCATTACAAACCACTCATATAACCCCTCTGTGGTCTTAAAAGTTGACTTCCATTCATCTCCCTCTTTCATCCTAATCTGATAGTAGCCACTTTTTAAATCAATCTTGGAGTAATAATTAGCACCCCCTAAACAATCCATTAAATCTATTCTAGGAATAGGAAACCTATATCTAATAGTTATCCTATTTATTACCCTAGAATCAGTACACATTCTCCACTTATTTCCCTTCGTAGGAGCCAACACCATTGGGATAGCACATGGGCTTATGCTTTTCCTGATCAACTCTTGGTCCAAGAGATCTTGTACTTGCCTTGCTATCTCTTTGTTCTACTCCGGTGTCATCTTATATGAAACCTTGTTAGGCAATGTTTCTCCTGGCACAAAGTCTATCTGATGACTGATTGCCCTCTTAGGTGGTAGTGTGGCTGGTGTACCTTCACAAATAATGTCCTTGAATTGGTCCAATAGTTGCTTCACTTTTTCTGACATAGGTGACTGACTAGGTGACTCCTCCTCCTTTGGCTTCAACATGATAGCATAGCCAACTCCTTCTTCCTCCTTCAAGTCTCTTAAGAATTCCTTCCCACTCATCAAAAGTGTATGGCATTCTGCCTTCTCCGCTGTGTCTTCTCCTATTAAAGATTGAATCTTGTAAGTTACTCCATTCTTTTTGAATGAGTACTTGTTCTCCTTGCCATGGTGTACTGAATCCCTATCATACTGCCATGGTCTTCTATGCAACAGATGGTGTGCATCCATTTGTAATACATCACATAGTATCCTATCTTGATATTTCCCTATGGTAAACTCAACCCATACTTGCTCATTGACCAATCTATTCTACCCCCTATTCAACCAAGTAACTTTATAGGGACACACATGAGTTATCGTAGTGAGGTTCAACTTCTGTACTGCCTCCTCTGAGATGACATTATCAGTGGATCCTGAATCAATGATGACCTTGCATACCTTTCCTATTATTTTTCACTTGACTCTAAAAAATCCCTCCTCTATTTGTGTTCATCCTCTGTAGGTGCTTTGATCAAAATTCTTCTCAACATGAGATTCTCTCCTTTCTCTGAATCTAAACTCACCTCCGAATGTTTAGAACAGTCCTCATCTTGGACATACGCAACCCTTTTCTCACCTTGTGAAGATGTTGTCTTATTCGGACACCTATATGCAAGGTGACCCAGTTGCCCACAATTGTAACACTTCATGGAAGCAAAATGAGAGTTTCTCACAAATCCTCTTGATCTGCCTCTTCCACCATTGTGAGAACTTCTACCTCTGTATCCCTCTCTACTATTTGTCTCATGGGATTGTTCACCAACCTTAGAATCTCCTTGGCCTTTTTTCTCATTGCTCCTTCTACCAAAACCTCCTCTATGTCCACCTCTAGGGTCTCTACCTTTTCCTCTACCCCTAGTACTTGAATCTTGTTTCTTTTTCAGTTTTTCTTCCACTTTAAGAGCCATCTGATAATAGCTATGGAGGGTAGTAAGTGTAAAGAGACTCAACTCTTCTTGTATGTTCCATCTAAGTCTATTTAGATACCTGGAAACCTTAATGCTTTCACTTTCTTGCACTCTAGACTTCAAGCTTAGTTTTTGGAACTCTTCTATGTAGGCAGCTACATCTAGCTCTCTCTATCTAAGATTTTTCCTCTTCTTATGCAATTGGATGTCATAATCCTTAGGTAGATAGTTTTCTTTTACTTTAGCCACCATATTTTTCCAATTTTCTATTGTCTTCTTGCCTTCCTTCTCTCTTTCTTCTTGCAAAAACTTCCACCAAGTTAGTGCCTATCCTCTTAGCCTTGATTTGGATATCTTCACCTTTTG
The DNA here is from genome assembly GCA_007115665.2 of Sequoiadendron giganteum. Classification (NCBI taxonomy): domain Eukaryota; kingdom Viridiplantae; phylum Streptophyta; class Pinopsida; order Cupressales; family Cupressaceae; genus Sequoiadendron; species Sequoiadendron giganteum. The sequence goes on along the minus strand of CM021104.1, from coordinate 309,559,341 downwards.
TGCCTCTATAACCCCATCGCATTCAATATGATTTTCCATTCCCTCAATCCATTCCATAACTAATTATGCATCCATTCTTCCTATGAAAATAGGGATGCCTTCTAGTGCCTTGCCACTTAGTTCCTTTAATGCTTTGAGGAAGGGTTCTTGTGCTAATGGATGGTCAGGTTCTGGTTCTATCTCTTCCTCAACTTGGCTCTTACCCTTGTCTTTAACCCCTGCTAACTGCACTTCCATCTTGCCTGTAGTCTCTGCAACCTCCACTAGTTTGTGCTTCATTTCTTCCACAATTTCTTCAAGACGTCTATTCTTTTCTTGTTTCTCTATCAAATCTCTAGCCAATTCTGCATTGGTCACCTGGTGTTTTCCCTTATGGATTCACGTCCCTCTGACATATATTTCTCAATTCCCAAGCCTTTTAACTGGCTCTAATACCAATTTGATGGGGAGTACTATCTCTCAAGAGCACATTTTCTCTTTCTAAGACTTACTCTTTGGTCTTACTATGGTATTCTTCTCTACCCTACTCATAGGTCACTCCTAAGACCCCTATCTCCTTATAGAACTCTCCACCAATTTCAAACACTCACCTTTACTCTCACACCCCTACTGAGCACCTTTGGGGTCAACTTTTCCACAACATTCCCCAAGCCATTCTTGGGACTAGGAATAGGTCTTCCAGCTATTACTTGGGTGATCTTACTCCACTCTGATCCATCTTGTTGGATTCTTTCTTCATTTGTCCACCGAATTCATGTAAACCATGTTTTTAGGCCTTGTAGCCTTTTTGGACAATTAGGCCTCCTAAAACCAGTGTTCTTGGAATAAATCCAAGACTTCCTTAACAAACCCCAAAACTCTTTATCAATTCTCTTTATAGACCTCTTAGGCTCCAATATTTCCTAGGTTTTAGACCTGCTCAGTGTCCGTACATAGGTATTTCACCAAACCCCTATTTTCAAGGGTTTCTAGGTTATGTGACATAGTCTGGTTTCTATAACTTATTTGAGGGATCTAATGGCCTCCTCTGCACTTCTCCTTGCATAGACATGTCCAATACACCTACCCCTACACCTCTACACCATTTATTGGCACAAACCAATCCGTTAAGCAAGCCCTCTTGCTGCTGTTATGTTCAAGCACCTAGCCAGAATGCCCCTACACTCACCTAGAGCTTGATGGATTTACTAGCTCTCCTACAAAAAAAGACTCCACATACCATATTTAAACTATTTACAGGGTCCACTACTTGATTCCAAGAGGCCATGGAAGTTTAGCCATGAGAAATCAAGTGGGGAGCATCATTTACAAAACTGGCCCTAAACCGGGTAGTGAAACAAAAGAACACAAGAATCTACAAAACTATTAACCAGTCATGCCAAACAATTAAACCAATGCCACAAAAAGTAGTTACATGTCACAAATTAAAGCTTCAATGCATTAGTTAAATCCTTTCAGTCCATTAATTGACTGGATCAAGGCTCTATTTTACAAACACGGTCACAAACTTCTTCTTTCCAACTAACAATCCATACTTCCAACTCTTCCAACTGTCAGGTTAGGGTTTTGTATTAGCTTATATACCCTATCCCCACATTTTAATACCATTAGGTTGGGCTTAGAACAACATTAATGCTTCCTAGTGTTTACAAAAATTTGTCATGACAACTGTGCAGGATGTCCTAAGAATACACAAACTCAAGACTCCAAACAAACTTTCCACACACACACACATCAAATCAACCTTGGGACTTTATCAAATAGTCCTTATTAACTTGGTGGTTGGCTAGAACCACCTACAAGACAAAACTTGCTAAGACCTTTCAAAAGACCTTAAGGTGCTCCTGCACCAATGTTTCTAAGGGATAATTTTGCTATGAATTTTTCCTTAAAATTTTGATAAGATTTAAAAAATAATACCTCATGAGGTTTAGTAGGTTCCATAGGCTCGGACCAAAATAAATCTAATGGAAAGTTCCCATGGGAAGACACAAGATTAAATCCATTATGATGCATAGTAAAGATCTCATTGTCAAAGTGGAACATTAAAAATTTATGCACAATTGACAAGATGACTTCCATGGAGCATAGCCATGGGTAACCAAGCTTCACACATAATTGATGCGACATTAGGATGATAGAGAATGAGACATCTGATTGTTTCAGTCCTATTTTTAAAGGAAGGGTGATCGAACCCATCATAGGGAAACCAAAACCATTATGTGTTTTTATCCATGATTTCGGTTTATCATATGTTTCTTGATAGAGGTCATGCAAAAATAATAATTTTTTAGTGAGTGCATTCTCTCCACAGACTTGATCAATTAATATCCCATTAGTGGGCTTGTCATTGATTCAACTGACTATGTAAAGAGGAACATCAGGTACATGTTTTAGTATATCTTTAGATGAGAAAGAAATGCCAAGAGGATTTTTAGTTCGGACTTTACGAGGTTGCATTTTGATCAACACAACTAAATCATCCATAAGACCTTGTTTATCAATATCCATATGACCTTGTTCAATAGTATACATTTTTTCATCATTCGTGTCAACATTCATCGCATCATTCTTCTTAGTTTCACTAGCTTTGATAAATAAAATATTATGATTTGGCATGGGGTTGGTAAAGATTTGCAAGTTTTGGCTAGGAGGGGAAACAAACTTATTTCCTTGATCATTAAAACCTCCAATTTGAAGTTGACTTGAATCAATGAGCTCTTGCACAAGATTTTTAAGGTGCTTACAATGTTTCATATTATGTCCATTTTGTCAGTGATACTAACAATAGGAATTAGATCTAAAGTTCGGGGGTAAAGGATTATTAGGATTGAGTGTTTGAATGGGAGGTCAGGAGATCATTTTCTACTCTATAAGTTTTAACATTGTGTTATGGAGGGTATCGAGAAATGGAGTAAACTTTCTAGCCAGATCTCCAAATGTAAAAGGACTTGTGTTCTTTATAGCATCCACTTGGGTATCAACATGTTGAGTTGGTTGAGGGGTATTTTGTTGAAGGAAGCCTTTACTCTGTTTTCTAAAAGGTTGGTAATTATTTTGATTCGTAGATTCAGAATTTTTAGGATGGTTGGAGGTGGTTTTTGTTTCACGACTGCTAACCAAGTTTTGATAATCAAAAAGGGTAGTACACAAGTGTACGAAGGAATGAAATATCATCATGCGAAGCTTATTTGTATCTTAGTTTGTAATTTCTCAATGAAAATCCATTGAAGGAAAGGATCGAGAATCTTTACATCGATTTGGGAATAAAGCATTTGGTAGTGTGATATAAAGTCAGTAACCTTTTCACTATCCTTTTTCTTGCATCTCATAAAAACAGCTATTATCATCTTAGGAGTCATATGCACTTGGAAATGCTTAATAAAGTTCTAAAAAAATTTATTGAATGAACGAGTTGAGTTATTTGGTAAAAAGGAAAACCATTATAAAGTAGTATATGTCAAGGACCTGGGGAAAATCTTAGCCAAGAGCTTATTCTCAAGGACAAAATCACTACATAAGGTGGTGTAAGAAAAAACATGGTTAGAAGGGTTTCCTTTCCCTCCATATTTCTCAAACCTAGGAATCTCTATACCTTTCTGGTATCAATGTTCTCAATATCTCCAAGGATAAGGGATTTATTTTAACATAGTATGATGGTTGGCTATTTTTATTTTCAAGGGATTATTTTTTTTGGAAAAGCTGGTTAAGGATAGTTTCATTGGTTGTATTTTCAGATGGAGGTGGATATGGTGGATGTGTATATGTGTTTGAGGGGGAAGTAAATGGAATTATTATGGAAGGTAAAGTGGTAGGATATATGACATAAGATGCCGCCAACGTATGAGGGGTGCTAGAAAAAATACCCAAGGAAAGAAATACATTACTAGTAGTTTGCATCATTTTTGTAATGTGAGGGTTGGTATAGGTAGGAATAGAGGCAATGGTTGTAGAAGGAGGAATTTGGGTTCCTCCTTGACTTTGAATTTTTTTTGAAGGTTGAGCACAACTTTGTGTTTGAGGTAAGATGTTTACCAAAAATATGAGCTAAGTTATGTGCATGTTCTATTCCTTGTTCACTTTCAATCATGTGGTGTATGTTATCAATGGTAGGGATAACACAGCTGCAAAAAAAATTAGTACTCACTTGATGTTGTAGGATTGCTAATTCTTCATGGAGTTGGATTATATTTTCTTGAGGGATAATAGTAAACATTGTTTCGACACTTTTCATGCTACTTGAAGGTAAAGAGTGGTTAAGGGTATGGTCCATAGCTAGTGAACTAGTGTCAACACTATGAGTGAAAGAGCTAGATAACCCAATATCCATGATGAGTGTGATATAATGGGATGACATGAGTCTCGAACTATGTCTCACTATAGTATTAGCAATAGGACACCAAGTTGTAAAGCTCATGCAAAGCATAATCAATGAATGCAAGATAAATGCAATGAACACAAGATAAATGATATGCTTTAATTTATATTCTTATGTTTACAAATTTACTTGAAATGAAACAAGAATTAGGCTAGCTCTAATGAAATGAATGAAACATAAACTCAACGGTCTGAAACATAGATCTAGAAATAGAAAATAGAAGCACAAAAACAAGGATTTTAATGTTGTAAAATGCAGTTTCAAGTTTGACACAGGACTAAATTTCCTAGAGGGGCATATGAGTCCCAATTAGGGATTTTGTAGGGTTCAAATGTTGAAAAAAAGTCAACATAGGATTCCTAGAAAGTAGGCAAAACAACCTGTACTGGGATTAAATCACATAGAGTGGCGTATGAGTCCTAGATTAGGGTTTTGACACTAAATTCAACAAATTATGAGTGAATGTTAAGGTTTCCAGGTTGTATGTTGTCTTGAATGTGCGCAATTATAGATTTCAAATGAAATTCAGTGATGCAAGATGAAAAAATACAACCTTTATGCACTTTCACTAATGTAAGATTTAGAAGCCCTAAATGAAAATTAACTAATGTAATTCCTAATACAAAGTTAATGTAAGCTAGATCGAGGACTAAAATATAGTTGAAATTAGAAATAAAAGGATTGAAGGTTAGGTTCACCAAAATAAACACAATGCAATAGGTGTGCTCCAACTTTTAGGAGATAGAACACCAAAGAGAGAGGTGGGATCCTCTTCCTATTTCGCTCTTAGTCCATTTAAAGATACCCACGAGATATCAACCTAATGATTGAATTAGGTATGAGATGGTTACAAAGTCTTAGGTGTGATTAAACAAATGGGTTCACCACTAAGAAAAGCTTGGAAAGAAGGAAATGAAAATAATATGCAAATCTAGCTATGTAACCTAGGAAATCCAACTCAAAATTAGAATAATAAACTATGAATGAACAAAGGGGCACCTACAAAACTAGAGATGCATGAAACAAGGTCTATAATCTTGAAATTATGGCTCTTGATGCACACTAGAACTCATACACTAGGCTTGGTGATTTAGTCCCAATTTAGAGTTTCAGGATGAATCTAGAATCTACAACTAGTAAAATAGGATCTATAGAAAATGACTAAAAATTGGTGGGACTCATACGCTCGAGGTGGTGATTTAGTCCTAGTATCAGGATTTGGCTGAAACTTATGTATCCTTTAATAATCTTCTATAGCTTCTCTCCCTTTCAATCTTCATGTCTAAAATTTTGAATTCTAGTCTTTAGGTGACTTTCCATGAAGATGATAACTTTATGACAACTTTGACAACTTTCTTCATCTTGCAACTCAGTCTTCAAAGGGTCTTCAAGCTCAAAACACCTAGATTTGCAATCATACATATCGAGAGAATTTATTTGATTTGTTAGTGGACAGGGGTTTTCCTTGGTCAAACCTTGTTTTGGTAATCAAACCTTGAAATGGAATAGAAATAGAATGAAGGAATGATGAATGAACAATATGCAATGTTGCAACTCACTAAACCCTTGAGGTAAATGCTATAATATTATATGAAATGGCTAGCATGAATGTAGATCTTCACACTTGATTGAATGTTATGGATCTTGACTTGAATTCTTGCTTGAATCATGAAAACCTACATCACAAATGTTAGCTCAAAGAACACAAATGATGTATGACAACTTTGACATGATGCTTGAATCTTGAATATAGCTCAAAAATGCTTGATAATTATCTCTTGAATACCTATCAATTCTCTTGAATACTCTTGATCTCATAAACTTTCTATAAATTCTTGAATAGTTAAAATTGCTAGGAGAAAATATGTGTGGACCGCAAAATTTATGTTTTTTTGGGATGGTAATGGAATGGGTCCCCTAAAGCTTTCTATGGTTTTTCACCTAGAAGAAAGGGGATTTTTCCTTTGTGGAAACATAAATCTTGTGATTCATTAAATTGTTAGGGTTTAATGTGTGATTGGAGTGCTAATGTGAAGTATGTTGAATGCTAAAATCTAATAAGTAAATCTAACTATTGCACCTAAACTAATAGCACCTATGTTGTTTGAAAACACGTGATGTAATGCAACAAAGATAAAGTAAAGACTATATGAAGCAAGATAACCTAATAAATCAAATGAGTGCACCTAGAAACTGATGAGGGCTGAATTAGAGATTGAAAGAACCTCTAAAAATCCAAAAAATATGAGTTTTATGCCTATTGGGACACTTACGCCAAACTGGGCGACCTAGTCCCTTTTCTAGAAAATTACTCTAGGTTCCATTCCAACCAAGTGGGTGCTCAAATCTACAAAAAAAAATGGAATAAACCTCCAATGGGACTAGGTCACCACTATTGGTGACCTAGTTCCTTTCAACTTTTTGGGAAAACTAAAAGTGGATATGGAGGTCTAAAGTCTCCACTTTACTTCTCCATTCAAATCTGAACTTAGACCCACAAAATAACCTTGGTGAAACCCCTAGTTTGTATTTAAACTTTAAAAGAGACAATAAATCTGCATAAACCCTAGCCCTAGGTGTGTTAAGAACTAGGAAAACCTGAAATAAGACAAACCCTATTCTATTGTGCTAGAATAAGATGCAAGCAAGAGATTTGAATGATGCAAGACTTCAATCCAAGAAACCCTACAACATTAAAAATGCATTTGAAAGGAATTCAAATGGGATGCAAACCTCAAATCTAAAGATAGGTTGAAAATGGACGATGGAGTCACTTTGAAAACAAGTCTTTAGGTGTGGTTTGGTGGCTAGTTGCACCTCCTCAACCTTTAGCAATGTAAGATCTTGAAAGGTAAGTGAGATTGAAGACCTACAAAATCCCTAGCTTGCTGTCCAAAAGCTTCAACTTTGTTGTGGAAGAGAGAGGAAATTTCTTGAGGAAGGTGTTTTGCACTTAATTCTTGAAGTTATTTGTGAAAAATGACCAAGATTGAGAGAAACAATGACCTAAAAATAGGTATTTATAAGCAACATACCTAATTTTCGGTAATTTTGACCTAAGAGGCTGACACCCATCGGGAATTTTGAGTAAGATAGACATTTTTCTACTTAAAATTGCAAAAATCCTTAAAAAGGACTAGGTCCCCAACTTGGGTGACCTAGTCCCACTAGGGGTTTTTGAGGTGGGATTGGTGATATTTGCATAATTTTGATATTTTTTTCTTGAGGCTTGCATAATTCCTTAGGTAAAATAGGCCTCAAAGTCAAAAATAATGAACCTTATGGTCCTATAAATGTTGTTTAAGATGATTACTGGTGAAAGGGGACCTAAAGTAGGACCAAAATGGGCACAAAATTGTTGTTTTCTTCAAAGGTATACAATTTTTTGTGACACATTTAGCCCCCACTTTAGTGCCCATATGACTCTACATGCATATGTAAGCTAAAGGACTCTAAACAATGCACTTTATTTTCATAAAAGGATACTCATTCAAAGGTGGGAGAATGAAGCCCCTAGTGTAGTTATCTGCAAAACCACAATGTAAGGAACCGCATCCTACAAAAAAAAATTGTTAGAAGTCGAAAAATCCTCTTATCTAATTCCTAGAGATCAAATTTGAGGGTAGATGTATGCCCCCTTCATTCCACTTTCTTTAAGGAGGTGGAGTAAAGGTAGCAATCAAGCAACATCGAATGAGGACATGCATATCAGAGGGAATTTCCAAGTACCATGCCACATAATGATAGGCGAGTGATGATGTAGGGCATGGAAGGACGATTCTGATGCAACAAAGGACATAAAAAATGAGGTTC
>CM021104.1:309510421-309551050 GCA_007115665.2 Sequoiadendron giganteum | reverse complement strand
TTACAAATTAATGTGAAAGGAATGCAAACGGGATCCAAACCACAAATATGAAGATATGTTGAAAATGGAAGATGGAGTCACTTTTGAAAAAACTCTTTAGGTGTGATTTGGTGGCTAGTTGCGCCTCCTCAACCTACATTTCTGCATGATTATCCATAGGAATCCATGTAAAACTTTTGGCAATGTAAGATATTGAAGGGGAATGAGCTTTAAGAGCTACAAAATCCCTAGCTTCTATCCAAAAGCTTCAACTTTGTTGTGGAAGAGAGAGGAAACTTCTTGAGGAAGATGTTTTGCACTTGATTCATGAAATTGTTTATACAAAATGACCAAGAGAGAGAGAAAAAATGTGTTGGATGGTATGGTTGTGTTTGTGATATGTGGTTGTCATTGATGTCAACACTATTAGCAATGATGATTCTGAAGGCTGTATATGCCGTGGATATTGAGAAAATTAGAATAAATATGTTGCAGGCAGTCTGTGAAGTTGTGATGATCATAATGGTGGGCAGTTGTGTACATTGATAATTAGAAGTCACACATTAAATGGTTTTTTTTTGAGCCTATCTAGTATGTTGTCCAGAAGTTTCAATGGTACGCATCAAGATAGGAGCAAGTAATGAGTTTTTGAGTTCCTATAGCTATTTTGTTAGTATAGCAAGTGATTCTAGAAGAAGAGAATGAATTTCTGGTAAATTAAGTTATTGTGTATGCTACTATGATGTTTAGTGATGTTTCTAGATCATGCTCTATCTTTGTGGTACATCCATGTTGATCGGTGTGCTCGTGATCGAAGATTTTCCTTTGTGTGTTCGAGGTTTTCATGTTCTTGGCTGACATGATGGTGGTAGCGTGTTGCGAATCCTTATGGTTTAATTTATTATTGTTTGGCATTTTCGAGGATATTGAATTAGGTCTTCATTATGTTGTTACCAACTTAGGTTGGTGCACATTGATATTTTCTCTTGTATTGGGTCAACAATTTGTAATTCATTTATTATTTATTTGTGGCCGAGAGAGTTGTTGATGTAAATTCATGTAGCAAATATATAAGAGTGATTCTTTATTCATTTTGAAGTGTGTGTGTGGTGTATGCTTGGTGAATGTATGTGAAGTATATGTGTGAATAAAGATCAGATAATTTGATTTTAGAGTAGAGTGTGAAGAAGTGTTTCTGTGCCTAACCGAAACTGTCATCAAGCTTTTGAAGAAGCTAATTTCTCAGTTCAACCTCATCAGATGGATTTAATCTTATTATTTTATGTAAGGTAGTGATCCTTCCCTTTGAGCAATGAGCTCTAGGAAATGTGCCTGAATGCATGTGCATTCCTTATTCATTTTTTATTATACTTCTAATAGGGTGTAATCCCGTCGACTAACATCCACCATGGTTTTTCCCCTAATAGGGTTTCCACGTATAAAATCTTGGTGTTCATGTGTTTCTAATGTTTTTTTGATTCATGCTTTCACTCTTAATTATCAGATCTAAGATTAAAGGTTGATAAAGGTTAAATAAGTCTAAATTTTGTAACAACTGATTCACCCCCCCCCCTCTCAATTTTTTATCCTTTTTTTTCCAACAATTGGTATCAAAGTTGGTTCCTTTGAAGAAGTTTAACAACTTGAGGTTATCTAAGATGACATCATACAAGAAGGATAGTCCCAGATTTGATGATACAAACTACTCTCTATGGAAGGTTAGAATGGAGTATCATTTGAAGTGCATTGGTGAACCCTTCTAGAACATTACAAAGAACAAATATAATATTCCTCAGAATGGTCCCTCTACTCCTGATAAGATCAAAGAATTTGAAACTAATATCAAGGCTATAGAAGTGTTTCTAAGTGCTTCTACAGATTGAAAGATGACACATGTGATAGGTCTAAAGACAATGCATGAGATCTAGAATAAATTAGAGACGTTGTATGAAGGAGATGCTCAAGTGAAGATTGCTAAGCTAACAAGTCTAAAAAGAAAGTGGGAGAACTTGAAGATGAGTGAAGATGAAAAAATTGTTTCTTTCATGCAAAAGGTAAATGAAATAGTGATGGATATTAGATGTGTCGGTGGAGTCATGGAAGAAGATGAGATTGTGGCTAAAGTGCTGAGATCAGTGCCTACTTCCTACAAAATGAAAGCTCATGCTATTGAAGATCTCGAGATGGTAACAAATGTGACAAGAGAGATGTTGATTGGTAAACTACCTGCCTCTGAGTTGAGTGAATTTGGTGAGTCTACTCCTAAAAATCTGTATTTAAAGCTATTGTATCCGAAAAAATCCAATAGAGATATGATCCAGGAGAAAGCTCCAAAAAGACATTCAAGTATGAAGATTAGATGATATAAATTGAAGATGAAGAAAGAGAGCTAGAAGAGTTGGAAGCATTGATTGTGAAAAGAGAATCTAGAGGACATGGTAAGTACAAAGGAAAGTTGCCTATTAAATTTTTCTCTTGCAAAAAGATAGGTCATTTTGCATCAAGGTGTCTTGAAAGAGTTTCTAAGTATAAAATTGACAAGTCTAGATTTCAAAATAAATTCTATTATGCCGAAGAAGGTGTTACTGATGATGAATCTGATAAAGAAACTGGAAATGAAGATGGATGGGTATTCATTGCTATCAAAGAAAATGGTATGGTATCCACTGAATTTGCTAACAATCAGAATATTGAGAAATCTCTTGCAGCCAAAATTTATGAAAAAGATGAGTGGGTGATTGAAAATGGATGCTCACATCATATGAATGATGATAAAAGAAAGTTTCTAAGCTTGGAGAAGTATGACGGTGGTGTTGTAAGATTTGGAGATAACAATGTTGGTGTGATTTGTGGTAGAGGTACTATTTCTCTTGGTGGTAAATGCAATACTGATGATGTCCTTTATGTTGAAGGATTGAAGCATAATTTTTTGAGTGTTGGAAAAATGGTAGACAAGAAATAAAATATTTAGTTCAAAGATGGTAAGTGTAGGATATTGGGAAGCTCTGGAAATGTAATTGCTTCAAGTACAAAGACAAGAGGTAATATTTTTCACTTAAGTGTTGTCAGTGAAAGTTGTCTAATTGGTCAAGTTGATGTAAGATGGTTATGGAATAGGAGGTTGTGTCATGTGAATTTTGATAACATTGTCAAAGTAAGCTCCACTCAAGCAGTCAAAGATCTACTTAAGTTAGTAAATCCTACTAGCACTGTATGCAAGGAATTTCAGATGGGAAAGCAGACAAGGATTTCTTTTTAGAGCAAACATCATTCAAATGGAGTATTGGAGCTGGTACATACTAATCTATGTGGTCCATCTAGAATCAAAAGTCTACAAGGAGAAAGGTAGTTTATGTTGATCATTGATGATTACTCTAGGATGATATGGGTTGCTTTCTTCAGAGAAAAAGATGAAGCTCTAGAAAAATTCAAATGTCTCAAAGCTATGGCAGAAAATGAGACAAGTTTGAAGGTTAAATGCTTAAGATCAGACAGAGGTGGTGAATTCACATCCCAAGAGTCCAATACATTTTAGGAAGAGCATGGAATCAAAAGACAGATATCTACTCCCCAGACCCCTCAACAGAACGAAGTTGTTGAAAGGAAGAACAAAAAAATTCTAGATGTTGCTAGAACTATGATGTTGGAAGGTAATGTACCTCATATCTACTGGAGAGAAGTTGTAAGCATTGTTGTATACACTATCAACCAAGTAAATGTTAATTGTAATTCTGGTAAGACTCATTTTGAGTCATGGTTTGGTTATAAGCCTACTCTTAAATATTTCAAAATCTTTGGAAGTAGATGTTATATTAAAAGAGATGAAGATATTGGCAAGTTTGATGCTAGAAGTGATGAAGGAATCTTTTTGGTTTACTCTACTAAGATGAAAGCTTGCCAATGCTACAATAGAAGGTTGAACAAAATGGTTGAAAGTGCAAATGTAAAATTTGATGAAGACACTATTAGATCATCTAGATATTGTGGATATGATTCAAATAATCAACAAGATAGTACTGATAATGGAAAGAATGTGCAGACACAGAATCAAGTTTAAATTGTTTTGGTGAATCAAGAGAATCATGAAGGAGAAGCTAGTGGAAGTGCAGAAGAGAGAACAAAAGAGATAGAAGTCAAAGAGAATCCCAAAGTCCCAAGGTATGTAAAGATAAATCACTCTGAGAATCAAATTATAGGAGACAAGAACAAAGGTGTGCAGATTAGAAGAAGAATTGCAAAAGAATATTACCTGATTTCCAAAACTGAGCCTAGTAATGTTAGTGAAGAATGTAAAGATGAATATTGGATGGAAGCAATGAAGGAAGAACTGATGCAAATAGAGAAAAATGATACATGGATTCTTGTTCCCAGACCTTAGGATAAAAATGTGATTGGAACCAAATGGGTCTTTCAGAATAAGTTGAATGAACAAGGTGAAGTGGTCAGAAATAAAGCAAGACTCATATGTAAAGGATACTCATAGATGGAAGTATTTGTTTTGAAGAAACCTTTGCCCCTATTGCTAGAATTGAAGTTGTAACATTATTTTTTTCTTATGCTACTTTCAAGAATTATGAAGTCTATCAAATGGATGTAAAGTCAGCATTCCTAAATGGTGAGTTAGAAGAAGAAGTTTATGTTGAGCAACCAGATGGATTTCAACTGACTTATGGAAAAGACATGGTTTGTCGATTGAAGAAATCACTATATGGATTCAAAGAAGGCCCTAGAGCCTAGTATGCAAGACTAGATAAATACTTGTTGAAGCTTGGATTCAATAAAGGTACTATTGATAGAAATTTGTATTTCAAGATGGATCGGGATAAATATTTGATTATTGAAGTCTTTGTTGATGACATTATTTTTGAAGGTGATGATAACTTATGTATGAAGTTTTCTGATGAAATGAAAAGTGAATTTGAGATGTTAATGATAGGAGAGTTGTAGTTCTTTTTAGGTTTGCAAATAAGTTAGTTAGATGATGGAATATTCATATCTCATTCCAAATATGTACAAGAGTTATTGGATTTTTTTGGAATGGAAGACTCAAAGATAGTTGGTACACCCATGATAATCGGATGTAAGCTAACACATAATGATGATTCTCCTAAATCTAATTAAACAAGGTACAGGTCAATGATTGGTGGATTGCTCTATTTGACTTAGATCAGACCAGACATTATGAATGTTGTGTGTATGGTTGGTAGATATCAAGCTGATCCAAAGGAATCACATGTGACTGCAATAAAGAGAACTTTCAGACATTTGAAAGGAACAACTGATTTTGGTCTTTGGTATCCTAAGGATGATGATCTTACTTTGAATTCCTTTATAGATGCATATTGGGTAGGAGATGTAGATGAAAAAAAAGTACAAGTGGTGGTGCATTCTTCTTAGGGAAGAAGTTGGTGTCTTGGCTAAGTAAAAAGAAGAATTCCATTTCCTTATCTAGTGCTGGGGCAAAATATATTGATATTGCAAAAAAATTCACTGAAGTATTATGGATGAAAAAGATGCTGAGAGACATCAGAATTGAGTATAATGAACCTATTGCTATATTTTGTGATAACTCAAGTGCCATAAGCATTTCCAAGAATTCGGTGTTACATTCAAAGACAAAACATATATCTATCAAGTATCACTTTTTGAGAGACAAAGTGAGTGATAAAGAAGTTAGATTGGAATATGTGCCCACTAAGAAACAAATTATAGATATATTCACTAAACCGTTGCCTAAGGATACTTTTGAGTATCTCAGAGGAAATTTAGGGGTGATTTCCCCTCCTAATCTGAACTAAGATGCAAGTCTTTGCATCAATTCATGCACTTAATGTGAGATCTTGTTTCGGATTGATGTTGCGGTGGCTGCTACTTAGGGGGAGTAGTCAGATGATTTAGATGATATGTGGCTCAGAGCTTGTGTACCTTTTCCATTGATGTCAAAGGGGGAGAAGTGTAATGTGAAAACCCTGTAAAATCTAAGGGAGAGAAGTGTAGAACAAAGAGGGAGAAGAATATTGTGTGTAGAGTTAGTTGTGTTGATGGTATTTTTCACATCATGTGTTGCCATCAATGCCAAAGGGGGAGATTTTTGGATGTTGTGGTTGTGTTGCTGATATTTGATTGTCATTGATGTCAACACTATTAGCATTGATGATTCTGAAGGTTTTATATGTCGACGATATTGAGAAAATTCTAAGAATAAATATGTTGCAAGCATTCTATGAAGCTGTGATGATCATAATGGTGGACATTTGTGTACATTGATAATTAGAGGTTGTGCATTAAAGGGTTTATTTTTGAGCCCATCTAGTATGTTTTATGAAAGTTTTAGTGGTATGCATCAAGATTGGAGTGAGTTATGAGTTTCTGAGTCCCTACAGTTATTTTGTTACTGTAGCAAGTGATTTTGGAAGAAGAGAATGAATTTCTAGTAAATTAAGTTGTTGCATATGCTACTGTGATGTTCAGTGATGTTTCTAGATCATGCTCTATCTTTGTGGTATGTCCGCATTGATTGGTGTGCTTGTGATTGAAGATTTTCCTTTGTGTGTTCGAGGTGTTCATGTTCTTGGCCAACATGATGGTGGTAGCATGTTGCCGATCCTTGTGGATTAATTTATAATTGTTTGGCATGTTCGAAGATGTTGAACTAGGTCTTCATTATGTTGTGACCGACCTAGGTTGGTGCACATTGAGATTTTCTCTTCTATTGGGCCGATAGTCTGCAATTCAGTTATTATTTATTTGTGGCCGATAGAGTTGTTGATGTAAATTCATGTAGTGGATATATAAGAGCGATTATTTCTTAATTTTTAAGTGTGTGTATGGTTTATTCTCAGTGAATGTATGCGAAGTGTATGTACGAATAAAGATCAAATCATTTGATTTTAGAGCAAAGTGTGAAGAAGATTGAGTGAGGTATGATGAAGTGTTTTTGTGCCTAACCAGAACTGTCATCAGGCTTTTGAAGAAGCTAATCTCTCAGTTCAACCTCATCAGATGGATTTAATCTTATTGTTTTATGTAAGGTAGTGAGCCTTCCCTTTGAGTAGTGAGCTCTAGGCAGTGTGCCTGAATGCATATGCATTCCTTATTCATTTTTCATTATACTTCTAATAGGATATAATCCTGTGGACTAACTTCCACCGTGGTTTTTCCCCTAACAAGGTTTCCATGTATAAAATCTAGGTGTTCATTTGTTTTTGATGTGTTGTTGATTCATGCTTTCACTGTTAATTATCAGATCTGAGATTAAAGGTTGATAAAGGTTAAATAAGTTTAAATTTTGTAACAACTGATTGACCCCCCCTCTCATTTGTTTATCCTTTTTTTTCCAACCAAATGACCTAAAAAAAAGTATTTATAAGCAACAATACCTAATTGTCGATAATTTTGACCTAAGAGGCCGACACCCATTGGGAATTTTTAGGAAGATAGACATTTTTCTCCTTAAAAATGCAAAAATCCCTAAAAAGGACTAGGTCACCAACCTGGGTGACCTAGTCCCACAAGGGGTTTTTGAGGTGGGATTGGTGATATTTGGATAATTTTGATGTTGTTTTTCAGGGCTTGCATAATTCCTTAGGTAAAATAGGCCTTAAAGTCAAAAATAACAAACCTTAGGGGCCTATAAATGTAGTTTGAGGATGATTATTGGTGAAAGGGACCTAAAGTAGGACCAAAATGGACACAAAATTGTCCTTTTCTTCAAAGGTATACATTTTTTGGTGACACAATATGAAATAGCCTTGTATTTATATGTGTTTATGCCAAATTTCTCAAAATTTCAATACTACAAGCTGGCATCATATCTAGGAGAATAAAATCTCTCCAAGAATTGAATTCAAAATAGGCCTAAGCTAAAGTACGACTCATACAACAATTGGGGCATATAAGTCCTAGCAGCCTAGACTTGGGACACAAATTTAAAGAAATTTGAAGTTCTATACCATATTCAGGATCAAGCCCTAAGACTTAGGTTGGACCCATATGCCCAAGGTGGCGTATGAGTTCTAGATCACTAAATCTCAAACACACAATGCAAAATCATGAAATTATGATTGGTCATTAGATAATTTTCAGGAATATCCTTAGAAAGATGAATTAAATAAGGCTTGTGGATGCAAAATAGGACCATATTAGGCATAAAGAATCCCAATTTTAGCAGTGAGAGCCCCAAAAAGTGTTAAAATGTAAAGGGATACATTTTTCACACTACACTAACTATGATTTTCACCAAAACAATTACCCAAAACTGACTAGACAGTGGTGCAATGCACCCTAGAATAGAAAAATAGTTTTAGAAAATTCAAAATTTGGAAACCACCTATAGTGTCTGAGGATCCTATATCATAGAGGTTCTAGTCTGGAAATGAAAAAAGTTCTGGAAATGCACCAAAACCTAATTTTTCTAAATGAAGCAATGTATGCATGCAATTTTTGATATTTTTAAGTCAATTGAATATGTTTAGATGATAATTTTTAGAAATTGAATATTGTAATTGATTGATTTTTTGAAAAAAATATAGAAAAAGCAATGCTTTTTGATCTCTTGAAAATTAAGGTATTGTGCAATCTTTTTCACTTAAATATGCATGCATAAATGACAAAATAATATTGCAAATAAATTTATCAATGAAAATAACTCAAATCTAAATCTTGAAAAGGAAAAATCAAATGTGAAATTATGGAATTTAATTCAAATTATTTTTGTTTTTCACTTTAATGCATAGTGACAAAAGAATCCAAATACATAGTTTTTAAAATGAAATAAAAGAAAAATATCAACAAGATCTTGGAAAAACTTAGGTTTTGAATCAATTCTCAAAATTTAATTCTAGTGAAAATCAGAAAATTGTAATTTTAGGATACATCGGGCTCACCAAAATGTTGATTAGGAAAAATGATCCTATATCCCACTACGATAACTAAGATTATCTCCTTTTCACCTGAATCAAAATTAAACATAAATTGACTAGGATTTTTTGTATTAGCTTATTACTACAAGGGAGATCCAACCTCCTAAGATTTATGTTTTTTGTGTTGTGAGGATGATAAATTTTATGTATATTTTAATAAGCCTATTTTGACATGTAACTCTATATCTGAAAATATAACTTAGCAGATAGACAAAAATGGAAAGTTATAGAACTAACCTAGATCTAAGAAATTACAATAGTGCGGAACATGGGACTAAATTTTGGGCCTGATTTGCAAGGAAAAGGGTGTCATGATCCCTAGATTGGATTGCTTCTTTTATAGATCTACAAATTCTAGATTGTAGATCGCATTCTATACTATGTTTTCCTAAACTGTCACTAGTTGAAATCTTTAGATCTGACCCAGACACATGAAAATAGGGAAAAAGGTTATGTTGTATAGGGTCTTTCCTAATTCAAACCCCATGTTGGTATTTCTACCTCCATGTATAGTGATTAATGATGATTAACAAGGAAATTCCCTATGATGGGTAGAGGCAAAAATAATAATAATTGACTAAAATTGATAAATGAATAACGATAATGTTACCTTGATGTGAAAACACTTGAAGATGAGATGCCACTCATACTTTGATTGATGGATGCCTTGATTGCTTGATAGACCTACAAAAGGCTAGCTCACATACACAATATATTTTTTAGGCTAGCATATAGAGGATAACTCAATACATCTTCTTGATTTGGCATAATTGATCATAATATCTCTCTACACATAAATTGCTCCATTCTTCTTTATGTTTTGAAAACATGAACTTGATTGATCAAAATGTGGTAATAATGTTGTTAATTCTACCCTTGAATACTCTTGACTTATTTTAGGATCTTCACTTTTCTCCCAAAAATTTTCAAGCTCTCCTTTAGGATTTCAAATGATAAAATGATTACTATTTATATGTAATTTTTCTAATTTCCCAAAAATTAAATATCAAGAGCCGAGAATTGAAATTAGAAATTAAAATAATAAAATACTAAAATTGACATATTCAAATCTAGAGCCAAAAGTGTTGGTCTAGGGTGTAGGGCACCCTACACTAGATTCATGTGTTTTAGGGATAAAAAGGGTTGGATAAAAATATTATACATAATTTCACTGCCCATGTTTTTTTTTCAAAAGATTATTATAAAATGGGCAATTAATGCATAATTATGTCCAAGCACATAAGGGGGAGCAAAACCTAGTGTGAAATTGTCAAGGGTGAAATTTTTTATGCTACATTTTTTTAGTGAGGAATTTTTTGTTAGTGTAATCATGAATTAGCTAATAATTAATTGTTATTTAATTAGTTATTAGTTGTTAGCATATTACATTTTGTTGTAAAAGAGGGAACTGTGTATATAGTTAATGAAATTGTTTCCTAAGCAACCACCACTTTCTCACCTCTTGTATAAATACATTGCTTTACATCAATAATACAATCAATTTTTTATATATTTCCAACATTTGGTATCAAAGTGAGTGACGATGGGTGGTGATGATATTTGATAAATACAATCATCACACATAATGAAAACAATCTAGAATATCCGTGTGAGGGTCTTCTTAGAGCTCATAGATTTTTAGATATAGTATCAATGCATGTTACAATATGTGGCCTAAACAGTATGGTCGATTTCTAGAGGAGATGCACGAATGATTGTGCTCTTCCATTTGAATGTACACCATTATTACTTGTTTGATTCAATGGAATGTAGTTGGTGTTAAATATGAAAAAGGATTGAAGATTGGCACTGGAAGCTAGATGAAAGTATGAACATAAGACAAATCATTGAAAGTGTATGTACAAAAGAATGTGCAACCTTTGAGATCTCTCAGTCCAAGAATTTTTGAGCAACAACAATTAAAAAAATAATGAAAGATTGCAATGTATTAAAGGTGATTTGAAATTGGTGTGCACCATGATTTGTTCAAGAATTCAAGGTATGTGCTAGGAGGTTGTTTTTAAATAAAAGTTTCATAGTGCAATGAGGTGTATAAATTCCATCGCTATCATCATGAAGCCATGAGTCATTTTCTAGATACATAAAAGTGCCACAAGCTTCTAAGAGTTAAGGTAGGTGAGAACTGTCAAATTAATATGTGGGAATATTATTTCTCAAGTGTGCAAATTTTTTATCATGATTTTCCAAAAGAACAATACCATTGTGATGATTGTAGCATATGCATAGTTGGAGGATGTGATAATCTTTTTAACTACAACAAAGATAGTAGTTGTTATTTTAATTGGTTTGCAGAAGGCACACTATTATGTAGAAAATTCAATGCATCATATTTGTCTTGTTTGTTTTGAGTATCTTTTTTATTTGAAGAATATGATGCACATTTTGATGATGGGTCTAGATGGTGGTAAGACTACTATTTTATACAAGTTGAAAATTGATTTTATCATTACTTACATTCCCACTATCAATTTCAATGTTGAGACTATTGAGTTACAAGATGTTGTTCTATTCATTTTAAAAAATGTTATATGTTGTATACATATGGGAGATGTGGTTACTATTCATGAGTTTCTTGATGTTAAACATGATCCATGGAGAGGAATATTCTTTAGCTATATTGAGGGTCATTACATTATAAATAAGAACATTGTAAATTTCATTCAGATTGGGGTTATCTTTGTAACATTTCATAAGGCCTCTAAAGGCTCATCAAAGATATCAAATAGATAAACTATAACAAGATCTAGCTAGAGGTTGGTGGTACTAAAGGATGAAGGAATTCCCATAATATCAAGTTACCTTCTCACTTTGAGATGATGATTTGCATGAGAAAAATTTTTTAGTTTTATTTTTTTTATTTTCCTTGTTGTTGCTAATGGATTTGAAGAATATATATTGTGAAGTTTTATTTTTGGAGATAGGTAAGGGGTTTGGTGTAGAGCTAAATATGGATGGTTTTCTAGTGATCACTTGAGGCTATGATCTAAATTATACCCTTTTGAGGGTCATCATACAACTTGGTGGAGCCATGTGTTTAAAGATCTCAATATGGATTGTTGTTGAATAAATCAAGAATCTATGATTCGGGAGCTCATGGGAGGAAGAACTCAGGAATTTGGATAGGGGATACACCTTTATGAGGATTAAGAGGTGGCATGATGGATCTCCACCTCATTTAGGATTTTATTTCTTCAAGGAAGATCTTCACAAATATGTATATACATTTTGTATTCAACAAGTTTTGTTATGTAACCCTTGAGGGGTCCCTTAGAAAATTGGTTTCTCAATTTTCACGGGTACCTTTGTTGGAGCAATGTTATAATGGGGGAATTTTAGCATATTAGATTGTGCTTCCATTACATTGTTTTGTGGAAGAGGTAACTATGTATACAATTAACTAAACTATTTCCTAAGAAACTTCCACTTGCTCACCTCTTGTATAAATACATTGCTTTACATTAGTAATACAATCAAGCTTTTATGTATTTTCCAACATTAGTATAATTTATTCTCATGCACTTAAGATAAACTTAGGAGTGATTTTATCTATTAACTAGAGAGCTATTATTAGATCATTTTGTCCCATTGAATGAGATGTTGACACTTGTCATGA
This sequence comes from Sequoiadendron giganteum, assembly GCA_007115665.2. NCBI lineage: Eukaryota > Viridiplantae > Streptophyta > Pinopsida > Cupressales > Cupressaceae > Sequoiadendron > Sequoiadendron giganteum. The sequence goes on along the minus strand of CM021104.1, from coordinate 309,538,516 downwards.
GCTAATCCTTTTATCATTTAGGGTTGCTCCAAAATAGCACCCAACCCTCAAAGTTTTATAGCTCATGATACCTTTTACCTTTGATACCTTATCATTCATTTTGATGTCTTTGATATAAATATCAACCTTTGAGGACTCTTTTTTTTCTTTGAAGATTCTTGAGTTTCATTCTATAATTTTTTTCCTATTGAGGAATATTGCATATTATTATTTGTAGCTCTCTTATGAGGAAGGTGTCTATGTTTTTTATTTGATCTTGTGGCTCATGTTATTACACAGTTCAAACATGGTACTAGGGTGAGGATTCATTGAACCCTTTCTCCATTTCTTAGTTTTTTTCTAACCTAGGGTTACAAGATCAAAACTCAAATTGTTAGTGGTTTTTTTATAATTTTTGGAGGTGGGAAAACTTTAGGAGAATTTTGGCATGAAACGGACCTCAACATTACATTTAGGAGATTGATTCGATGAATTTTGACTATAAATTTTCACAACTTTGGCATCACAAGTTTTGAGGAAATGTTTTTTAATAGGGGCCCTATATGACCCCTATTATACTATATCATTTGTATATTTAAAAAATAATATATATATATATATATATGTATATATCAAGCATTGAGCACTTTTTAATAGCACCCAATGCTATATTAAGGAATGCCACCCATGGAGTGATGTCCTCACGAACATTGAGTGACATCTATTGGTGGCACCACCAACCACCCATTCAAACACAATATGAAGTAGAAGAATATTTTGTTATTTAAGGGAATATACTAGTGATGGATTTGATTCTTGGCATGCAAATCTATCAAAAATATTCCATCACATTTTGGCATTAACCGGTGGTTGACATTTTTTTGAGAGCCGAGAATTTTTTGGTTGGGAGGTATATTCCATGAATATTTCACTGATTTCAAGTTGAATTTAGCAAAACGTTAGTGGTATAGATGTTGGCAAGGGTTCCCAAGACCCCTTTGTGACGTAAAGGAGCTATTTTTTATTTTAGCCATAACATGGGTGTACGATATCAAATTTGGGTGAACAAGATATCCTCGAAAAGATATTTCCATCAAATTTCCAATGGTGTGGATCTCATCACCATTTTCTTCTACTAGTGCATTCTATAGCATATTCAAGTCAAAGGTGTTTTTTTCCATTCTCGAGCTCATAAATTTTTACCTATTTCTCTGGTTTTCATAATTCTAGTGATGTTGGAAGGGTCTTTTAGAACTCTCTATAGCCATCCATGCACCTTTTCCTAGATTTCTCTCCACTATTTTTTTAGTGGCTAATATTTTCCAATTAGCTAATAGTTTAAATTTAGGAATCTAAATTTGGCTAGTAGTTCAAGCCATACAAAGACCCGATTCGCCACATTTTTTACAAAAAATATTTGTTTCTTATTGTAAGAGAGGGCGACCAACCACGTCAAGGCTCTAGGTCATGGAGAGCTGAGAGTGAAGGGCTTCCCTAACTTACCTCATTCTAAAGTGGTGTTTCGGATAGAGGTCGAGAATGATGAGGACTATAAAGTACTTTTATCACCCTTCATACCCAAAATCCAAGTTTAAGCTAGGCAAGCTAGTTTTCAGAGTTGATACTGCACCTCAAACAACTCTCTATCTGAGGACGTTAGCATAGTTCTTGTGTTAGTGTGTGTATGGCTATAAGACAAGAAATACAGTATAGACAACCTAAAAACTAACTAACAACCTAGCTAGTTATTATTAAACAAACAAAAAACAATCATAAGATATGAAAAGTACAAACAAATATGATAAAGTAGATAGATAAAACCTAGGATGATGAAGATGATCTCACCAATGCACCAATCCGCCAGCTACCTCCAAATGTACATTCACCTACAACAAGAGAGAGGGAAAATTTTGGGGCTGTATAGGGGTCTACCTTAGTCGGACCCCTATTTTGGTATTTCCATCTCCATAGATAGCCATATAGCAACGAAGTATAAATATGCGATAAAGAAGGAAAGAAAGTAGAAGCTACAATAAACACTACAAAATAATATAATGCTAAACAACCAAATCACAAAGGAGAGGAGAAACATTCTATGACCTCCACCCAAAGGCTCACTAGCCAATGTAGGAGAATGTGGACTTGGCAAGGTCACCACAACCTCAACTGTGATGAAGGGGGGTCTCGCAACACTCCAAGCCCATGTTGATATGGATTTCTTCACTAGTGATAACTTTAAGAAACCCCCCTCAAAAAAAGATATAAAATCCTGGCGAATCTTTCATTTTTTGAGGAAAAAAAATAATTTCTATTGGCGAAACTTTCCTTTTTTTTGAAAAAAAATATTTGTTTTATTGGCGATTTTTTTACATCACTAAAATTTTGTTGAAATTTTGGCGAATCTTGAAAAATAATGGGAAAATGCATTAATTATGATGGCGAATCTATCCAATCTAAAAATAATTCTCATGGAAAATTAGGGGCCCGAGGGTGGAAATTATCGATGAGTTGAAGGGGTAGACTATAATATTTACTTTATACCATTGTTTTATAATATAGTATAATGGCCCTCATTATATTATACAAGGTAAAATGTAACCATGATCTATAATTCTCATGGGGGCTCAAAACTTCTTTTAGATCATTGATCTAACAACCCTTGTTGTACACTATAAGGTGAAATTTACCCACAATCTATAATGCTCGTGATACCCAAAATTGTGGGCCCCATGAGCATTACAGATCATTTGTACATTTTACCTCATGGATTACAACAAGGGCCATTAGATTATATTTAAATCAATGGTGGAAACTAAAGATTAGAAATATGGTCCTAAAGCAACTAATAGTTATGATATACTATTGGCGAATTAATATGGATTTCTCCAATAATTTATAAAATTAAGGCGAATCTTATCTAATCATGTATCGAATATTGTGGCAAATTTTTGAGTTAAATTTTTTAATAAAATAAATTATTTGGTGATTTAAATAAGACTATAATAAAATTTAGTAAAAATGTGGCGATTCAAGTCACATTGTAGCTCGAACTATTAGCCAATTTTGGATTCCCAAATTTCAACTATTAGCCAATTGGCAAATAATAGCCACTAAAAAAATCACTGTTCTTCACACTTGCTATGTGGAGTTGATGGAATGTTTTTGTTGCAATGGACTACTAGAAATATTGTAAATGCTAAGAAATGGCTTGAGAATGTGTGTAGAGATTGAATGAATTGCTAAGAGTTCTTGAAGAGATGAAATAGAGTGAGGATAGATGAATTTGAAGGAATAATGAGGAAGAATAAGGCATTTTCAGGTCGGTAGGTCCAAGAGGGACGTTAGAATTCATCCCCAATTAGAAGTGTAATGCCTCTGCCAGCTTCAAACATAGGAATCTATCAGTGATGACAATGCACTGCATATCATGTCCATGTTCTCAATAAATATTCTCCCATCGATACAATAGACAAATGCCAAGTGGAAGGAAGGAAATTGGGTGATGTGGAATTTCTCCTTCAAAATTGATTTTCTAAGGTGACGATATGCGAAAGGGGAATTTTCATAATGGGTGAAAATTCACTCCTATACATTTTTCCCCCACTTTAACAAGCATGAGTACTAATGATTACTTTGATAAAGTAGATCAAAGAGTTAGTAATGTTATAAATTTATACCTTAACCATCGAGGAAGTAGACTATGATTTGGGGACCTCAAAAGTGAAAGACTGACAAAGGACTCCATAAGCATGTTATCCAAGGAGTTTCAAAAAAAATACTCCATAGCCCCGTGGAACTATGAAGTTACACAAGTTACACCGAAGGCCCTCAAATTAGTGATGGACATATCTTGTAGGATGAAAGCATCTTACAAGCCTCAAAAACCTACAAGGAGGTAGCCCCCAAGATCTCTCACATGAAGGAAGCCCTGTGAAGTATGAACCTTATATGCCCATAGACCTGCAAGAAGGTAGCCCCAAAGATCTCTCATATAAACAAAACCTAGAGAAAAGGTGCCTTATAGGCTCGAAAACCTAGAAGGAGTTGTCCCTCAAGATCTCTTACATGGAGGAAACCCAAAGAAGGGGACTCCGTAGAGTCGAATTGGAAAGAGACTTTACAAGCGCACCTGCAAAGTGACATGTTTACTTGCAAATAAAGTATGTCTAGAAACAAAGTGGCCATGCAAGTAGTCAAGTGGACACTCACATAGACCATCAAAAAATTAGAAGGCTTTCAAAGGGATCCCTCAGGAACCCAAAGTGAAGAGGGTTCCACTCAAGGGATATGCCATTTGGAAGTGCAACAAAGACATTTTTTTTCAAATTGATTCATCATCAAGGAATCCTTTCGAAATATGTTCACTTCATCAAGGAATTCAAAAGCAAGACAATCTACCCTCAGGACGGGAAGGCCAAAGCTTCTTCCACCTCATAGCAAAGTTCTCAAGTTCTTTCTTTGCAAACCCATGATAAAGGAAACATGTTCCGTTAGGGATCCTAGTTGTGAATGTGGTTTCTAAAAAATAAATGTTTGTGAGGATCTTCAAGAAAATATTGGTTGGCGAAGAATGCATTTTTTGAAATTCGAAGTATCATAGAAATGGCATTGTCACACATGAGAGGGAAAAATTAAGCAAAGAAGAGAAAAACATAGGAAGAGCGAAAGGGAGACAAAAAGAGGACACATGGGGATTTGGTTTCGCGGGGTTAGATATTCTCATGCTTATATAAATAATAGGTAACCACAATGCGAGGTGAAATATCATTAATCCCCAACTAGATTAGGAAGAATGCACAAAAAAAAAAGTAAAAAAAAAAATGAAAATAATTGGGTTAACATGGAAGGGAAGACTAAATGCCCCCAACACATTCAATCATGCGTAATTAATTAAAAATCAAACACAAACATGGAAGAATGATGATACAAATAGAAGAAGGTTCACAACACAAAAACCACTCCTATATCCAAGCACCAACAAGGGTGACAAGGGTCATCCAGGAACACGTAGCACAAGTATAAGGGAACACATCACAATACACACACATCTAATCTAAAGATAAATAAGAGGCCTCCCCTAACACTCATCAACCAAGAAGTCATTTTCTTCCCACTCTAGATCATCATAAGGGGAAGGAGGATAAGTCTATAGCTGTGGAATATTATGGGGAGGGGCTTCTGACCCTCCCGCAACAAGGGCTAAGGAAGAAGGCTCAACAAGGACTTCTTTATTGGGATCTTGTGCAGCTATGGTTAGCGACTTTGCGAAGATCATTGACAAGGCTGAAACTTCATCTAGAGAGTTAAACATGCACTTCATAGGAGTTTGATGTCATACCTCAATGGATGGAGAGGGTGGTGCCCGAGATTCACCACAAGGCTCGCCTATTGATTTGACAGTGGTGACAAACTCAAGAGAAGCCAAAGTTGGCTTCGTCATTGTGACAAAACAAGCTAACATGGGACCACCCTTCAAGGAAAGTGGGATCCTCCTATGCCCTCCATTTATAGAAGGACCCACTTCTACCTTTGAATTCATCAAGGGATGGGAACTTCCCACAGAAAAGGCAAGAGGTTTAGAGGAAGAGGAGGAAAAACTACGACATACACCATCAAAGTATTTGACATGTCCATGGGTTTCAAGAAAGATGGGATGTGTAGAAGAGACATCAACAAGGGAAGCTCAACCGAAGGGGTGCTGAACACTTGCACCTTTTTGGGGTCAGGCCCATTTGTACTCACAGTGGGAGCTAGAAGTGAGACTAAGCTAGATTGAATAGAAGAATATGGGATCAGAGAGGAGGACATAGCAGGAAGCCCTTATACAAGGTGGTTGAATCCTCTTTCTTTCTCTACAAAGTGACCTACTCAGCCACGATATCCTTTCATTGGTGCTTGTGCTCATGTGTAAGGTAGTTTTTGTGACTCTTTAAGCTAGAAGCTAGGAGCTATGAAGGGATGGAAGACTCTTTCTTAGTAATAGGAGTGTCCACTATAGTTGTTTCTGGTAGAGGGATAGGCTCCTAAAATGGAGCAAGAGGAGAAAGTTGAGAAATAACAGGGGGAGTCATCTCTGAAACCTAGACAGCGAGCCTCTTCCCATTTACTATTTTGGGTGTAGGAGCAGTAGGAGGCCATGGAGGCTGAGACATAGAGGATTCCCCACAGGGATCCTTCCTTATACCATATCGAATGAGCCTATGCTCCGTGGGTAGAATATGAATCTCAAATGGAGGACACTTAGGCTTTCATCAAGCGGGAACCATAGGATTCTCTTTAAAGCATTGAACATAATCTAATGGTGCCGCATTAGAGCAAGAGGAAGCATCAAGCTAAACAATAGAAGAGGAAGAAGAGGGACTCTAAGAGGGATTTTCTTCTTCTCTCCTATGGGCCTTAGTGGCATCACAATCAACTTTTACGATTGCCCTACACAAAATAGCATAAGGTGATGGAGGGTACCTCACTCTAGGTATTAAGCACCCTTTCTTGTAATTTTGATATGTCTGGTACAAGAGGTCCTTCCTAGGTGAAAGGGGACCAATAGGTGCAAACCAAAAGTGACCTAAGGAGTAGCTATCACACATGACTGGTGGTTATAGCTAGTATTATGAATCACATGCACAACACCCCCATGAATAAAATTAAGACATTTATGCACAACCGAGGGAACCATGTTCATAGCTACTAGCTACGGGATACTCAACTTCACTCTGAAGAGTTCAGACATTGGGACTATGTCAAATAGTAGGTTTACAGATGTAGGTTAGATAAGGAATAACAAAATGATACTACCCAAGGTAGGTATGGAAAGTTTGTTATGCGTCTTGATGGTGCTCATAGGAGCATTGTGCCTATCTTTGTGTAGGAATTTAATTAACATAATCTCCTTGGTTATGATATTCACATAAGATTTCAGGTCAATAAGAACACTCGGTACAATTTTCTCATTGATCCACGTAGGGATATAAAGGGGAGATGGTTCTCTATTGAAGCCCATTCGCAAGTCCTGTGAGGTGAAGGTTATACTTGGGCCACTATTCCATGCTACTTAGAGGGGATAGGGAAATGTAGAAAAGAGTCCATCACTCGCACTGAATGTTACTTTCACAAAGCCCCCAAAATGTTATAAAATAGGATAGTGAACCAGTTACATTTTCATTGCACAACACTTACAGAACCTTCCAACAACACCTACTAGGGGTGGTAGGTTGGGTTGCGAGGTGAAAGGCCCCACAACACTCACACCTACAACACTATTATAAAATGAGGAAAGGATCCTTCAGTACTACTAAACGGAACCAAAATGGTTCATGTCAGGTTCACTAAAAATGTAAGAGAGGGGGACCAACCACATCAAGGCTTTAGGCCATGGAGATTCGAGAGCGAAAGGCTGCCCTAACTTACCTCACTCTAAAGGAGTGTTTTGGATAGAGTTCTAGAATGATGAGGACTATAAAGTACTTCTATCACCCTTCAGACCCAAAATCCAAGTTTAGGCTAGGTGAGCTGGTTTTCAGAGTATAGACTACACCTTAGACAACTCTTTGTTTGAGGAAACCAGTACAATTTTGGGATGACAACATGGCACACCGGCGTCTCTCAGTTGTGTTGGCATTCGTAAGGCTAGAAGATAGGAAATAGAGTATAGAGTACAAAAAAATGATATAATAGCCTAGTTGGTTATTCTTAAATAAACAAAGAAAAATGATAAGATATGAAAAGTACAAACGAAGATGATAAAGTAGATAGATAAAATCTAGGGTGATGAAGATGGTCGATCTAACCAATGCACCAGTCTTCCAGCTAGCTCCAAATGCACGTTCACCTACACATAAGAGAGAGGGAAAATGTTGGCATTGTATAGGGGTATGCCTTAGTCAAACCCAGATTTTGGTGTTTCCACCTCCACGGATAGCCAGATAGGAACAAAGTAGAAATATGTGATAAAGAAGTAGTGAAAGTAGAAGTTTCAATAAACACTACAAAACAATATAATTCTATTCAACCAAATCACAGAGGAGAGGAGAAAAATGTTACCACTTCCACTCAAAAGCTCACTAGCCAATGGAGGAGAATGCGTACTTGGCAAGGTCAACATAGCCACAACTGTGATGAAGGGAGGTCTCATAAAACTCCAAGCCCACACTACTATGGCTTGATTGACACTTGCTATGTGGAGCTGATGGAGTGTTGTTGCTGCAATGGAGTGCTAGAAATGATAGAAATTCTAAGAGATGGCTTGATAATTTGTGTAGAGCTTGAATGAATTTGAAGGAAAATAGAGGAATAATAAGGAATTTTTGAGTTGGTTGGTCGAAGAGGGACATTACAATTTGTCCCAAATCAGGAGTGTAATGCTTCTACAGACTTTAGATACGTGAATCCGTCAGGGACAATATTGCACTGCGCGGACGTCTTTGTGCCACATGCATGTCCTCGACAAATATTCTCCCACTGGCACAATGGACATATTCCAAGTGGAAGGAAGGCAGTTGGGTGATGTGGAATTTTTCCTTCAGATTGATTTTCTAAGGTGAGGATGTGCGAAAGGGGAATTTGCATAACGGGTGCAAATTTACTCCCATACAATTATTTAAATCTCCAAAGATTTATTTTATTAAAAAATTAACTCAAAAATTCACCATAGTATTCAATACATTATTAGATTAGATTCGCCTAAATGTTATAACATATAGAACAAATCTAAATTTATTTGCCAATAGTATATCATAATTATTAGTTTCTTTAGAGATATTTTTCAAATCTTTAGTTGTGTCTACTATTTAAAATATAACCTAATGGCCCTCATTATATTTCATGAGGTAAAATGTACCCGCAATTTATAATTCTCATGAGGCCTTAGCAAGTAAAAGAAACTTTGAGACCCATGAGCATCATAGATCACATGTGCATTTTACCTTATGGAACACAACAAGGGACATTATATTATATTTTAAATCAATGGTGGAAATTAAACATTATAGAGTCTACCCCTTAAACCCATCAATCATTTCCACCCTCGAGCCCCTAAATTTCCATGAAAATTTCTATTTAAATGAAATGATTCACCATCATAATTAATGCATTTTCTTATTATTTTCTAAGATTCAACATGATTTTATACAAAATATAAGTGTTGTAAAAGAAAATACTAATAAAATTAATATTTTTTTAGAAAATGGAAAGACTCACCAATAGAGATTAATATTCTTTTCATAAAAAAAGTAAAAGAATCACTAGGTATGTGAGGATGATCATGGAAAAAACAAGCTCTTAAGTGGCGACGAAAATTCAGAAAAATCAGAGTTAGGCAACTCGACATAAAATTTTGAATATGTTATCTATATTATTTCAAAAATATGTAACAATAGAATCTGTAGAAAATTGAATGTAGTTTCTTAACTATTAAGTTTATTTTTAAAAAAAATCTATTTGGTGAAAATATGAAATTTCAATGTAGTAATACTTAAATTTCAGGAAAAAAATAAGTAGGTGTCTCTCAAACCACCCTAACCACAATGAAATGATAATACTTTTTTATAAGATTTTAGATATAAGTAGAGGACTCATGTCCCAATGTGATGCATATTTTTTTGAAATATTTTTCCAAGTAAATAATTAATTATGATTTTTCTATTATAACTTTAAAAAAATATAAACACTCATATGTCTGACCACCTTAACTTAGTCAAAACTTCATGAAATTTAATTTTCTTTTTTTTTAATCCTATAGTATGTGAAGCATAGAATGTGACGCATGTTTCAGATTCAAAAAATGTGCTACCGTTTAAAAGCTATAGATGTTTTTCAATCAACCTATCAATCAAGACTTTAGTCGTAGTTCAAATAAAAAATGAATAATAATTATTTATTAAATTTAAAGTAAAGCATAATTTATATTGGTGAAAATTTGAGAATCTCCTTTAAAAACGCTTTTCGTTTCATTAATTTAGGGTAAAATAAAAGTCGTCAGCCACATGGGCAAAGTATAGAAAGCAAGGTAAGGTGTTAAACATGTTTTTTGTGTTGACTTCTTAGGATTGGCATGTCCTATCAAAATTCCAAAGCAAACCCGAGCCTCATCCCTAGGTAGTAGGGTTTGTGTTAGACATATTCGATATCCAATTCAAATCAGACATTTGGTCCAAATCGGATATCCGATATGTATTATATATAATTTTTATTTTATATTAAAAATGTAATATAGTTTTTAATATATATTTTAAAAAATGAAATAAATAATTTATAGTTTATTTTAATATATCTAGTTGAGAATATACAATATAGTTTATAATTTAATATATAATATATAATTTATGATAATCTCTTATGGAATTATGTATAATATATAATATATTATATTATTATGTATAATATTTATATATTATTTATATATTTTAGTTAATGTATAAATATATATATATATATATATATCAAGATAATATATAAAATATTATATAATTAATAAATATTACTAATATATAGAATATTTAAATATTATCACTTTCCCTCTCTCTCCCTCTCTCTCTCTCCCTTCTTCCCATATTCCCTCTCCTTCCCCTCCATATTATCTCTCCCTCTTTGACCCTTCTTCCCTCTTCCCTCCTTCCCCTCCTCTATCTCTATCTCTATCTATCTATCTATCTCTCTCTCCTTTTCCCTCCTCCCCTCTCTTCTTCCCTCCTCCCCCTCCCTTCCCTCTCCCTCTCTCTCTCTCTAGACATATATATATCCCTTCTTCCTCTTCCCCTCCTTTCTCTCTCCCTTCCTCTCTCCTCTCTCTCTCTCTCTCTCTCTCTCTCTCTCTTCCCTTCCCCTCTCCCTTCCCCCTCCTAATTCTCTCTCCCTCTCTCTCCTCTTCTCCCCTCTCTCTCTCTCTCTATCTCTCCTTCTTCCCCTCTTCCCATATCCCTTCCCCCTCCTAATATTCTCTCTCTCTCCCTCTCTCTTCCCTTTCTAACCCTCTCCCTTCCCCCTCCTAATTCTCTCTCTCCCCTTCCCCTCTTCCTCTCTCCTTCCACCTCCTAATTCTCTCTCTCTCCCCTTCTCCCCCTCTTCCCCTCTCCTAATTCTCTCTCTCTCTCTTTATCTCTCTATCCCATTCCCCTCCCCTCGTAATTCTCTCTCTCACCTTCTTCCCTCTTGCTCTCTCCTTCCTCCTAATTCTCTCTCTCCCCCTCTCTCTCTCTCTCTCTCTCTCTCTCTCTCTCTCTCTCTCTCTCTCTCTCTCTCTCTCTCTCTCTCTCTCTCTCTCTCTCTCTCTCTCTCTCTGTGTGTGTGTCTCTCTCTCTCTCTCGTGGCACCAAAATCTTACCGTTACTATACATTTTTAATTCTTTTTCAAATCAGATATCGGATTTGTGGGCCATAGAAAAACCTTGAGTGGGTCATTTTAGGCATCCCAACAGACCCTACATTCTATTTGCATGCTTTCCAGGCTAGAAAAACACATTTTCAGATAGGAAGAGACAAATATCAACTTTTTGGAGCATATTCTATTTAAATTTGTCATAAGAAATCATTTTTTTAGCATCTTCTTGGAGGTATAATGGGGAGCAGTAGTCATGGGAAGCAAAAATGTAAGATAAAGCTTACAAAAGAAACAATTGAAGCATGTAGACAAAGAGATAGAGAAACTCATAGGAAGAGAAGAGAAGGTGTGTCAAATATTTGTGAACCTGAGCCCTTTGGTCTTTCAAGTGAAGAGGAAATTGAATATGTTCAAGGTGAAAATGTTGAACATGAAATTGAAATTGGGAATTCTAATGTTGAAATTTATATTGAAAATGTTCAAGGTGAAAATGTTGGAATTGAAGATGTTGAGCATGATATTGATATTGAAAATGTTCAAGCTGAAAATGTTGGAATTGAAGATGTTGAACATAATATTGAAATTGGGAATCAAATTATTTAAATTGATATTGAAAATGTTCAAGCTAAAAATATTGGAATTGAAGCTGTTGAACATAATATTGAACCAAGTGTAAATTATGTTTCACCAAAATACATGGGAAATGAAGAAAGACATATTCCAAATTCAAGAACCGCTAAATGGTTACTTGAAATTGATGAGAGCATTATAAACAATTTTCAAGGCAAAAGGTCAAAACGAACCATTCGGTTGTGAGCTACACAAATTTTCAACCAAAATTTTAGGAATAAGACATTGATTGAGCAATGCCAACTTTTTGTACAATTGCTAAAGATACAAAAGATGAGACCTTTGCTAGCCAAATTGAAGATTCATGTGAACAAGAAGATCGGAAAAAATCTATTATTGTCAAAAATATTTTTAATGCTCTCAAGTCTATTGGAAAAAATAACAAGGAAAAAGATAAGAGAGATGCTTAGAGAGTCATTACAACCACCCTACTAAGCCATCAATTGAAAAAGGATCACTTTATGAGACAAAATTGTATTAATTTTGACATAAATCATAAAACTTTGGATAGAGCACTTGAAAGAAGAGAGAGAATAGATGATACTCTTCAAAATGATACATGGGATTTTGTCAGGAGGCTTCCACATGTTGATAAGAAGCTAACCAATAATGTAAAGCAAGTAATTCAACAATTTTGGCATGATAACTCTTGAGTATCACCCAATGCAAAGGATGTTTTAAAGTTAGGAATTGGTAATCAAGACCATACACCGCATCCTTAACATTTCTTGGAATCAAGCCAAACAATGTTGTTCAAAAAATTTATTGAAACACATACAAATATGGAAATCTCACAAAGGACTTTTGAAGGTTTGAAGCCATTTTATTGTGTGCCTCTTAAAATTCATAATACTTGTTGTTACAAATACCATGTAGAGATTTCAATGTACCATGAGCTATTATGCTATATCCATTCTACTTTGCACACTAATGAAATGTTGCAAGAGTGTGGTGCAATGCATCTTTCAAAATCATCAAGGGACTTGCTACATCTATTTTTATGTTCTAGAGATGATGGTTTCTTTTTCTATAGAAATGATTGTTTAAATGTGAATTGCTCACAATGTGGTGGCTTGTCAAATTTTGTTCAATGTTTTCATGAGGGTTCCGAGCATGAATTTTTAAAAAAGCTTGTTGAGAAAAAGAGACATGATATAGTCAAATATACTTTACAGAGTGGAGATGAAGGTTCTAGATGCGAGTTGGTTACAAAAGAATGTAGTGTTGGTTATTTTATTTCGGATTTTAAGGACAATATTTTCTACAAGTATGCAAGGCATAGCCATAGGTCTCAATGGCTGGATCAACAATTCAGGATGTGTAAGGACTCTTTTTTTGATTGGCACTATTATATTATTAGTTGATTTTGCAGAAAACTACACATTGCAACCACAAAATGAGGTACAATCTCAGTATTACAATTCCATTTAGATTGTTATTTTTATCGACATAACACATAAAAATGCATCTGATAGTACAAAAGAGGATCAAAAGATAATCATAGAGTATCATTTATATATGAGTGATGATAGATCTCACTCATCCGAGTATGTCCAACATTGTTTCAAGAATTTTATTGAGTTCTTGCATGAGCATATATAATAGTGGTCCAACATCTCATTTGGTCAGATAATTGCATAGGTCAATTCAAGAATGCTCGTATGTTTTATTGGTTGAGTAGAATGCATGTAGAGAAGGGTGTGCCTCATATTTTGAGTTTTTTTGAAGCTGGGCATGGGAAAGGGGAGCATAATGGAGCAGATGCATGTGTAAAGAGAGCTCTAGTTTAGGAGAAATTGAATATTTCAGGAGCAAAATTTAGAGATGCATGTTCTATTGTTGATTGGTGTAGTTCAACACTATCACAGGGAGGAACACTTGATTCAATAGTGCGCAGATTATTTTGGTTGGTTGAGGAGGGCATAGTGGGAGGCAGATTGAATTATCATACAATCAAAGATTCTTCAAAGATGTATTCATTTCGAAGCTAAAATGAAATCACATGGACCATTTGGGCATGAGAGTTGGATTTTTTTTTGTCAGAGTTGTATTCAGTGCGAGTGGGATCAATGCAAGTCAAGTGAGTGGGTGGATACAAGGGCTCCATAGTATCTAACTCCTTTATCGCAAACAATATCCATGACAAATGACACAATGGAAAGTTTAGTTTATTATGACCATCTTTTAGATCTACTATAGCCAGGACATGTTTTTGCAATTGTTGCACCATAGGGGAATGAAGAGAGATCAGACTATTGGTTGGATTGATGTCTGCGGGTAAAGCATAAGATAACACAACCAATGGAAGATGATGATGGGTTCATGTATCCTACAGGTTTAGTTGTGGTTGTGGGAACTTGGTTGTGAACATAAATACATTAGAAAGAATGGAATACCTGCATTTGAAGACTACGAGAAACAAAAAACCATTGTCATGTATTCGCATCTTGTTATAGCAATAAATGTTAAGTTGTTGAAGAATCACACCAAACCAAAGAAAAAACAACTATGGACACTTAGTAATGCTAATCATGAAGCAATATTGGATACTCTTAAGCAAAGAGATGACCCTTCAGGCACACTTGAATATCATATTCAAGAATGGAAGGTACAATGCTTAGGTTCATTATGCTTAAGTTCATTAATGTTCTTTATTTAATACTTGCAAAAACGTAACTGGTTGGCTGATGGGACAGTTAGGATATAGTTGAAGAAGCTGAAATTAAGGTAATGCTCTAATATGGATATAATATTTTCAAAGCTTTTAGTTCCATATGCATACTTTTGCACTTTTTCTATCTATAATCCAAATAGAGAATTCTCTTCAATCTTTTTTCATTTAGTCTTATTACTGACACATTGTGCTACTATGGTAAACTGTATTTTCAATGACTAGAGTGAAGAGAGGAGGACTAACATGAAGTTTTAATTTACAAGTTTTTGAAACATGGTCTAGTTTTGGAAACATGGTTTTGAATTTGCAAGTTTTGGATATAGTTGAAGAGGCTGAAATTAAGGTAATTCTCTAATATAACTATTGAAGAAGATGAAATTAAGGTAATGATTTGATATGGATACAATATTTTGAAAGATTTTAGTTCCATATGCATATTTTTGCACTTTTTCTATCTATAATCTAAACATAGAAGTCTCTTCAATCTATTTTCATTTATTCTTAATACTGACACATTCTTCTACTATGGTAAACTATATTTTCAATGTCTAGAGTGAAGAGAGGAGGACTAGCAAGTGTATTCAAAAGACAACAGAACCAACAATCACTCCATCCAGTCGAATTTTGAAGGCAACACAAGATCTATTTCCTTCCCCTAGAGGGAAATATGTTTTGTACTATATGTTTTGCACTATCAATATATACATGAAATTTTATGTCCATATGAATCCTTTATACTAAGCCTGTATGGCTTTTTTGGATATATTGTATATACTTTTATCAATATATATCATTATATAGCCTTACAAATTTTTGATTAAAAAAAATCTTATTTTGCTACTTCCATTCTTGAATCTCCCTTAAGATGTGTATTGTGTAAATTGTATGCTTGAATGTTGTAGGCGTGGATTTTTGGTGCAAGGGCACCATGAAAGTTTGAATTTGCAAGTTTTGGAAACATGGTCTAGTATTAGGTACGTTAGTGCTTGAGTCTTTTTTGAGGTCCAAGAACATAAAGGGTGTCTAAAAATGTATTTTAGTAGTGGGTTTAAAACTAGATTGGGGATTTGAGGTCAAGAAACCTCTGTTGGACACCTACAAGACAAACTAGGTGAAGTTGTAAAGTGGTGTAGGAGCACCAAGCAAATGAACATTGCTCTAGGAGGGGTTAGTATGTTAGATCTAGATGTGGTGAGTATTTTGTGTTCAATAAGGTCTTATTAGACCATTTACATATATTAGGGGTGGTTTGGAGTCATCTTGAGTCATTTTGTGTCAATATGTTAAAAATTGCAAAATAATGCAAAGTTGTAATGCAAAATTGCCAAATGTTGCAAAATGGCATATGAAGAGTCAATTTGTCAAACTTGTGTTAGGAATCAAGTGAATTATATTTTTTAGGGTCCATTGGGACTATTTAATGGCATTTGAATTGTTTGAATGGTCATTGGAGTCAAAAATGCAAAAATTACATATTTTGTAAAAATTCTCATATTGAAAGTGCAAAAGGTGGAACACCAACGGTCATGTTGGTTTAAAAGGTTGTTGAGTCAGTTTAAGAGGTTGGATCTAGTGGGAAAAGTGTTAAAAAGGTTGTATAAAATTGAATGCAAGGTTGATTCATACTTTTGTGAAGGGAAATCAGATAAAGTTCCTTGTTTTTGCTAATTTTCTATGTTTTTCCAGAAATTTTTTAGTTTCAAGGCTCTGTACATTAAATTATTGGCTTCTAATGATGTAAATTCACTAGGAAGTGAATCTATCTCTATTTTGGATTCGCAATGAAGAAATTTTTCTAAGTTTTGTGCATTTGGTGGCAAAATTACTATAGCCGGTTGAAACTTGTGTTTTGAGGGTTAAAAAATGCTTAAATAGGCCATCTCATCTATTGTAGATGTTGTGGCTCGATGGGATGGGCTAGATAGATTGGAATAGGTATCAATAGGGTGAATAATGAGTCTTGTGTGCAGGGAATGTCTTTTGATTGGTTTGGCATGATGTCCTAGGTGGCAAATAGTGCATTTTTGGGTTAAATTTGGTGGTTTGAGTGAGAAAATGATACAATTCTTGGGGGAAGGAAATATCTCTTGATCTTTTGAGTTTTTTCAGGTCTAATATGAAGTTTTTGGAGGTGTTGGTTGGGTTAGATATGCCCTAGAAGGTTGCTTTTCAATAAATCCCCCATGTAAACTGCAAGAAATGAGGGTTTCATGGTAGAGTGCTTTGGGAAATGTGTCTCCACAAAATAATTGTGGAATTTGGGGTTATGTTGGCTAGTGAGTGCTACCCAATCAAAATTTGTGTGAAAAGAAAATTTTAAGGCATAGGTCCTTTGTAAAAGTGACCCAATTGGGGGTCTAAAACGGTGAAAAAGCTTGATTTCAACTCACCTCCCTTGCTCCAAAAACCATGTACATATGTCCTCTACCACTAATTATTCCATTCCATTGAGTTACAGTAGGATACAATGGGTGGAATGGCTAAAAAATCATTTTTACACACTCAACTACTTGCATTTGATAACTTTTTTCCCAAGAGAGAATTCGCCACCACAGGAAAAGGCCTTTGAGATAGAAAAAAACTGACAGAGGTTATTTTAGAGGGGCCCAACATGATCTCATAGGGTCAAATGATAAGTTTCTTAGAATCACAATGTCTGAATACGAACATGTTAAATTCTGCAACCATTTTGCACTTTGGACTCTTAAGCGATTCCATCGATTGAATGTAGCTTAGAGCAATTCTGCATGTTTTAGTTTGAAAGAGGACCATGCCTAGCATAAACGTACCCATTTGGATGCATCAAAATACTCCATTTGGTCACACAAGTTGTAGAATGAAAGTTGCACCACTTTGTAACTTTTAACTACTTGCATTTGACAACTTTTTCCCCAAGCGAGAATTCACGACCATAGGAAAAATCCTCCGAGATAGAAAAAACCTAGAGAGGTTATTGTAGAGGGGCCCAAAATGATCCCATAGGGTCAGACAATAAGTTTCTAAGTGTCATGGTGTCCAAATACAATCATGCTGAAGTTTGCAGCCATTTTGCACTTTGGACTCTTAAGGGAATCTATTGGTTGAATGTAGCTCAGAGCAATTTCGTGTGTTTCGGTGTAAAAGAGGACCATGCCTAGCATAAATGTACCCACTCGGATGTGTCAAAATAATCTATTTGGTCACATGAGTTGTAGAATGAAAGTTGCACCACTTTGCATCTTTCAACTACTTGCATTTGACAACTTTATCCCCAAGGTAGAATTTGCCACCACAAGAAAGAACCTCCGAGATAGAAAAAATTGAGAGAGGTTATTGTAGATGGGCTCACCATAATTCCATAAGGTTAGACGATAAGTTTCCAAGTGTCAAGGTGTCCAAATACAAGCATATTGAAGTTTGCAGCCATTTTGCACTTTGGACTCTTGAGGGAATCTGCCGGTTGATTGTAGCTCAAAGTGATTCTACATTTTTTGGTGTGAAAGAAGACCATTCCTAGCATAAATGTACCCACACGGATGCGTTGAAAAAGTCTGTTTGGTCACACGAGTTGCAGAATGAAAGCTGCACCAGTTTGCAACTTTCAACTACTTGCATTTGACAAATTTTTCCCCAAGCGAGAATTCGCCACCATAGCAAAACACCTCTGAGATAGTAAAAAATGAGAGAGGATATTGTAGAGGGGCCTAACATGATCCTATAGGGTTAGGTGAGAAGTTTCTAAGCATCATGGTGTCCAAAAAAGATCATGTTGAAGTTTGCAGCCATTTCCCACTTTGGACTCTTAAGGGAACCTGCCAGTTGAATGTAGCTCAAAGTGATTCTACGTGTTTCAGTGTGAAAGAGGACCATGCCTAGCATAAATGAACCCAATCATATGTGTCAGAATAGTCCATTTGGTCACACAAGTTGCAGAACAAAAGTTGCACCACTTTACAACTTTCAACTACTTGCATTTAACAACTTTTTCCCCAAGCGAGAATTTGCCACCACAAGAAAACAACTCTGAGATAGGGAAAACTAAGAGAGGTTATTTTAGAGGGGCCCAACACAATCCCATATGGAAAGATGATAATTTTCTAAGTGTCACAATGTTCGAATACGAGCATGCTAAAGTTTGCAACCATTTTGTACTTTGGACTATTAAGGGAATCTACCGGTTGAATGTAGCTCGGAGTGATTTTGAGTGTTGCGGTGTGTAAGAGGATAATTCCTAGCATAAGCGTACCCACCCAGATTCATCCCAACCATTTACAACCACTTTTTAAGCAATTTTTTAATAAAACTTCATTTTTGCACTTTCTTGCAAAAGTTGCTTGACAACATTTTAGCAACTTGACAACTGTTTACATTTTTTGACAAATGACCCCAAATCATTTCAAAATGACTTTAAATGAATCCAAATCGTCATGGAAAACCTTATTACACCCATGAAATAAATCATAGAACCACATGTACTTACTTTGGAACCATACCATCAAACTAACCTTGAATGCTGGAAAAGGGGCTCCAATTAGCCCACTTTACCAAAGGAAATCTCCTTCAATCTTGTTGTCCACTCAAAATACCATTATATAATCCTCAAAATACCTCCAAAACCACAAATTCTTGAGCCAGTGATTCAAAACTCGCTTGCTAAGACCCTCTTTCATGAAACCCTCATTTTTCACCAAATAAGCAGGGGTTTATTGAGAAACCCATCTCTAGACCTCATTCAAATTCAAAATATTTTCAAACATTCTTATTTCACCTTGCAAAAACTTAATTCACCTTCAAATTATGTTTCCCCCAAAGTTCTCACACATTTCCTTCTTAAAACCTCTTAATTTCACCCATTTTCACTCTTTGTTCAACTAGGGCTTCAAGCCCAAACATCCAAATGACCTACCTTTCCTCTGTAGACATTATATCACATCAAAATCCACCTAATAACACTAAAACAACTAGGTTCTAACATTCTTCCAAACTATTTCTTTAATTTGCTACTTCAAGCTATGCCTCCTAGGCCTAAATTCATGCTTTTTCCACAAGGGCAGCATGGAAATCTCCACCAAATGTCTTTGCCACAACTAGATATCTATTCCTACAAGTCATCTTATTCTAACCAGACCCATTCCACCAAATCACAACATGAACAATAGGTGGAATGGCCTCTTAATACATTCTGACCCTCAAACCCTGAACTACAACCTTAAACAAGCAACTTCAAAGAATACACTAAACCTTCCTTCAAAGGAAATGTCTACTGAAAATATGGTATCAAGTGATATGGTTAGTTTGAAGTCTGAAAATACTCTAAAAATAGGTGTGAAGGTTGAGATAGATTTGAAGACTGAGTTGGTAGTAAATTGGTATGCTAATTTCATGATAGGGTCCATTGGTTGGGAAGAATATTGCAAAGTATGAAGGTTCTAAAGGTATAGTAGGTACAAAGGTGTAGATACTGAAAATTGGTCTAGGCCTCCGAGTACACATTCGACATAATTTTCTATAGTCCGTGCTCTTGATTAGATAATGTTAATTATTTAATTAACCTTTCTAACACATATTTCCTCTATTAATTAAATACCCCTTTTTAATTAATTCATTAATTCATTAATAATCTTTATTCAACTTGATTAATTAAATAAATCTTATTTGTTTAATTATGTTGCGAACTAATTAATTCTTACCCTCTTTATCATACTTTTCCAACTATAATTAAATATCTTTATTTAATTATTCATTTAACCCCCTTTATCTATAATTAAATATTTATTATTTAATTATTTATATTATCCTTTTCAAACAATCAAATAAAATAAATTACTTTATTTATTTAATCAAAGTCTCTTATTTTCGAAAGTTGAATTAAATTAACATTTAATTCATATTTAATTATTTATGACACATTCCTCTATCATTCAGTTATCTAAGTCATTCACTCACCTTGTGACTTGAGATCTATTTTTAGTTCTCCATTTATCTCTGAATTCAACACCTGTTTATCTCTGCGAGAAGACTCTCCATCACAACTAGTCGATTAACTAGTTTTAACTCCTGTTTGCATTCAAATGCATTAGACTTCGAGTTCTAACTTTGTCTTTTGCATACAAATTCTATTTCTTCTATTTTTGGAGATTAGGATCCCGAACTCGTGTTCTAACTCACGTTCTAACTTAGTCTCTATCTTGCAGTATTTCTTGAACTCGTGCTCTAACTCACGTTCTAACTCATGTTCTAACTCATGTTCTATCTGAGATAGAACTCACATCACATGGCATTCATCAATCTCATCCGTCAATCTCTATTTCAATCTGAGCCAATCGTTCGAAAACCCAAAATCTATAAAATGGCCTATCATTATCATTATGCCTCCTCCTGAAATCATACACTTTTGAGAAGAGACTTATCTTCGATATTTTTCTTAGACACTCGACGAAGTTATACTTGCATTCAAACACAAAAATCTGAGGACAAGAATACTGAAAAGGAAAAATGGAGAAGAACAATCAAGATAATTCGAAGGGGTGAATGCATATTCGGTGAGAGCTTTCAATTAATTTGTTTAGTTTGTTTAGTTTGTTTCCTTGTTCTTTGTTGTTTAATTTTAGATTATTATTTAGATTAGGATTAACTTTGTTATTCTAGTTGCAAATTATCCATCTCATCATATTCGAAAGATACATCTATTTTAATCTACGGTTACATTTAGTGAACCTAACGTGAACATGCTTCAAAATTCGCACATATTTTTGTCTTTCTATTTTTCCATTTTTCATTTTTTTTGCAGGTTTTTCATATAGCGCACCGCATTTGTTCAGGAAAATGATGCATCTATATCTATGAGCCGCATCTGCAAAAAAGAACAACACATCTAACATCCCAAACCGCATCTGTGAATTCATGAACCGCATCCGCCTTTCAACATCAAACCACATTTGTGGCTCCAAAAGCCGCATCTAGCGAGTAAATCTTTTCTAATTTTTTTATTGATTTCCATGCATCCATATTTTCATTTTTTCTTTTTAGGTTGTTTTGATTTTTGCTAATGTTTGTTTCAATTGTGTTAAGGTGGAATAACGTAGTGTTTGCAGGATGAAGCATAGAAGACAATTAAAAAAAAAACCAAAGACAATTTTCTGCAGGATGAAAGCCAAAGAACAATGAACTACTGATAAATTTGCATGCAAGACCTAATGTCTTTGTGTTCATTTATTTATTTAAGCAATCTTTTTTTTGGTAGATAGATAATCGTCATGTGGGTTAAAAAGAATTTTATGTTTGATAGATAGACAATTGTCATTTGGATTAAAAAGAATCACTGTCTTCTTTGTCTAGTGTGTTGCACGTATTTGTCACCCTTACGATTTAGTATATCGAAGTATCCTCTCCCCTTGCGTAGTCATGCAATCCTAGGTGTAAGAGAAATGGTTATTGACTCTAGAACTTGGGCCTATCTTAGTGGGAAAAGGTACTCACCCCAAGATGACTTAGACTGGTAACACACTAAAGCCAAGTGACTTCCACCCAGTATATAAAAATGGATTTCTAGGGAAAGCCCCAAAATCATGCTCACTATTCCGACGAGATCGATAGAAATGGACTCTCACCAATGTTGGATAGTGCCCCATGAATAGAATGCCCTTATTAAACACCTTGTTGTAGAGTTACCAAAATCCTACCTACTTGTTGGCGTAGTAGGGTCGGCCCTATGAAGCCGTCTTACATTCTTATAGTTTTTGTGTGGAAATTAAATGTATGCCATGGGAGTTTCATGGGTACTATAGCTTGGCTGCCCCGTATAAGTGAGTTTTGTGGAGGGAAGCCAGTGGGGTCAAGCTATTAGTTATTCACCATAAATATGTGTAGCTAGATAAATCCAAGTAAGAAATCAACAAGTATTGTGCTAAAAGCCTAGGTTGTAAATATTTTTTGAGTCTTAATAGTCCTTTCATGACAAAAACTGAAAATACATTGATTGTTGTGTTTGTTCTCTATTGTATTCATAAAAAACTTGATCAAACAAACAAAGTCAGTCAACAAGTTTCAGGAAAATTTCAACTGTTAGAAAATTGAGTCGCAATTGTCAGTTTAAATGCCGCATATGTCATAGAGAGTTGCATCTTTTAGGGGAAAAACTGCATGTGTCTGTAAAAACATTCATCATTTATAGTTTGCATGTTACGAGTTGCAATTTTCATATTCTACGTCGCATGTGTGCATGCAAACCACATCTGTTAGTTTTTGAGCCGCAAGTGTCTGTCAGAAAATTCAGGTTTACAAAGTCCAAAATTAGAACCGCATGTGTATCGGTAAACCACATTTGTCATAGGAAAAACTGCAATTGTTAGAAACACTGCATGCACTATGAAAAACCGCATCTATCAACAATTGAACTGCAACTGTTAGGTGAACCGCATTTGCCTGTCAATAAAAAACATCAAAAAAACCATGAGCTGAGTTTGAAACATCATTGTCACTATTCTCTTTAGGTTCTTAAGATCAACCTTGGATTAGAAACTGGTAAATCTTGCTCAAAAACCTTGCATCATTAGGTGTCACATACGTCTTAGTCAGAGTAAACGTCTTAGTCATAGTCATCCTAAGTCACATGCATATAGATACTTCCTAGGAAATTGCATATCATAGAATAGATAACTATCCTCGTCATTGGAAACATTCATGTTTTGGTTTGTCACAATCATAGAACCTAGTCACTTTAGTCCCATTTAGTGGATCTTTTCAGCTCAACAGTCTAGTTTGGAAAATTCACCTTGTCAACTATCCTTGTCATACAATCAGATTCCTTGGTCAAAAATAAATCATTGCATGCATTTATTCCATAGGTGGTAGGTTATACCCGTCTTAGGCTCATTTATCATCATAATCTACTCAAAATTTTGCATATTGTCCGTCTTATCATACGTCATCTTAGTATATGTCTTTTTAGAAATCCTTTTAGCAACATCATTTATTGTCAAAAAGATCCAAAAACATAGACATAGGTCATATCAGTTTTTAGACATAGTCTACATTACCCCTTTTGAAAAACTTTTTCATGGTCGAAACAAGGTCTAAAAAGAAACACAAAGCAATGACAGACTACAACGAATTCATCAATCCATTCGAAAATCAACCATCAGGAAGTAAAATACCACACAAGCCTTTACTTGAAAAACACGTCACTAGAGACACACATGGGAAAATTTACATAGAAGACATAGATGTAGCAATACAAGATCTTGAATATGCATCCTTTATGGATGAATGTTTGGCAAATGATCCACAATGATATCTAGCTAAGTTGCTAACAGAAGATGCCAAACTACCCATAGGATTTGATATTCATACTTTACAAACATAGTCAACTCAACCAACACAAACTACAATGTCAACTATCTCTATTCCCCAAATTACCGCAGCGATACCAACTGGCATACCAACTCAAACATCGTCAATTGTAAACACAACCCCTTTCAACATAACACAAGGTTTACAATTTACTACGAGGGAAACTTCCTCCAACCCCTTTGGCACCAACACAACTGGTAAGAGATCCAAAGTTGGCGAGAATATACCTATACCAAATCAGACCATTCAAACATGAAGCAATCCTATACCGACTCAAAATATTTTGACAGGATATATTCCCTCACCTAATCACAACCCATCACAGAACATGGGGTATCAAAACACCTAAATTGATCCAAACAATGCAAACACCATGTCCTTGACACAAGTCGATGTCCTTCAAAACCAAATGCAAACTCTTCAACAACAAACGAACAACATGTCTATGTCAGGAAAACGAACTATCTCAGTGCAAGACCTATGTCCATGTCTATTTGACAAAGCACTTTATATGACACCTTTCCCGCATGGATACATTATACTAATTTTGCCTAAGTATAATGGGAGAAATAATCCTTTAGAACACATTAGAGAGTTCTCAACAGCATGCATGGACATATCGTATGACCCCACATACTTGATGAGACTATTTCCACGAACCCTTGTCAGGATAGGACTGGAATGGTTTTCTAAGTTACCATATGGTATATGATCTTGGGGCGAATTAGCTGAGAAGTTTGTCGAACATTTCACCTTTAACATAGACAATGAGGTAACAATAGCAACCTTGTGCCACATGACACAAGAAGATGGGAAAAATTTCACCACTTTCTTCCAGAGATGGCAAAGTCTAGCTAGTAGATGTCCAGTTGAAATACCAAAAAAGCAAAAGGTCACGATATTTTTAGAAAACATCAACCCAAAACTGCGAAGTGATTTAAGGATAAATTGTTGTACTTCATTCTTAGACTTGGTACAAAAGGGCATCATCCTTGAGAAAGGCCTTATAGACAAAGGAGAAATAAAAGCACCAAGCAGAAATCTGGTTGTCGAACATCAGAACACACCAAACGATAGAAACAAATTATGGTCTAGAAACAAAAATGTTAGAAATGACGACATTGTTGATGCTAAAAATGTACATATGGGACCAGTTATCACACTTAGAGGTTACAATTCCAATCAAGACATGATGAATAGTCCAGATCTAATAGCCAACTATGTCCAAAATTCACAACAACAAAGACCACAACAAAGGAGATTTCCTACACATGAATTTACACCTTTAGGACAACCAATCGAGAATATTTTCAAAGAGTTAATTAAACATAATCTCATCAAACCTTTGGAACCAAAAGAGTATGATCCTAGACAGTTCAAACCTTCATGGTGGGATGATAACTCTTTTTGTGACTATCATCAAATGAAAGGACACAACCTACAACAATGTTGCCAACTCAAGAATATTATACAGGACTTTGTTGAAAATGGAACCATAGAGGTCACTGGGCAGAAAAACACCAAGAACAGTGATCAGAAGGTCTTCACAGACTTGTTACATGACCACACAAAAAGAAAAGCCTCCAATTTGAGACCCAAGAATAATCCATCAGCCAATTATAATAATACCGAGTATGACTATGGTAAAGGAGCGATCATAAATCACCTCCGTGCTGCCAATGAGAATGTCAATACCATCATCATTAAGAAGCATCCAGAATGTAATGTGAACACATGCAAAATTAAGATTACTATTCCTAGTCCTTTTTCCGAACCACCTATGCAAGATTCCAAGTTTAAGTGCAACCTTCTTGATCAATTGAGTAAAACCACCATGCAAATATCTATCTTGGAATTGTTTACTTTATCACCAAATCATCGAGCCATTCTTGATAAAGCTTTACAGAACACAAATGTTCCTACAGACTTAGATGTCAATCATTTTGAAGAAATGGTGGGATATTTGACCAACTCGCATCATGCCACATTTTCCCAACAAGATTACTCAACTGAAAAGTCTGATCATAATGACCCCTTACATCTTGAAGTCCTAGTCCATCAAAACAAAGTCCGACAAGTCTTGGTAGACAGAGGAGCAGGTTTGAACCTGTGTACCCTAAAATTGGTTAAGGCATTAGGATTCTTAAAAGACGGTGTAGATACCTCTAAGAGTATAGTCATCAAGGCTTACGATGATGAGGAAAGATCATCCAAAGGAGTTGTCACACTTCTTATCAAAATTGGCCCAGCAATCATGAACAGCAACTTCTAAGTCTTGGATCTCACCCTCTCGTACAACTTGTTGTTAGGTATACCTTGGATACATGCAATGAAAGTTGTACCTTCAACATATCACCAATGTCTTAAGTTCCCATATAATGGCACAGAGATCACTATTGATGATGATCCAGATCCTTTTTA
The DNA here is from genome assembly GCA_007115665.2 of Sequoiadendron giganteum. Taxonomy (NCBI): domain Eukaryota; kingdom Viridiplantae; phylum Streptophyta; class Pinopsida; order Cupressales; family Cupressaceae; genus Sequoiadendron; species Sequoiadendron giganteum. Next base: position 309,512,168 of record CM021104.1, on the reverse strand, counting down.
GTATTGTACAAGCCTGAGGGAAATTCCACAATGACAAGTACCGGTTAACCAAGAAGCTTCATCATCCACTTTATCCCTATACGTTGACCCATCACGTCTCGCTAAGTCCATTTAATTCAAACCACCATCATCCACTCCTAAGCTCGAGATCCAAGACAAGGGCTATGGTGAATATAATATAAAGGCATCATATTACATCAGTCAACTAATTCCACCTAAGGTATATGGCCTACCCATGGTAGATAGAAGATAGTCAATGGTCACATTTCATGTTCTCCCTGCAATGACATTGACAAAATGGGGAGAGTTAAGTGAAGAAATTGTCGATCAAGGTGATTCCTGGTTGTATCAAGAAGAACATGAATACCCCTCCTCATCTATTCAAATAGCTAAGGACCAGTATGGAAAATGCTTTGAGATAATGCAAAATGAAGGCTATGATGGGCACAATGGTTAGGACTATATCAAAATGGAAGGACAAAACCGATCACTACCTACCCATGACCGAAATACTTAGGCCTAGGGCATCAACCACTTAGAATTGGGTTTCTTGGTACTTCGTCATCATTTCAAGAGGAAGTGAGTGCTTGCATAGACATCGAGATATCTCATGAACCACTTCCCATAGTTTACGATGAATCTCCTTACTCAAGTGATTGTGAATGGGATTCCCTTTCATCTACCAGTACCATGAAGATAGATGCCCTATTTGGAGAATTGGACCTAGACGTGAAGTGTGTACCAAAATCATGTAGTCCTAATCCTAAGAAGCACTTGTCCAAAAAATAATGGCAAGAAAACTATTATTGGGAAACCCTTGATCATGCATCTTGGGCGCCTAACAAACCATCTTCTGACGACTCAGCCCTTACTATAGTCCCACATCATAGTATACCTACCCCTAGGAAGAAGAATAAGAAGGAGTTAGTCCAAAACTTCTATGACCATGTCAACCATTCTATATACCTTGTCAGTAGCTACCTTTAAAAACTTCGATGATGACATGCCCCTTATATATCTCGAACTTATCGACTAGGATCAACAAGGTATATCTATCATAGATACATTCAAGAATGACAAAGCAATTACTGAGTTCATGGGACTTAGAGAAGGCATACCAAGAGGGGATCATAAAGAAGGTTTTACAATAGACTTGGATGACAAAGCTTATTTTGGGGAGGCTATTTACACCTCTAGTCACAAAAATGAGAATAAAAAGAAAAAAGACAATGAAAATAAAAATGATGAGTCGTTAGGTGAAAATTGAAATGCGCCTTTGGATGAAGAAAAATTCAAAATAAAGGACACATCGGAGGGTGAAAACCTCTTAGAGGCACCCAAGGATAGAGGTTTAAATATTCTCCCCATTGAATAGGAAAAGTCACCAATGCTAGTAGAAGAATCTATTGAAGTCAACATATGTACATAAGAGAATCCCCGAAAGGTATATTTCACAGCTTCTTTAATAGAGACAAAAAAAATTGTGTTTAAGGACTTCTTCACAAAGAGACAAATAAACTTTGCATGGTCGTATGATGAAATGCCTAGGCTTGATCCAGACCTAATATTGCACCATTTACCACTACAGCTAGGTATTAAGCCAGTCAAATAGAAGTTAAGGAAAATGCATCCGCAAATTGCTCTATTGGTCAAGGCAGAACTTAAGAAACTCTTGGATGTAGGATTCATAAGGACAATAGACTATGCAGATTGGATATCAAATCTTGTACTAGTGACTAAACCAACT